>CM035409.1:132446537-132834037 GCA_020310875.1 Ceratopteris richardii
GGTCGAGAAGTTGCCTCATTAGGACCAACACTAGACTGTCCACCTGTAAAAAGAGGCAGCAAAGTATCATACATGTCTTTGGAGCTAACAGATGTCTCCTTACTATATGAAAGTAGTGGCTGAATAGCATCTTCCACAAAAACATCACGGCTAACCAAAGTGTGTTTAGTCCAATTTTTCATGTTGTGGAAACACTAATACATATGCCAGACAACCAAAAACGCGTAGGTGAGCAACGGATGGCCTCATATGGAGTGATATACTACAATGCTTTAGTGGGACACCCATTAAGTACATATGCTGCACACATAACAACCTCAAGCCAGAAATTGTGGCAAAGCTTGAGTCTTGAACATACACCTCGCCATCTCCATGAGTGTTCAAAACAGAGGGTGCCCATTTTACATGCTAACAGATTTTCAACCAAAAGTAAAAACTGTTGAAGCACATAAACAATTCGGTCTTTGCTTTCAATGGATATACCCATGCATGCCTAGAAAAATCATTGATGAAAGTCACAAAGTAAAGATAGTTCCCAAAAGAGGATGTCTACATAGGACCACAGACATCACTGTGAACAAGCTATAATTTCCGACTAGCTTGAACTGAACCATCTTTTGGGAATGAGGAACGTTGCATTTTGTCCAAAATACACCCTTCATATACGTATTTACTAGGTGCCTTAATTTTGGTCAGAGGGACCATTTCAGATTTCAGTTGGCGTAGCAAGCTAGCAAAATTCAGATGATCAAAGCATGCATGCCAAAGCTTTGCATCTGACATAGTCTAAGAATCATGTACTACACATGCCGAATCATTTATAGATTTTTTAGCTTATGAGCTTATACAACCCACGACATAAAATGCCAGAAGTATTAATCACATCATCATCTGATAGATCAGTAGACTTTGTTTTCGATGTAGAGGTCTCTGCAAAAACCATTCTAGCCTCTTTTTTCTTTGCATCTTTTGTATCCAGTTTTGGACAATTCTTTATGGCATGATCATTTTCTTTATAGTACTTTCAATAAAATTTCTGTTTTTCTGTTTTCTTGTCGCCTCTGTCATCTTTCTTTGATTGTGCAGTATTAGCAGATTTGTGCTTAATAGAAGAAGAGATCCATTTACCTTTGCTCTTCTGATTAGCCAGGAAAGCTTGATCTGCAACACACATAATGGATTTGTTCTGCCTAGACTGATATTCCTGCAACGGAACAGAGACTAACTCCTAAAATGGTAAGGCATTTGGATTGCCTTTTATCATCAAATGTAGAATGGAAGCAAAACTCATATATGAATTGAGAAGACCATTCAGAACAGTCTGCACAAGTAAACTGCCAGGTAAGACTTCATCGGCAGAAATGAATTGTTCCTTTAAATCTTTTGTCTTTGTCAGAAAACTGTCTATGGAATCACCTTCATTCATGTGCTCACTCTGCAATTGTTTTCGGAGGTAAGCAGCACGAGCCTCATTTCTTGCCTCGTACAAAGTGGTAAGTGTATCCCAAGCATTCTTAGTTATTTTGCAAGAGCGAATATGAGGAATAATGGCACGTTTGACAGACAAGGCTATCAATGCATGTGCTTGAGCATCTCTGCCATCCCAACAAATTTGTTTTGTAATAGGTGGACCAGAAATCGCAGCACGAACAAGTATCTGTAGAATATCACCATCTTTGATGCCATCTGCATAAGCTTCAATACCTATATTTGCAGGTGTAATATGACATTTTTCAACACCCTGTACAATATTCGACAGTGCTTTTGCGACCAATATATGACACATCATATAAGCCCATAATGGATAATTGGTATCCTCCAACTTATCCTCAATAGACAACATATGAAATACATCACTGCGTTGAGCCATGTCCATTGACTAAAATACCTTGATGCAAAAAATTGAATGTATCTCAAAAAGTTGAACATAACTACCTTGTCGAGTTCCGCTAAACTTGTAGTAGACTTTGAGATGTTTATACTGGCAAACTGAAACGTGCATATATCTTTGGCATAAAAAGACAAAACAGCTTGCACAAGTGTCATGATAGCGTGTTCGAAGGTCGAAACAAGCTCAGATCGTGATTTTGGCACCACAAATTGAAGTTGTTTTGATCTCTTAATCACCTTGAGTATGCTCACCAAATTTCGTGCGATTCTAAGACTTTGACCGGAGGGGTGTCGATGAGGCCCTAAATGAAGCAGCGATCTGCTCTGATACCAATTGTTGGAGTTCGGGATCTGTGGAATCACACGAATAGCACTAGGAAGAAGAAGCTTGGAGCACAACACACAATACTGAATGTATTACCACTAGAATGTACAAAGATAAGAAACCCATTAGGGCAATAGGCGTATATACAAGCCGGGCAGGAAAAACCTCCTTAAGAGGGAAAAAAGTACCTTGGCAGTCTTAGTGTGTTTACACACATCACTACCTAAATATATCAATATTAGGCATACAATTTCTTTTATCTAGTTCCTATTTCTGCCTAGATTCAGATAATATTAGTTTGTATCATATTCACATATTGTAATTTGACATTGGAATATAAGATAGTGTAGGCGAGCATCCTAGGTTACCATACACTTTGAAAAATGATCTATTCTCTCTCTATCTCTCGCTCATCATCTTATTTCAGCATTAAGGTGTGCATGCTAAGGTTCATGTGTTGGAAGATCTTGTAAACCTATGATTTATTGTTACTCAGGCCCACCCCACTTCCAATATTTGGTATCAGAGCATAGTTGACATACACCCTTAACAAGATGAGTGACTATAGACTTAAGATTAGAGACAAGCTTGAAGGAATGTCTAATTATCGAATGTGGAGTTTTATGATGATGAATCTGTTAGTGTCTAAAGACTTACCAAATATTGTTAATGGCACTAGTTCAAGGCCAAGACAAGTTGGAGAAGAAGCTACTTCATGTTCTAGAAGACCTGTTGGTCCTATTTTTGCTCAACAAGAGGTTAGTGAAGAAGAAGGAATTACTTTATCATCAGGAGTCCATACTACTACCAAGTTACTTCCTACATAAGAGCAATCCAGATGGGATTCAAGGGATGCGTACACACTTTCATATATTGCTATGGGAGTCAAGAGGCATATTATACCCCAAATTAGGTCATGCAGAACCTCTTGAAAAGCTTGGTTGAATTTGGAGAATCTTTGTTAGAGCAGAAACCTTGCCAAGAAAGCTCACCTCAGGAGACAGCTAGCCAACAAAAGGATGAAAATTGATGAATCATTTCAGACACATATTTTGAAGCTCAAAGATCTACGAGATGAACTACTCAATGTTGGAGTAAATATTTCAGATGAAGAGATGGTAAATATACTTATAAACTCACTTCTATGTACATATTGTGTTTTTCTTACTTCTTTAGCTCTCTCTATAAGATATAGAGAACTTTCATTTGAAGAATTGTAGTTCCTATTACTTCAAGATGAAGATCAACAAAAGAGTATGGAAGAGAATGATGAAGCCATGTTATCATTGTCGAAGGGAAAAAAGAAGAAGAAAGCATCAGATAATAGTGTTGAAGATGATCCAAAAGCTAAATCTTCAAAGATAGATTCATATGCAAGTATTACTGTTGAGGAGGTAGTTTTTGATCACAAAGCATTAAATGCAATCTCATATAATTCTTGGATTTTTGATTCTAGAGCTCCTAAGCATATGACATGTTGCAAAAAGTTAGTTTCTTTCCTTTCTAACTCTTCAGGTAGAAGAGTGACCATTGTAGATGGTCATATTTGGATGTTGGTGTTGGAGAAGTAAACCGTAAGCCTAGAGTGTAAGACATAGTTACATAATATAACATAGGAGCAGTAGGAGAGAAGATAACAAATATACTAGAATCTCAACACTTTTCTACTAATAGCAAGTATAAAGATGATTGCGTTGTCCACCCATGCGCTCTCAAGGTAGAGCTTAAATGATGATCTAGACAACTTTAGATAAGGAGTTACAAGGTAGAGGTATGCTGTCTCAATTTGATGTCTGAGATAGTGTAGAGATCATGTATATATAGGATAATGGATGATCATCTGGGGACGGCTATACATGGATAATAGAGCATAGGCGGACATCATCTGCATAATCGTGATATACGGCTAACCGACCTAACAAATATGAATGATTTTTTACTTCGATAGGGAATATTCCTTTTATAGTCACGTTAGGGGTGTTGCCCCCGAACCCCCACTAGGGGGACCATTGGCCCCCTGAGACCCTCCAACCAAGGGACCCGCTGGCACCCTGGGACCCTCTAGCTAAGGGGCCTATTGACTCGCTATGACCTCTGAGCCAAAGGTTTCTCTCCGCTGCCCCAGACCCCACATTTGGGGACCTAGGTAACTCCCTTTTCTTGCAATACCTTACATGGCCCAATTTGACCTTCATCCAACATGCGAGTTCGGATTGCCATCAATTGGGTAATGCACGCTTGACTTCTTCTCATAATGGGGGCCTTACAAAATGTGCATTGGTACATACAATCATGAGGGGTAGACATTGGTCATATACTAATATAGATCAAGTGGAAATTTCACAATTTCCAATGTTCTTTATGTTCCATACATGAAGAAGAATTTTCTCTCTATCTCTACTTTCTTATCAGATGGTTATAAATTGTTTTTAAGAAAGATTCATATGAGATCCTTTCACCTAATGAAGAGCATTGTCTACTTCAAGGTGAAAACAGAAGTGACATGTTTGTATTGTCCAAAATAATTCATGCTAATGTTGCTAGGTCTACAACACCTAAGGAGAACATGAAGTTATGGCATGCTAGATTTGGCCATATTAGTAATACAACTCTCAATCATATCAAAGATCAAGGTATGGTAGAGAGTTTTCCTAGTTTTTCTTTAGTGGATGATGTAGATTCATGTGAAGGATGTGTCATGGACAAAGGAGATATTCTGAACCTCATATTCCATGTGATTTTTGTGTCTCATGATTTGCTCAGATTTTGGAGAAATTAGTCCTTCCATTGCGTTCGGAACATGCCAAAACCCTAAAATTGACTGTCTACTTGCCTGATTATGACACCCAAAGCTCTTGTTTCGAGATTGATGACATCATCGATGACATTATTAATTCGTAACTGCCCTAGAGCCGCCCTTGAAAACCTAAAAAAGGAGGGGTTGGCCACATTCATTCTCAGTCTTGCCAATGCCAGTCTTGGGAGCTCAAGTGGTCGTGATCACCAAGTAAGTACTTTCAAGTTCCAGTTCGAGTTCTAGTCTGTCTCTTGCTCTAGTCTTCTCTAATCTTGTATTGTGGACATCCTTTTTTGTCCCATTGTAATCTCGTAGTATGAGATCCTTTCGAGTTATTTCTTGTAGCTAGTTCATATCCTTGAAGGGAGTTCTTGTAATCCAGAGATCTTGTTCCATACCTACGATCTCGAGTTGTGGGATCTCCTCTATCATCTCTAGTCCAATTTTCCATACCTATCAGTCTCGGGTTGTGGGACGTCTTGTACCGGTTACGTATCCTTGTATCATTTTCCCTACGTGGGTGCTCTTGTAATCAGAAGTGTATTTCTGAAATCTCTTCTAGTGTAGTTAGAGAGCACGATCTAGTGCTCCCCTGACATTTTGGCAAGACTACCTTCATCAAGACCAAGCACCATGGAGATTATTCGAGAAGAATTTTTTTCTGCACTTAAAGTCATTCAACAAAAAGTCCAAGAGATACGGGAAAACCAAGAAAGGATTCAGCAACAGAATATTCAAGATGTAATCATAGAACTTCAAAGACAAATTCAGGAGTTGTAGATCATTCTAAACCAATCTTCTTCATGTACACCCATGGCAACCAATATAAAGAAAAGTTCAAAAGTGAGCATGCTTGAGAAATTCGATGGGACAAGATCTAAGTTTCGAGGATTTATGCAACAAGTGAAGCTCTTCATCAGAATGCAACCCGATAGGTACCTAGATGATGCTTCTCAAGTGGGATTCGTAGGAACTTTGTTATGTGGTCCCGCTCTTTCATAATTTGCACCTATCCTGGAGAAGAACATGGATATTCTGTATGATTTCAAGGCCTTTGTTCGAGAGTTCACATGTTCTTTTGGAGATACCAATTGTTCACGTGTTGCTGAGATAAAGCTAAGGAAGCTACATCAAGGAAATAGGTCTGCATCTGCCTATGCATCAGAATTCAGAAAAATCATTTATGACCTCACATGGCATGAGGATTATTTTATCAACCAATTTCAATGGGGTTTACGTGATGATGTCAAGGACCTCATGCTAACCATGCCTAAGGTAAATACTTTGAATGAATTCATGAATCAAGCAATTGAGTGTGATAATAGGTTGTTCGAGAGAAAGCAAGAGAAGAGAACTTCTATTACAGATCGAGAATACAAGTTTACCTCTATTCTGCAACAACATATGCTCGAGGAAACTCAACCAGAACCCATGCAATTGGATCACATTATGGTCAGACGACTTACAACAAAGGAAAGACAATATTGAAAGGATAATGGATTATGCTTTTATTATGGAGAGCATGATCATATCGTATTCAAATTCCCTAAGAAGAAGAAACAAGTTGGGTTTAGAACTTCCACAATCACCATTTCACATCAAAAGGACCATCATCAGAGTCAAAAGAAGAACATAGTCCATCATGAGAATCATGCCCTTGATTCTGTACCTAGATATACTACAAACCCTTTCGAGTTTCATCATGGGTATCCATCATCATCTTGTTTCAGTACCACATATCAAGAACTCTACAAAGACCAAGAATTGTGAAGATTCAAGTTCTAGAAGGAACCTGCAGAGAACCTTCATAGAGCACCAATCAAGGTCCAAGAATTTTATAATAAAGATCCAATGAAGTCGAGAGAAGAGATTGTGACCGCTCCTCGTCGAACTCGTCGCTTGAGGGGGAGGTAATGTGATGGACAAAGGAGATCTTCTGAACCTCATATTCCATGTGACTTTTGTATCTCATGATTGGCTCAGATTTTGAAGAAATTAATCCTTCCATTGAGCCCGAAATGCACCAAAACCCTAAGATCGACTATCTACTTGCGTGATTCTGACACCCGAAGGTCTTATTTCGAGATTGATGACATCATCAATTCGTAATCGCCCTAGAACCGCCCTTGAAAACCTATAAAAGGAGGGGTTGGCCACATTCATTCTCAGTCTTGCCAATGCCAGTCTTGGGAGCTCAAGAGGTCATGATCACGAAATAAGTACTTTCAAGTTCTAGTTCGAGTTCTAGTCTTATCTCTTGCTCTAGTCTTCTCTAGTCTTGTATTGTGGACATCCTTTCTTGTCCCATTGTAATCTGGTAGTACGAGATCCTTTCAAGTTATTTCTTGTAGCTAGTTCATCTCCTTGAAGGGAGTTCGTGTAATCTAGAGATCTTGTTCCATACCTACGATCCCGGGTTGTGGGATCTTCTGTACCATCTCTAGTCTAGTTTTCTATACCTATCAGTCCCGTGTTGTGGGACGTCTTGTATCGGTTATGTATCCTTGTATCGTTTTCCCTACGTGGGTGCTCTTGTAATCAGAAGTGTATTTTTGAAATCTCGTCTAGTGTAGTCAGAGAGCATAATCTAGTGCTTCCCTGAGAGAATGTCTTGCAGGAAAGCTCCACAAACTTCCTTTCAAGAAGCATGGATACATCACAACCATAAGGAAGTTGCAGATCATACATTTAGATGTGGATGGTTTGATGAGAACAGATTCTATTCAAGGTTTCAGGTACTTTGTTACTTTTATTGATGATTTCTCAAGATATTCATGGATTTACGGTCTTAAAGTGAACTCAAAGATTTTTCCTACTTTTAAGAAATTCTTAGCTATAAATATGAAAGTCAATCAAATATCCAGATTTTGAGAAGTGATAGAGGAGGAGAGTACATATCTAAATACTTTAAGGTTTTTCTTGAAGACAAAGATATCTCTCATCAACTCCCTATTGCTTACACGCCAAAATAGAATGGTGGTGCAGAGAGAAAGAATAGGATAATTATTGAGATGATGCAGAGTATGATGTCATCCAAAAGCTTTCTCCCAAGTTTTGTTTGATGTAGTACATATAACTATTCACATTTTGAATAGATCTTCCACAAAATTTTTGAAGGTCATTACACCTTATGAAGCTTATTATGGGAAGAAGCGCAATGTGATTCACTTCAAAGTATTTGGTTCCCCAGCTTATGTTCATATTGAGAAGAAGGATCCTGGTAAGCAAATAACTATGCATTTTTTAGAAGGAATTTCGATTCTTATATTCAACCATATAAGGGGGATGAAGAAATTACTCAAACCCTAAGAGATGTACTTGATACAGGTCAAGAGAGAGTTACATTATCTACATCAATACTTAGTCCAAGGATATGCCAAAGTGGTTATATCAAACCTGGAAGGACAGTGGTATAAAGGAATACACTGGAAGAACCAGAAGTCAAACAAGAAGATAAGAAACAAACCAATTGAATTGTGTAGACCATTTTGAGATTCATAATATTTTAGCTCTTACTTCAGTTGAGAATGAACCAGCTAGTGTTCAAGATGCACTACATAGTCCTCTATGGAAGAAAGCTATGCAAGAAGAGATTGATTCTATTCACAAGAATAAAACATGGAAGCTTTATGAGTTACCAAAAGGTAAGAAAGCTATTATTGTTAAGTGGATATTTAAAATCAAAAGAGTGATGAAAACAACTAGGCACGCCGATGGGGGGTGTGATGGCAGAAGCATGTATGTGGTGGTAGCGGGCCATAGCAATGGTGGCATGTGGGCACAAAATGATAGTGGGCTGTAGTGACGATGGCACAGGGGCACGTCGATGGTGGAGCATAGCAATGACAACACGTGGACATGTCGACGATGGGTTGTAGCGATGATGACATGTAGGCACACCAACAGTGACACTTTGCAGGCAAGGGAGAGGGGGGAGGGGGAGGGGAGGAGGGGAGGGAGGATAACACCCGTGAAGAGGGTGGGAGGCAAGGGTAAAACGTACATGTGATGTCAAGAGGGCTCGCCCAAGATGGGCATGGGACATTAACGGCACTGCCAGCACTAGTGTGATAGTCTGCCCATCCAAAGGCTTCCCCTAGGCTTGTGCTCTAATACCACTTGACATATTCTAGACTGCCCCAAATGCCCAAGGCGCGAAAGGGGATCCAAGGCATGCACAAGAACAGAAGAACACAAAATTCCAAGATGTTTGCCAAGGAAGCTTCTTGAATTGCTTTCATAAAAGGATTACAACATGAGGGCAAAGAGAGCTTCGCTGGGGAGGTGGCATCCAGGTGCACTATTACTTCTTATAGTTGTACATAATTTGGCACTGTAGGGCAAACCTTCGAGGCACTCAAATGTCCTAGATAGAAAAACAGGGGTTGTGACAAGAGGAAGGAAGGCAGGGAGGGAGAGAGGGAGAGAGAGAGAGAGAGAGAGAGAGAGAGAGAGAGAGAGAGAGAGAGAGAGAGAGAGAGAGAGAGAGAGAGAGAGAGAGAGAGAGAGAGAGAGAGAGAGAGAGAGAGAGAGAGAGAGAGAGAGAGAGAGAGAGAGAGAGAGAGAGAGAGAGAGAGAGAGAGAGAGAGAGAGAGAGAGAGAGAGAGAGAGAGAGAGAGAGAGAGAGAGAGAGAGAGAGAGAGAGAGAGCCATGCATACATTTAGAGAGACATGCATATAGATAGATAGACAAATAGACAAGGTGATAGACATGTAGATAAAAAAAAAGATAGATAGCTAGCTAGAGAGACAAAGAGACACATAGAAAGACATAGATAGACAAATAGATAGACAAGTAGATAGATAGATAGATAGATAGATAGATAGACAGACAGACAGACAGACAGACAGATAGACAGACAGATAGACAGACAGACAAACAGACAGACAGAGATAGATAGATAGATAGATAGATAGATAGATAGATAGATAGATAGATAGATAGATAGATAGATAGATAGATAGATAGATAGATAGATAGATAGATAGATAGATAGATAGATAGATAGATAGATAGATAGATAGATAGATGGACATACAGACAGACAGACATACAAGGAGGGAGGGAGGGAGGGAGGGAGGGAGGGAGAGAGAGAGAGAGAGAGAGAGAGAGAGAGAGAGAGAGAGAGAGAGAGAGAGAGAGAGAGAGAGAGAGAGAGAGAGAGAGAGAGAGAGAGAGAGAGAGAGAGAGAGAGAGAGAGAGAGAGGGAGGGAGGGAGAGATGTGAGGGAGAGAGGGAGGGAGGGAGAGAGGGAGAGAGAGAGAGAGAGAGAGAGAGAGAGAGAGAGAGAGAGAGAGAGAGAGAGAGAGAGAGAGAGAGAGAGAGAGAGAGAGAGAGAGAGAGAGAGAGAGAGAGAGAGAGAGAGAGAGAGAGAGAGAGAGAGAGAGAGAGAGAGAGAGAGAGAGAGAGAGAGAGAGAGAGAGATGTTGGAGTTAGACGTCTGTGGAAGCATGAGAACAGCACAAGGAAGAAGAAGAAGCTTGGAGCACAACACACAATACTGAATGTATTACTAGAGAATGCACAAAGATAAGTAGGCCATTAGGGCAATAGGCATATATACAAGCCGGGGGAAAAAAACCTCCTAAAGAGGGAGAAAAGTGCCCCGGCGGTCCTAGTGTGTTCACACACATCACTACCTAAATATATCAACAAATGCCCCCTGGGAGTGATGCGGTGAACAAGGAGCTGGCACTCATGTATAAGGAAGTGCCAAGCTATGTGGAAATCACTCCACAAAAGGAAGTAAGCCCAAAGCTTTGTAGAAAGCTTCAAACTTGTCCCTAGGTAGAGCCTTCGTGAAAAGGTCTGCAATGTTCTCCTGTGTGGGCAGATATGCCAAGCTGATCTCCCCAGCAGAGAACCTCTCCCTGACATAGTGATAATGCACCTCAATGTGCTTAGTGCGAGCATGGAACACAAGGTTCCTCGCAACTGCCAATGCGCTCTGACTGTCAGTGAAGATGGTAGTGGCAGAAGTCTGACCAACACCCAAATCAACCATAAGGCGTCTGAGCCACACACACTCAATAGTCGCTATGAAAGCTGCCCTATACTTAGCCTCACAACTAGAAGTGGCCACAGTAGGATGCTTCTTACTCAACCAAGATATACATGAGCTACCAAGCATGAAGCAAAAGCCACTAGTGAACACACGAGTGTCATAGCAACCAACCCAATCAGAGTCAGAAAAAGCATGCAAATCTGGCGGTAGTGATCCCCCCTTGGGATAAAACAACCCAAGTAGTCGAGCACCACTCAAATAGCGAAAGATGCGCTTAACTGCCTGCCAATGCTTGACTCCTGGGCAATGCATAAACTTGCTCATCTGTGAGACAGCAAATTGAATATTTGGCCGAGTAATGCATAAGTAAATCAAGCATCCAACAGCCTACTGATAGAGAACTGCATCAAATGCATCTCGAGCATCATGAAGACTCAATCGTAAACCTATCTCCATATGGCAATAGGCGTACAGTCTTCAAGGCCAAAACGCTGCAATAATGTGTCAATATATTTCGTTTGACACAACGCCATTCCACTATCAACTTGCATAAACGGAATGCCCAAATAGTGATGCAAATGCCCAAAATCAGACATCTCAAATGAGGCATGCAAATCAACCTTAAAATCAGCAATATGCTTCTCAATAGGACCAGTGAGCAGCATGTTGTCAACATAGACAACAATGATGAGAAACACATCATTAGCACGCTTAACATATAAGGTGCTTTCAGTTGGACTATTCTCAAAACCATGTGGAATCGGATAGGCATGTATGTTCTCATACCAAGCACGTGGTGCTTGCTTTAAACCATATAATGCCTTCTTTAACCTGCACACCTGGTTTTCATGCCCTTTCTGCACAAAGCCACAGGGCTGAAAAACATACACTTCTTCTTGCAAATCACCATTCAGAAATGCTGTTTTAATGTCCAACTGATGTACATTCCAACCATGATGAGCTGCAAGTTCACAGATGTTCCGAACAGTAGTCATATGGCATGTAGGTGCAAAGGTCTCATCAAAATCAATGCCTCTTTCCTGTGCATAACCCTTTGCAACAAGCCTAGCCTTATACCTATCAACTGTACCATTCGGTTTATGCTTCAGCTTGTATACCCACTTAGTGCCAATGGCCTTCTTGCCAGGAGGTAAGTCACATAAAGACCAAGTATCATTCTTCATTATAGCATCATATTCAGATTGCATAACAGCCATCCAATTTTTTGAATTTTGTGCTTCATCAAACGAAACAGGCTCATTCTCATCACAAAGACTAGATGCAGCCATAACATAGCAATCTGATGCTAAAGAGGCACTATGAGAGCCTGAACGAGTACGATATGAGAGAGGTGCATCTAATTTGCTGTCACGCAAGGTCAGCACCAACCATTTTGGCATAGTTCTTGCCTGCTCAGTATCAACTCTCTCATCAATAAGTGCATCATGTACATCTGCATCAGAAATGGAATTATCTGCATCATCATATGAAATCTACAAAGGCTAAGAAGTTGCCTCATTAGGACCAGCACTAGATTGTCCACATGTAAAAAGAGGCAACAAAGTATCATACATGTCTTTGGAGCTAACAAATGTCTCCTTAGTACATGAAAGCAATGGCTGAATAACATCTTCCACAAAAACAACATCACAACTAACCAAAATGCGTTTATTCTGTGGATGATACAGACGATAGCCTTTACTTTCAGAACTGTACCCAACAAAAATACATTTTACTGCTTTATCATCCAATTTTCTGCGATGTTGTTTAGGCATTAATGCATATGCCAAACAACCAAAAACATGCAGATGAGCAACAGATGGCTTGCGGTCATGCCAAGCCTCATATGGAGTGATAGACTATAGCGCTTTAGTGGGACACCTATTCAGTACATATGCTGCACACATGACATCTTCAAGCTAGAAACTATGTGGTAACGCTTGACTCTTGACCATACACCTCGCCATCTCCATGACTGACCTGTTCTTTCGTTCAACAACTCCATTCTGTTGAGGTGTATATGGCATCATACACTGGTGTTTTATCCCACGTTCAGCCAGAAATGCAGTAAAATTAGAAGACATATATTCCCCCCCTCGATCAGAACGGAGGGTGCCCATTTTGCATGCTGACAGATTTTCAGCCAAAAGCAAAAACTGTTTGAAGCACATGAATACTTCGGACTTTGCCTTCAATGGATATACCCATGCATGCCTAGAAAAATCATCAATGAAAGTCACGAAGTAAAGATAATTCCCAAAAGACGGTGTCTACATAGGACCACAAACATCACTATGTACAAGCTGCAATTTTTGAGTAGCCCGAACTGAACCATCTTTTGGAAAGGATGAATGCTGCATTTTGCCCAAAATGCAGCCTTCACAAACATGTTTTCCAGGTGCCTCAAGCTTGGGCAAAGAGGATACCATTTTAGATATCTGTAGGCATAGCAAACTAGCAAAATTTAGATGAACAAAGCGTGCATGCCGAAGCTTTGCATCTGACATAGCCTGAGAATCATTTACTGCACATGCCAAATCATTTACAGATCTTTCATAGTCTATGAGCTTATACAGCCTAGGACATAAAAGGCCAGAAGCAATAATCACATCGCCATTTGACAGATCATGTACTGTACACCTGTCATCAACAAATTTCATAACCAAGCCAATCTTAGCTAATGCAGAAACTGATAACAGGTTCTTCTTGATCCCTGGCACAAATAAAGCATCTGACAAATTGAAAGAACTACCATCAGTAGTAGTCAAAATGATCTTACCAACCTCCATAACAGGAAAAGAGGAGTTGTTGGTGCATGTAACAGTATTGCCTGTAGGGGCAGGCTCGAGTGAAGAGAAGAAACTGTGCTACGAGGTAATATGTTTGATCGCCCCACTGTCAAAATACCAAACATCTCAGTCTACTGCAGACATGCACTGCTCATGAGAAGATGGGTCAAAACTGTAGATAGTAGTAAATGCCCATTCTTCTTCCTACACAAGATTAGTAGACTCTGCTTTTGGTGTAGAGGCCTCTGCAACAACCATCCAACCTCTTTCTTCTTTGCCTCTTTAGCAGCCAGTTTTGAACAGTTCTTTATGATATGATCATTCCCTTTACATTCATTTTGGGACAATCTTGGATTAATTTTTTTAGAATTGTGAGCATAGTTTTGTTGATAATTTTGGCTAATGCATCAGCCCATGGGTAGTGTGGTATACTATGTTTGTAAATAATATTGAAACGACTGGCTAATGCCATGATGAGATCATTCACAAATTGAGTATATCCTACAAGTTGATTTCATCCTTGAACCTCTTTAGTTTAGAAGCATATAAGGACTTTGTAAACATGTCTGCAACCTGTTCATTAGTTCCAATGAACTTTATATCCACATCCTTGCTCAAAACTTTTTCTCGAACATAATGATAATGCACTTCTATGTGTTTACTTCGTGCATGAAACATTGGATTGTTTGTCAAGTGAATGCTTGAAATGTTGTCACCATAAATTGGAATGGTCTCTACCTGCACATCAAGATCAGCCAAGAGCTTCTTAATCCACATAGCTTCACAAGTTGCAAAGGCTAATCCTCTATATTCAGATTTTGTAGATGATAGTGCAACAGTAGGTTGCTTCTTCGAGCTCCATGTGATAGGCTTGCTACCTATCATGAACACATAACCTGAAGTGGATCTTCTATCTTCCTTCAAACCAGCCCAATCAGCATCATTGAAGCCCTTTACTTGCAATTCTTCATAATATCTATAAAACAAGGCATGATTGACTGTGTGCTTCACATATCTTAGCACTCCTTTGGCTGAATTCAAATGTTCATTTGTTGGAGCTTGCATAAATTGAGAAAGAACTCCAACAATATAACATAAATCTGGTCTTGTGATCGTAGCATAGATCAATGAACCTATAATACTCCTGTATGTAGTTACATCATGTAACTTCTCTCCATCATTTGAGCATAGCTTCACATTTGTGTCCATAGGTTGAGTGAGTGGTTTGCATTCACTCATTCCGAATCTGAAAAGAACATCCAACAGGTACTTTCTTTGCATCAAGTAGATGCCATCTTTCCCATAGACTATCTCAATGCCTAAAAAGTATTTCAGCTCACCAAGATATGAAATTTTAAACTCCTTATCGAGTTTTCTTTTTATCTCTTGTATTCCTGCAACATTACTTCATGTTATGATGAGATCATCAACATATATGCAAATATATACCTGCTTGTCTTCTTCTTTCTTTATGTAGAGAGAGGGATCTGCATTACCAGGACACCTTGTGAGGTACTCGATCAATCTTTGATTCCAAGCACGTGGTGCTTGCTTCAGCCCATACAAAGCTTTCTTCAATCTACAAACAAAATTTGGATGCTTTCTATCTTCAAATCCAATCGGTTGACTCATGTATACCTCTTCTTGAAGTTCACCATTGAGAAAAGAATTTTTTATGTCAAGTTGGTACAATGGCCATCTCCTTGTTGCACTCACTGCAATCAAGGTTCTAATTGCTCCCATCTTTGCAACCGGGCTGAAAGTCTCTCCATAATCGATGCCGTGAGTTTGCTTGAATCCTTTTGCTACTAGTCTAGCTTTATGCCTAGCTAGAGAACCATCGACATTTCTCTTTATTTTAAACACCCATTTATTTGGAACAATCTTCATACCTTTAGCCTTTGGAACTAGCTCCCATGTGTGATTGTCCTTGAGAGCTTTTATCTCTTCTTGCATAGCTTCTTGCCATTCTTTTTGTGTACATGCTTCTTCATATGCATCCAGTTCTTTGTCTTTGACCACCTGTGTCATATGCAAAATGCTTTGCAATAAAACTATCATAGCTCAGCCTTTGAATTGAATACCTTGCTCTCTAAGACCTCCTTTCATTTCCTTTTGAATATTGCTTCTTCAACCGGTTGAGCTTTACCTTTAGTGTAATCACCTCTTCATACTCTTCTTCACTTGCATTTGAATCACTATTTTGGGTAGCACTTTCATCTTCAAATCTTTCATAACCTGATGTTGGTGATGAGGAATGACTCCTTAGTCTCCCCTTCCATGTTGAGCTTTCTCCAAGTGATGTAGAAGCTTCTAGACCTGACATTTGAGTGCTTGTTTGCTGAAATTCTTCTTGGACAACACCTCCATCATCTTCGCAATCTTCTTCAAGAATCTTCTCTTTCCCTTTGTCTCCAAACCATGGTCTTAGCTCATCAAATACCAAATTTTCGTGAGACTCATAACTCCTTTGTCACTAGATTGTAGCACCTGTATCCTTTTTTCTCTGATGAATATCCAATGAAAATACTTTTTTCTGACTTTGTCTCCATCTTTGTCCTTAGTTCTTGAGGGATGTGAACATAACACACACATCCAAATACTTTGAGATGTGTAAGGTCAGGTTTCTTACCGGAATAAACCTCCTCGAGAGTTAGATTATGCACTCCAATGGTTGTGCACTTGTTCATCAAATAAACAGCCATACTAGCTGCTTCATCGCAATAGTTTAGTGGCACCTTCATCTCGTTGAGCATGCACCTTGCAACTTTTGTGATATGTCTATTTTTTCTTTCAGCTATTCCATTTTTTTGAGGCGTGTACCTACATGTAAATTGTCACTTGATGCCATTTTCATAAAGATAATCTGAAAATTCTTTAGAGAAATATTCTCCTCCTCCATTGGACCTCAAGCTCTTTATGTAGCATCCTATTTCCTTTTCTACCTGTGCTTTAAATCTCTTGAACATGGAGAACACATCTGCTTTTTGTTTGATGCAAAACATCCATACTTTTCTTGAATGATCATCCATAAAAGTGACAAAATATCTATTACCAGCCACTGATGGTTGTTGTGATGGTCCCCACACATCCGTGTGTATCAAGTCGAGGACATTCCTTACCACATAGTTGCTCTTCTTGAATGGTTGTCGAGTTTGCTTTCCTAGTTGGCATGCTTCACAAAACTCATGTAGTCCAACATCATTGAATCTTGGAAGACCTCTTACCACTTCATGGTTGCTCATGTCCTTGAGCTTGGGAATGTTGATATGTCCAAACCTTTTGTGCCACAAATCGATTTCAACAATCCTCTTGTTTCCAAACTGAATATACATCAACTTTCCATGTGGTTGTTGAATGTCCAAAGTGAACATCCTACCTTCTTTCCTTCCTTGAGCAATGACCTTGAATCCTTCTTTTGGATTCTTTATAAAGCAACCTTTTTCATTGAAGATAACATGATATCCTTTCTCTACCATTTGTCCTATTGAAATCAAATTCTTTGCAATAGTAGGAACATGAAGAACATCAGCCAATACCTTCTTGTCTCCAAGCTTGATATCTCCAACATGCTCAATTGTATGTTGAGTTTCATCATCGGTCTCCACACATCCTTTTCCACTTGGAGCTTGTAGCTTTGTGAATAAATCTCCTTGGCATGTCATATGGTTGTTGCAACCTGAATCTATGAACCATTTTTTATCATCACTTCTCGAGTTGTTGTAGTCATGCTTCATGGCAAGCATGGTTTGCTTGTCTCCTTCACTTGATGTACTCGCATAGTTATTTTGGCTCCTTTGCTTGCCTCCATTCAGCCTTCCATTCTTTTGCCAACAATCATTTGCATAATTTCCTAGTTTACCACAATGATAACACGTTATACCTTTATGAGGATTGTATGAAACTCGACCTCTTACTCTATTTCTTCCTCGACCTCTTCTGTGTGTGTTGTCATTTGAGTTGTCCTTTTTTTCCTCCAAGTTGTGTTGGCTGAAATTTGTGTTGTTGTAGCTTCGTCCTCTTCCTCTCGAGCCTCCTCTTGAGTTCCTTCCTCTACTTGTCCTACATATAACATTTGACTATGGCTGTCCTTACCTTTGTTGCCTTCTCCTTGTTGAGCAACCTCTTCCACCACAAGATTTGGTATAATCTCGTCAAATGTTGGGAGAGGATCTCTATAAAGAATGTTTGTGATAAGGGGCTTCCACTTTTCTTCACTCCTCAAGCCATTGAGGGTTGTTTGGACGATGTCTTCCTATTTTATCTTGCATCCAACTGATGCTAGCTGATCTCAAAGCTCCTTGATCCTCAATGTATACTCACTAATGCTTTGGTTTGAGCTTTTCTTCATGTTGTTGAGCTCGTTCTTGAGTTGCATCCTCCGATAACTTGTTGAGGTAGCGTACACCTTCTCCAATGCTTCCCAAACTTCCTTGGTTGTTTCTAAGCTTTTCACATGACCAATCATAGTGTTAGAAATAACTTGTGAGATGAGGAACATCACCCTTCGATTCCTCTCTTCCCAGTTAGCAAATTATATTCCTTGGTTGTTTCTAAGCTTTTCACATGACCAATCATAGTGGTAGAAATAACTTGTGAGATGAGGAACATCACCCTTCGATTCCTCTCTTCCCAGTTAGCAAATTATCACCCTTCGATTCCTCTCTTCCCAGTTAGCAACATTACTCCGTTGTGCCGGAGTAATGTTGGGATCTTGAAGGTCCACCGGTTGTGGATCATCTCCAGTAACTAGACTCCATAAACCTTTACCTTTAAGGTAATTTGTCATTGTATACCTCCAAGCTTGAAAATTGTCTTTGTCTAACTTCTCAACTTGTTGTCCTAAATCAGCCATTGAAAACTTCTAAGATTGAAGTTTACCTCAAGTATGTTGTGGCACTCTTCCTTGACTTTACGAAGCTCCCCCTTGATTTGTAGCTTCTCCTTTACTTCACTTCAGTTACAATGCTTTGCCTCTTCAAACTCCAATGCTCTGATACCAATTTTTGGAGAATTCCTCTCCTATTCGCAGTGGAAAGTGTAGAAGTCCTTCTCAAGATCAAGACTTTTGCCAACAGCTGAACCTTCAAATGAAAACTGGTACCAATTGAAATATTCAATGAAATTCAAACTTTGGTCACTCAAATTAGACACTTACAGATTTCCAATGAGCTATCAAACACTCAATTTGGAGTAGTTTTGGGTTGGCAACGCTTTGCCTCAAAACAGGCTACCTGTCCACTCAGTTAAGTTGAAAACTAGACTTCACAAAAAACTGAATAATTCACAAAGCATAAAGAATTTGACAAAACTACTATAGATACAAGAAATAATTGAGATAAGCTTTCCAAGGAATGTTTAAACTCTAAAATTGGATAAATATATTGAGAGATATGACTCTCACAAGTAGACTACCCAGAAATGGGTATGCGACTCGACATACTCTATGAGAGTGAAGAGAACGGAATGACTCAAACCAAATGAACTAGCTACAAGGGGACTTCGATGCTTTTTTCCTCTATTCTTAAGTGTCCTCCCTTGCCTCTTTTATAGCCAAGTGACCAAAAACTCTCATGATGAGTTTGAGAGCTCTTCTCCATAACTCTTCCACTACTGAAGTAAATGCTTCCATTTTTCATTTTTGTATTTTCCTTCTACTTGAAGAAAATCCTTTTTGCAAAAATACATAAAACTTTACTTCTTTATTTTTAACAATATAGGACCGATAAAATCGATTCCCAATTTTTGGAATGGCTCTAGTGGCATGAAAAAATTTAAGGAAAAGCCATTGTTTGGATAGAGGTTGTCCGGTGCATTGACAAGGGTCACATGACAGAATGTATTTTTAGACATCTCTAGGTAAGGTCAAATACTAGAAGCCACTCTATAAAATTTTGCAGATGGTAGGGTCGGTCAAAAAAAGATTGCCTGTAGGGTGGATGTGAACCAAGTGAATGACCGATTTTGCTTCATGATGCGGAATGCAGCATAACCAAGCATCGAAAGTTTCATAATAGTATAACTAGTCAATTATTAATTGAAAGCATCTATTGTATAGAGCTAGACATTTTCGGGCCATAGAAGGTAAATTGTTTGAAGACATCCTAGTGGTTCAAAATTTAAGGAATAGGTTGTAATAATTCTAGGTGATGTCGAGAGGGATATTAGGCTCAATGGATTGCATAGTGTAAATAGCAAAGGGAGCATCACTAATCCCGTGAGTTGGTTCATCATTATCAATACATGATAAGAAATGAGCAATCACATGTGAGGACCCCGATCGGTGGATGCTCTCAAAGTCAAACTCTTGTAATTGTAAGACCCATTGGCTAGTCGACCACCAAGAGTCTGTTGCTTGACCAAGTAGGTTAAAGTCGAATGGTCAATATGGAAGGTGAATTTCTATCCTAGTAAGAAATACCAAATTTTACTGATAGAGTAGACGAGCCCTAGACATTCGTGTTTACTCATAGAGTAATTATGCTTGGGTGGTGCCAATCTTTGGCTAGCATAGTATATAGGTTGATACCTTTGCCCTTGTACTACATCAAAACACTATGGAGCAATATCAAAGGCATCAACAAAAATGGGGGATGGCAGTTCCCAATTCGATCGTTCTAGAATGGGACCTTGAGTCAAAAGTACTTTGAGGTGATAAAAAATTTGTTGGCATTTGGTATTTGAGTCAAAATTGCAAGGTATGACCATGGTTAGTCAATTCAAGGGTCAGCTGATGTGTGCAACCCACTATAGATGGCAATTGTGCCACCAAATTTGGCATAAAAAGAAAAGAACTTACTTTGGTGTGTATCAAGGAATGATAACATCTCTTTTCCAGACATCATCTAGCACACTATCTTAAAAAGTCAAGGGAATGAGTATAAAACAGTGGCATCATTCAGTTTTTGGTAATCCATGCATATTTTTAACTATTCATCTTTCTTAAGGACTATAAAAATTGGGGATAACAATTCTACATGCTCAATCAAAACAATAAACAATACTCCTAATAACCGATCTAGTTCGGCCTTTACTAACATTGCATAGTGGGGATTCCTATGATAATTGATTTATTTGATTGGTTGTGCATCTAGTTTGAGAAGGGCATGATGTTGGTATATACGAGGGTCTATCCTCTTCATGTCTATGTCACAAAATTGTTAGTAAATTCAATAAAAAAATAATGGTAGTAGATAGCCTTGCAAGGGATGTTTGATGATCAGACTTATATTAATAGGTTTTTATCCGGTGTTGGATCCTAAATAATGTGTGACAATTTGATCTTCTAGTATGTATATTTTCCTATCTATGGTCTTGAGTTCATATACCAAAAAATCTGTTAGTACTTTGGGTATGGTTATTTGCATGATGCAAGTGCTCAAGGACCATTGATCCAGAACATATTACAAATAAGAAATTCCAAGTGTAAGAAAATCTTGATTGGTGGTTAAAAGTTTAGTTTCTTCATCATCAGATAAACCATCCAACATAAGAGTGGATTCAGCCACATGAGGCATGGTATGGATTTCCTAAGGAGCGTGATCATCAAGGGGTACAATATACTTCTAGTGATTGTGTTTAAAAACAAGTTCCACTAGTCGTATAGGACCTTGGCCTGTTTTAATGAGGGTCTTCCAAATAGTAAATTATAGTCTAAAATAGATTTTTGTTGATATATTTAGGTAGTGATGTGTGTGAACACTATTGGACCGCCAGGGTACTTTTTTCCCTCTTTAGGAGTTTTTTTTCCCCCGGCTTGTATATAAACCTATTGCCCTAACAAGCTACTTATCTTTGTACATTCTAGTGGTAATACATTCAACATTGTGTGTTGAGCTCCAAGCTTCTTCTTCTTCCTTGTGCTATTCGCGTGCTTCTATAGACGTCTAACTCCAACAATTGGTATCAAAGCAGTTTGCCGCTTCATCTATGGCATCCTCGGCACTCCTCTGATTGCACTCTCAAAATTGCATGAAATTTGGTAAGCATACTCAGGGTGCTCTAGAGATCAAAACAGCTTCACGATGTGGTGCCGAAATCATGATCTCAGCTCGTTTCAGACTCCGAATACACTATCACAGCGCTTATGCAGGTTATTTCATCTTTTCGTGCCAAAGGTATATACCAGTTTCGGTTCACCAATATAAGCATCTCAAAGTCTGCTACATGTTTAGCATAATTTGTTTGGGCAGTTCTGTTCAACTTTTTGAGATACAATCAATTTTTTGCATGAAGGTATTTTGGTCACCGACCATGGCTAAAAGTAGTGATGTATTCCATATGTTGGTTGTTGAGGATAAGTTGGATGGTACCAACTACCCATTATGGGCTTATATGATGTAACATGTATTAGTTGCAAAAGGACTATGGAATATTGTGCAGGGTGTTGAAAGATGTCCTGTTACACCTACGACTGCAAGTAGTGCAAATACAGGTTCTAGAGCTGATGGAGATGGTGTCGAAGATAATATTCTGCAGATTCCTGTTCATGCTGCTGTTTCTGTTGCACCTACTATAGAGCAAATTCATTGGGATGGGGAGAGATGCTCATGCACATGTATTGATAGCTTTTATTGTCAAACATGCCATTATTCCTCATATCTGCTCTTGCAAAATAGCTAAGGATGCTTGGGATTCACTTACTACATTGTGCCAGGCTAGGAATGAGGCTCATGTTGCTTACCTTCGAAAACAATTGGAGAGTGAGCACATGAATGAAGGTGATTCTATGGATAGTTTTCTCACAAAGATCAAGGATTTGAAAGAACAATTGATTTCTGCTGATGAAGTTATACCAGATAGCTCACTTGTGCAAACTGTTTTGAATGGTCTTCCTGACTCATATCAAAGTTTTGCTTCTACTCTTCGTTTGATGATGAAAGGCAATCCAAATGCCTTGTCATTTGAGGAGTTAGTTTGTGTTCTATTGTAAGAAGACTACTCTAGGCAGAACAAGTCTATTATGCGTGTTCTAGATCAAGATTTCCTGGCTAGTCAGAAGGCCAAAGGTAAATGGAGCTCTTCTACTAGTAAGAAGAAATCTACAAATGCTGCACATTCAAAGAAGGAAGACAAAGATGAGAAGAAATCAGAAAAGCAGAAATTGTTTTGCAAATACTGTAAAGCAAATGATCATGTTATCAAGAGCTATACAAAACTAGCTGCTAAAGAGGCAAAGAAGAAAGAGGCTGGAATGGTTGTTGTAGAGGCCTCTACACCGAAAACAGAGTCTGCTAATCTCTTACAGGAAGAAGAATGGGCATTTACTACTGTTTGCAGTTTTGACCCATCTTCTCATGAGCAGTGCATGTTTGCAGTAGACTCAGATGTTTGGTACTTTGATATTGGGGTGGCCAAACATATTACCTCGCAGCACAGTTTCTTCTCTTCACCCGAGCCTGCCCCTACAGGGAATACTTTTACATGTGCCCCCTATCCTATTATGGGAGTTGGTAAGATCATGTTGACTACTGCTGATGGTAGTTCTTTCACTTTGTCAAATGCTTTGTTTGTGCCAGGGATCAAGAAAAAATTGTTATCAGTTTTTGCATTAGCCAAGATTGGCTTGGTTGTGAAATTTGTTGATGACAGATGTACAATTCATGATCTGTCAAATGGCGACGTCATTACTGCTTCTGGCAGTTTATGTCATGGGTTGTATAAGCTCATAGATTATGAAAGATTTGTAAATGATTTAGCATGTGTGGTACATGATTCTCAGGCTATGTCACATGCAAAACTTTGGCATGCACACTTTGGTCATCTGAATTTTGCTAGTTTGCTATGCCTGCAAAAATCTGAAATGGTGTCCTCTTTGCCCAAACTTGAGGAACCCGGTAAACATGTATGTGAAGCCTATATTTTAGGCAAAATGTAGCGTTCTTCCTTTCCAAAAGATGGTTCAATTTCAGCTACTCAGAAATTGCAGCTTGTACATAGTGAAGTCTGTGGTCCTATGCAGACACCTTCTTTTGGGAACTATCTTTACTTTGTGACTTTCATTGATGATTTTTCCAGGCATGCATGGGTATATCCATTGAATGCAAAGTCCAAAGTGTTTATGTGCTTCAAACAGTTTCTGGTTTTGGTTGAAAGTCTGTCAGCATGTAAAATGGGCACCCTTGATTCCAATCGAGGGGGGGAATATATGTCTTCTGGCTTTAATGCATTTCTGACTGAATGTGGGATAAAACATCAGCGTACAATGCCATATAAACCTCAATAGAATGGAGTTGCTGAATGAAAGAACAGGTCACTCATGGAGATGGTGAGGTGTATGGTCAAGAGTCAGGCTTTACCACATAGCTTCTGGCTTGAGGTTGTTATGTGTGCAGCATATGTACTGAACATGTGTTCCACTAAAGCACTGCAGTCTATCACTCCATATGAGGCTTGGCATGGTTGTAAGCCATCTGTTGCTCATCCGCATGTTTTTGGTTGTCTGGCATATGCATTATGCTTGAACAACATTGTAGAAAATTGGATCATAAAGCAGTAAAATGTATTTTTGTTAGGTATAGTTTTGAAAGTAAAGGCTATCATTTGTATCATCCACAGAATAAATGCATTCTGGTTAGCTGTGATGTTGTTTTTGTGGAAGATGCTATTCAACCATTGCTTTCATGTACTAAGGAGACATCTATTAGCTCCAAAGACATGTATAATACTTTGTTGTCTCCTTTTACAAGAGGACAATCTAGTGCTAGTCCTAATGAGACAACTTCTCAGTCTTTGCAGGTTTCATGTGATGATGGAGATCGTTTCATTTCTGATGCAGATTCACATGATGCACTTCTTTATGAGAGAGCTGATATTGAGCAGGAAAAAACTATATGCCAAAAATGGTTGGTGCAGACTTTGCATGCTAGCAAGTTAGATGCTCCTCTATCATATCGTACTCGATCAGGCTCTCATAGTGCCTCTGTTGCATCAGATTGCTATGCTATCGCTGCATCTAGTCTCTGTGATGAGAATGAGCCTATTTCCTTTGATGAAGCAGTGTGTGTGAGTGAGTTAGGAAGTCAATAATGTTCTTATATGCATAGTCTAGTTGTGCACTGTTCTCAGATGCATCTATTCCTATGCATAGTAGTTTACATGGTTTGGTCAGGGGGTTTATTGCAGGGTTTAACTCTCCAAATTTTCTTTGTGGGATTGCATCTTTTGGCTCTGATAATCTTTACATGTTTCTGAAATATGTCTTCTTGGATTTGGGACTTTTTGGGTACTCATTTCCAGACAGTCCTAGGTGTGATTTCAGGTGTGGAGGTGTTGATTGCAGATGTTTGCCATGAAGTGTATGATGTGAGTGTGTGTGGGTCGTGATTCAAGCTTATGAACCTATGTGCAACTATTTGAGCTAGTAAGCAAGTCTTAGGCATCCAAATTTGTTGTGCTTTGGGGTCAGCCTTCATTGAGTGCTTTGGAATCAAAAGAAAAATTATCCAGCTCGGTTGATTCCAAGCATACTCCTTCATTGTAGTCTTTGGTTGAGTAGTTTGGCTGTTGCATCTTTGGGGTTCTATCATCAGATCAAAGGGTTGTTTGCCCATACATATCCATATCTACCTCACTCCATGAGGTGTGTTGTTTTGCCCTAACTGTTGAGCCCGCAACTTGGTTGTCTATGTAACCCAACACCTGGGCTGTCTTGGTTGTTTTCCATGGGCCGTTTTTGGAAAAGAAGGGAGTTCCATTTCGGCCACTACAACTTCGTGAGCGGCCTTGTTCTGCATCATAGAACTTTGGACAACAATAGCATCCTTATCTTCAAATGTGTTCTTGGAAGGACTAGGAGTGGGTGTCTTTCTTCGTTCCTTGAGTGCATGATTTTCTAGCTCAATTGTGCTGTAGTTTTGATCCACCCAGACCTGAAGAAGTCCACTTCCTAAGTTTAGGTTGATTGCATGATCATAGATCCAGTCTTGACCCAAGACAAGAGGTTCAATGAGATCCTCATCTTGACACACTAGCACCTTCACTATCATAAGAATATCCTAAATGTAAATGGGAAGTGCCACCTCACCCATACAAGGGGTTTCCACACCTTCCAATCCTATGAGATATGCTTCTATAGGATCAACATTTAATTGCAAGTCTTGACAATAAGAAAGGCAAACTATGCTAGTGGCTGCACCAAATTCAATCAAGGCTCTTACAGTCTTGGTGTTGTTTCCTTGTCATACCTCTATGCTCACAAAAGGATGTCGGTCAACTATTCCAGGGGAACTTACACCTAATGTTTGGCAAAGGGCCATGTGAGATCTGGGAGCATCATGATTTTTTGAAATAGGATGATCTCTACACTCTCTTCTCAATTTCATTTTTTAGATGCATTCTAAGGCCTCTGCTTGTGCTTCTTCTGAAACTCGTTTCTCCTCTTCCTTACGTTTCTTTGTCGTGTTGAGTTAGTTTAGCATTTCCTCCGTGAGGGGCTCTTGATATAATTTGACTCTGCATCCATTGATGTAATTAGGTAGGATGTCACCTTCTAGAGTGGCTAATTGGATAGCTCCTCTTATTGATATTCTATTAATAATCATGGGTCCATAGCGAGGCTTCTCTAATTTCCTTGCATGTTGCTTCAAGGTGTATACCAAGACTCAATCTCCCTCCTTCAAACCCTTATCCTTCACATGAGCATCAAAGTAGGCTTTTTGTATTTTCTTACCAGCATATATTCTTGCATCTACTCTTAATCATGTTTCTCCTAGTTGCTAAAGATCAAAGATTCTAGATGAGAGCTGATGGCCAGTCCATTGGTGTTCTTGTGCTACTTTCAATGTCGGTATCAAGAAGTCTAATGGCAACACAAGATTTTTTCCAAAGACCATCTGAAAGGAAGTGGCTTGGAGTACCGTTTTATAGGCCACTCTATTTGTCCAAACAACATGATGTAGATGTTTGTCTCAATTAGAACGCTTTTTATTCACTAGTTTTGTCAATACATTACATAATATCTTGTTTGTCCTCTTGGCCTAGCCATTGTCTTGTGGGTGATATGGAGCCGACTTCTTGTGAACCACCATGAATTCTTGTAACAAGTATTCAATGACCTCATTCAAGAAGTGGGTGCCATGATCACTTACCAATTCTATTGGCAAACCATATCTTGTAAATACATTCTCAAAGAGGAACTTGGATGTGGTCTGTGCATCATTCTTTCTTGTTGCTTTCACTTCCACACATTTAGTCAGATAATCAGTGGCCACAATGATGTATTTAGTATGTGAACTCTTAGCTGTGGGATTAATAGGACCGTTCATAAGTCTATTCCTCACTTAGAGAATGCACGTCCTCCCATCATGGGTTTTAGTGGCATCTCATCTTTATGTATAGGGCACTGATTTCATTGACAAATATCACATCTCTTCACATAGGTATGTGCATCCATCTGAAGGGTTGGCCACCAAAGACCTACAAAAAGTATTGCCTTGATCACCCTATCTGATCCAAAATGTCCTCTTGCCATGCTTTGGTGAACAGTCTCTAAGATCTTGAGGTATTCACTCTCATGGACACACAATGTGAGATATCCGTCTCTTCCTTGTTTGTATAGATTATCACCTATGAGTGTATAATCTATGGCTTCTTGGTCTAAACTCTGTATTCTAGCCAATGTCATTTCTTGAGGGAATGTTTTCATCCTCAAAAAACTTACCAAAGGCTCACTCCAATCTGGTACTAGTGACACTTGATATAGCGTAGCATGTTCCATTAGTGGTCTAATAGCATAGATTGGGCATTCCTTGCACAACTTATGAACATCTACTTCCATAGTTGGCCGAAACACACCTAACCTTTGTAGCATTTATGGGGTTCAATGTTTGGAGTGATGATGTTGTAGTGCACCTACATGTGCTATTTGCAACCACTTTGCATGCTCATTTTCATCTACACAACAAGACAATATGCCTTGATTGGTGTGCTTATACATGCAGCTTGTGCATATGTTATACTTATGAGACCTCACTACTTCTTTATCTTTGGCTTTCAATACATGATTTTTAGGTCCAAATGTGAGAATAGGCACTATAGCTTTTCCCATTCAGGCACTACTTCTAGATTGAACAAATGAGCATGAGGAAGGTCATCTGATACTACTTGAGTGGACTCTCCTGAAGTTAGTCTAGAAATGTGATCCACCCTAAGGTGAGTCCTACCTTTCCTAACCACAACTTCAAAGTCATATTCCATTAGTAAGAGGAACCATCTTACTAATCGGCTAGTATTGCATGGTTTGTTCATTAGATAGAGTAACGATTAAGGCTTGTAAAAACTTTAAAATTATTTGCAAGAAAATAATTTCTAAACTTTTTAACCGCATACACCATGCCTAATCCTTCTCTTTTGATAGTGGTATGATTTCGTTCGACAACATTCAATTGCCTACTGGCATATGCAATTGGAAGATCCATATTACCTTCACCAATAGGCTTTGCTAGTACATATCCAATAGCATAATTGGATGCATTCACATGAACATGGAATGGATTGTTCCAATCTAGTGTAGTCAAGATTGGTGCTGAACACAATCATTGTTTAAAATCACTAAAGAAGTTTTCACATTCTTCTCTCCACTCAAAGTAGTCAAAAGAGCGTACAAAGGCTTTGCAATGATTGCATACATGTGAATGAAACATTGAAAATATCCACAATGCCCCATGAAAGCTTGTTCTTCCTTGACATTCTTTGGCCTAGGTAGCTCTGCAATAGATCTTACTTTATCCTCACCCGTGGATATTCCATTCTTTGACACTATATGTCCTAGAATCTTGCGTTGCCTGGCCATAAAGCCACACGTTTCTGAGTTCAAGCAGACCTAATGCTCTCTACATTTATCAAAGATGGACTTTATCTCAGGGATATGTGTCTGTCTAATGTTGGAATGAGCACATAGGTCATCAACATACACTTTAAAGTTTTTATGCACGAACTCTTTAAATACATGACACATCAACCTTTAAAAGGTGTTTGGTGTATCGGTGAGCCCAAATGGCATTACCCGAAATGTGAATATGCCCCACTCTATGGAAAAGCCATCTTATGTTGGTCTTCTAGGGAAATGGCTACTTGATTGTAGCCAGAGAACCCATCAAAGAAGCTGTATACTTCCTTGCCTTGCACTCTTTCTAATAGATGCTCAGTGATAGGAAGCACATGAATATCTCCAATAGTGGCTGCATTAACTTTCTTCAAGTTAATGCATACACCTAACTTTTTGTTCTTTTTGGGCACCACTACAATGGGGGAAACCCATTTAGTGTGCTTAATTTCATAGATAAATCTGGCTTGTAACAATTCATCTATCTCTTCCTTGATCTTGGTGGCATAATTGTCATTATATGTATATGGCTTTTGCTTAGAGGGTTTGGCTTCTGAGGTCATGGGAATCATATCTGAGCATATGTCCGGGTTTAGTCCTTTTAGGTCTTTTATAACTCCATGCAAACACATCTCTGTATTCTCTTAATAGTCAATCAAATCTTTTTCCTCTTCCTCACTCAAGTCATGTCCTATGTAAATGCATCATTCTTCACCTTCTTCTATGGTCACAATAATTTTTTTAGTTCTCTTTGTTATCATAGGCCACTCTTGTGAGTGATTCTCATTCAGTCATTCTTATCATGACTTTTCGATCTTCCACTTCATATTTTTTAAAGTTTTTAGGAACCTCAAATGAAGATTCTGTTGGAGCAAGTCTATGACAAGCCTAAGTATTGGCTTGAGTCTCACAAAGTCTTAGAAGAAGTTTTAAAAAGAAGACTATGTAAAGTTCACTTGTGAACTACCTCTTGTAACTTTTGAAGAGTTTACTTAATGTAAAAGTAAGAGAATCTTAAGTGGTTGAGTCCACTTGATCAAGAATGGAAAGAGGAGCCCCGAATTCGTGATTTGTGGTAGGTAGAGAATCAAATCAATCATTGATTGATTGGAGAGTGATTGAGGGAAGTTAGCCTCCCAAACTCAACTATAAATAGATGGCAGTTTTAGTCGTGGTTAGAGAGACCTATGTGAAGACCTCCAAGAGCTGAGCTTTATGCCATATCAAGGTGTGATTACAAAGCACACATATGTATCAGTAAGTCCATTGTATTTTACAAGCAATATACTTTCATTTTCATTATCATTTGGGTTCATATTTCCATGTTCTTGTGAAGTGTACTACTCACTGCCATTACTCTCAGTTTTCTCAGTCAGCTTGCAGAGATGTTTTCTCTGAGCTTGCTACATAATTTTCAGTGATTTAACTTGGTAAAGTTAGCTCTATAAGTCTACTATATGCTCACAAATTTTCATGTCATTTGGATGTTGCAATCTTCAGTTATGTTCATTTGAAGTCAACAGGGTCTGTTCATCTTCACTTCTCTGTCAGGTACCCGACTTTTTGACTCATCTTGTCAGAGCCATTTCTCAGTGGTTACGTATCCAAATTCAGTGATTTAAAGCTTGTTGGAATCAAATTACTGTCTAGTATAAGCATACAAATTTTCATAATCATTGGATTTCTACATTTTGAGTTAGGTTGATTTTTCTGCTCACTGGTCTATTTTTGTAGCAGCCCGTGAAAATCGGGATGATGTCATCACTTGTTAAAACTCATTCTCAGTGTGTGGTTCATTATTTTTGATGAGATTACTCTTGAAAGTTATCTCCTTACGTTGCCTAGACTTCCCCAAGAGGAATTGAGCTAATTGCTGCTGTGCTCAGAGAATTATGTAAAACACTGGACAGGTGTATGAACCAAGAATAGCAAGTTTTCACCTCTGAGCTAACTCCAACTTATCTGTTTTGATCTATCTTTTTGAGAGTGATCTTCCAAGGTACATAGGGTGTCTAATACATCCATTGGCAAGCTAAAAGGGCCCACCATCTACTCCTGGAGTTCATTTGGCTGGTGTAGATCAAGGATTTTGCAACACCTCTTCATCTTCAAACACATACTTATCCATCTCTTCACAGTGGTATCAGAGCAAGGTTGGACAACATGGCAGATGGATTTCCTTCATCAATTGACAAATTGGACAGAGGTAACTACTCAGCTTGGTCATTAAGAATGGAAGCTTATCTCCAAGGTAGAAGTCTATATGGTTATGTGGCTGGAGATGAAGTTATGCCAAGTTTCAGGAACAAAAGTCAACCAACACAAGAAGAGCAAGAAAGATTGAGCACATGGTGCTCCAAGGATGCACTTGCAAGGTCTTATCTCCTCAACTCTATCTCAGATTTTTTGTTGCCTCACATTAGAATTTGTAAGACATCTCAAGAAGTGTGGGATGCACTTGAAGCTTTCTTTTCTTCAAGTACGAAAGCTAGGAAGCATCAACTATGGCTGGATTTCACAACTCTCAAGAAGGCTCCCAAACAAAATGTGACTGATTTTGTCACAAATCTCAAGGACATAGCGGATCAGTTGGGAAGCATTGGAGAGGTAATAGATGAAGAGCAAATTGTAAGGCAGGTCATCAATGGCTTGAAGGCAGATGACAAGTGGGAAGCATTCACCACAGCTATGGATTTGTACATGGACATGCATGTACCTGATTTCAACACACTCATTGGACAACTACTTACTCAAGAGGCAAAGCTTATAAAAAATGGAGAAAGCTCTAGAGGTAATCAATCTTCAGCTTTATACACGGATAAAAGCAAGTCTAAAGATAACAAAGGAAAGACAAAGAAAGTGGATGATGAAGCAGGTACATATCAAGCTAACTATGCAGGTAGAGGAAGACATGGCAGAGGTAGAGGAAGAGGAGGTAGACAAGGCAGGGGGAGATCCCAAGACTCCAACTCATGTTCTATTTGTGGATTAACTAATCATACAACTGAAAATTGCTTTAGGAATTCCAGGAATCAAAGAGGCAGAGGATACAATAGAGGAAGTTATGGCTACTCAAGAGGAAGGTTCAACAACTACCATGGCAACTACAACAACTACAATCATTCAAACTATCAAGGAGGCTACAAAGGAAGGAGAGACTACAATAACTACACAGAAGACTCAAACAAAGAGGATTCATTATTGATCATGAACATGGCTATGCCACAAGGTAAATCTGATGAGCATGTTTTCTACATAGATTCAGGTTGTTCAAATCATGTGGCAGGAAATGTGGCACTCCTATCAGATTTAGAAGATCCAAGGAATAAGCATGAGGTACAAACAGGAGATGATACAAAACATCCTGTGGAGAAAATAGGCAATGTCAAAGCACCTGATGGAAACATCAACCTACTCAGTAAGGTACTCTATGTTCCTACCATTACAAAGAATTTGATAAGTGTTGGGCAGATAGTAGAGAAAGGGTTGCAAGTCAGGTTCACAAAAGCAGGAGCATTTGTTGAAGATCCAAGTCAAGGATTCAGAAGAATTGCAAAAGGTGAAAAGATAGGTAGATTGTTCACATTTGAATTACAGGACACTAGAAACATTGCTCTCTTTAATTATGGTAGTCAGACACTCACAGAATTGGAAGTATGGCACAAAAGGTTAGCACATATTGGTGAAAGGTCATTAAAGCAAATCTGCAGGGACCAAAGTGTACTTGGACTTCCTAATTTGTCAAAACAACATATGATTTATAAGTGTAGTGCATGTCAATTTGGAAAGTCTCACAGGTTACCATTCATGAAGAAAGGTTATATGCATGGAGATCTCTTGGAGTTGGTTCATACAGATGTATGGGGACCTAGCAAGGAAGCTTCAATATCTGGATCAAGGTATTATGTTTCCTTTATTGATGATTGCAGCAGATGGACTATCCTATTCTTTATGAAACACAAAGATGAAGTTTTTTCATGTTTCAAAAGATATTTGGCTCTTGTGGAGAATCAAACAGGTAAATCACTAAAAAGGCTAAGGTCAGATGGAGGGGGAGAATACTTCTCCCATGATTTTGATTCTTTTCTTCAAGAAAGAGGAATCAAAAGAGAGGTAACTACAAGGTACACTCCTGAGCAAAATGGAGTGGCAGAAAGGAGGAATAGGACAATTGTTGAAGCTGCAAGGTCTATGTTAAATGAAAAGCATTTACCTAATTACTTATGGGCTGAGGCTGTATCTACAACCACTTACTTGATTAACAGGTTGCCTTCAAAATCCCTTGATGGGATGACTCCATATGAGGCTTGGAATGGAAGAAGACCAAGTTTAGATCATTGTAAAATTTTTGGATGTATTGCTTTTGCTCATGTTCCTTCACAGGTTAGAGGCAAGATGGATCCAAAAGCAGAAAGGTGTGTATTTATTGGATACGACAACAATCAAAAGGGCTATAGGTTATACAACCCTACCAACAAAGGATTCTTGGTAAGCAGAGATGTAGTTTTTGATGAGAACAATTCATGGTATGAAGATTCATGCAGGAAGATCAATTTACCATATGATCTTGAAGAAGATTTTCCAAAGCTTGGTAGAGAACAATCAAAGATTGAAGAACAAGACACCTCGGAGGATGATGAAGAATCTCATATGGAAAAGATCAAAGCATGGAAGTCTAAAGGTAAAGTGAAATTGCAGGAAGTTGGACATGAGGCAGAATCATCACATCATGGCCTAAGAAGATCTATGAGGGAAAAGAAAAAACCAGAAAGGTATGGGTTTGACAGCTCATTAGTAACTAAACATTCTATCTACATAGCACAGGACATAAACCAAGAGGAGCCATCATCATTTGAAGAGGCCAAAGCAAAAACAGAATGGAAGCATGCAATGAAGGAAGAGATTGAAGCACTTAAGGAAAACAACACTTGGGATTTGGTGCCCAAGACTTCATCCATGAAGGTAATAGGCTCAAGATGGGTCTATAAACTCAAGAAGAATTCTGATGGTTCCATTAACAGGTATAAGGCAAGGCTTGTAGCAAAAGGCTTTGCACAAACTCAGGGAACTGATTATGAGGAGACTTTCTCTCCTGTGGCAAAGATGCCTACTATTAGGGTTTTGCTTAGTATTGCCTCTTCCAAGAATTGGAAGATACTTCAACTAGATGTAAAGAATGCATTCTTGAATGGTTGGATAACAGAAGAGGTATATATGGCACAACCACCTGGTTTTGAGAATCAAGTTTATCCTGATTATGTGTGTAAACTTAACAAAGCATTGTATGGTCTCAAGCAAGCTCCAAGAGCTTGGAAGTTTAGGCTTGTTTCATTCTTGCAGGACAAAGGCTTTCAACCAAGCAAGGCAGATCCTTCACTCTTTATTAAAAAGAGTAATTCCGAGGTCATCTATCTATGTGAATATGTAGATGATATTATATTGACAGGAAATGATGCAGATGGTATGAAGAAGATCAAAGATCAGATGAGAGAAGAGTTCAAGATAAGTGATTTGGGTTCACTTACCTACTTCCTAGGTTTGGAAGTTGTCTACAAAGATCATGGTTTGTTTCTCACTCAAAGAAAGTACATTAAGGACATGTTGGCAAAATTCAAGATGCAAGATTGTAAGATTGCAGGTACTCCAATGGAGGTCAATCACAAATTGAGCTCACATGAAGGTGAACTCATAGAGGACATCACATCATATCAAAGTCTAGTGGGTAGTCTCAACTATGCCACATTGACAAGAGTAGATATATGTTACAGTGTGAGTGTGCTAAGTCAATTTATGCACACACCAAGGAAACCACATATGGATGCTGCCAAAAGGATTCTCAAGTATCTCAAAGGAACCATAAATGAAGGACTTTATTACCCTTATGTATCTGATTTAGGTTTGAAGCTATTTTCTGATGCAGATTGGGCTGGCTCCAAGGAAGATAGAAGGAGCACTTCAGGTTATCTTACCTTTGCAGGTTCAAAGCTTATTTCATGGTCATCCAAGAAGCAACCCACAGTTGCTCTCTCTTCTACTGAAGCTGAATATAGAGGTCTTGCCATAGCTACACAAGAAGCTATGTGGATGAAGACATTATTCAAAGATCTTGGATTGGAGTTCGGAACTCCAACTATTTTTGGTGACAATATGAGTTCTATTCATTTGGCTGCTAATCCTATTTTTCATGCAAGGACTAAACATATTGAAGTTCATTATCACTATGTAGGAGAAAAGGTTCTAAGCAAAGAGATTCAAATACCATATGTGTCCACTCATCAACAATGTGCAGATATTCTAACCAAAGCATTGGATGGTACAAAGCTTTGCAAATTCAAGGCTATGATTGGTTTGCAGGTAATCTTGGAAGATTGAAGACCTCAAGCATACTTGGCTTGAGGGGGAGCTGTTGGAGCAAGTCTATGACAAGCCTAAGTATTGGCTTGAGTCTCACAAAGTCTTAGAAGAAGTTTTAAAAAGAAGACTATGTAAAGTTCACTTGTGAACTACCTCTTGTAACTTTTGAAGAGTTTACTTAATGTAAAAGTAAGAGAATCTTAAGTGGTTGAGTCCACTTGATCAAGAATGGAAAGAGGAGCCACGAATTCGTGATTTGTGGTAGGTAGAGAATCAAATCAATCATTGATTGATTGGAGAGTGATTGAGGGAAGTTAGCCTCCCAAACTCAACTATAAATAGATGGCAGTTTTAGTCGTGGTTAGAGAGACCTATGTGAAGACCTCCAAGAGCTGAGCTTTATGCCATATCAAGGTGTGATTACAACGCACACATATGTATCAGTAAGTCCATTGTATTTTACAAGCAATATACTTTCATTTTCATTATCGTTTGGGTTCATATTTCCATGTTCTTGTGAAGTGTACTACTCACTGGCATTACTCTCAGTTTTCTCAGTCAGCTTGCAGAGATGTTTTCTCTGAGCTTGCTGCATCATTTTTAGTGATTTAACTTGGTAAAGTTAGCTCTACAAGTCTACTATATGCTCACAAATTTTCATGTCATTTGGATGTTGGAATCTTCAGTTATGTTCATTTGAAGTCAACAGGGTCTGTTCATCTTCACTTCTCTGTCAGGTACCCGACTTTTTGACTCATCTTGTCAGAGCCATTTCTCAGTGGTTACTTACCAAAATTCAGTGATTTAAAGCTTGTTGGAATCAAATTACTGTCTAGTATAAGCATACAAATTTTCATAATCATTGGATTTCTACATTTTGAGTTAGGTTGATTTTTCTGCTCACTGGTCTATTTCTGTAGCAGCCCGTGAAAATCGGGATGATGTCATCACTTGTTAAAACTCATTCTCAGTGTGTCGTTCATTATTTTTGATGAGATTACTCTTGAAAGTTATCTCCTTACGTTGCCTAGACTTCCCCAAGAGGAATTGAGCTAATTGCTGCTGTGCTCAGAGAATTATGTAAAACACTGGACATGTGTATGAACCAAGAATAGCAAGTTTTCACCTCTGAGCTAACTCCAACTTATCTGTTTTGATCTATCTTTTTGAGAGTGATCTTCCAAGGTACATAGGGTGTCTAATACATCCTTGGCAAGCTAAAAGGGCCCACCATCTACTCCTGGAGTTCATTTGGCTGGTGTAGATCAAGGATTTTGCAACACCTCTTCATCTTCAAACACATACTTATCCATCTCTTCACAGTGGTATCAGAGCAAGGTTGGACAACATGGCAGATGGATTTCCTTCATCAATTGACAAATTGGACAGAGGTAACTACTCAGCTTGGTCATTAAGAATGGAAGCTTATCTCCAAGGTAGAAGTCTATATGGTTATGTGGCTGGAGATGAAGTTATGCCAAGTTTCAGGAACAAAAGTCAACCAACACAAGAAGAGCAAGAAAGATTGAGCACATGGTGCTCCAAGGATGCACTTGCAAGGTTTTATCTCCTCAACTCTATCTCAGATTTTTTGTTGCCTCACATTAGAAGTTGTAAGACATCTCAGGAAGTGTGGGATGCACTTGAAGCTTTCTTTTCTTCAAGTACCAAAGCTAGGAAGCATCAACTATGGCTGGATTTCACAACTCTCAAGAAGGCTCCCAAACAAAATGTGACTGATTTTGTCACAAAGCTCAAGGACATAGCGGATCAGTTGGGAAGCATTGGAGAGGTAATAGATGAAGAGCAAATTGTAAGGCAGGTCAAAAATGGCTTGAAGGCAGATGACAAGTGGGAAGCATTCACCACAGCTATGGATTTGTACATGGACATGCATGTAACTGATTTCAACACACTCATTGGACAACTACTTACTCAAGAGGCAAAGCTTATAAAAAATGGAGAAAGCTCTAGAGGTAATCAATCTTCAGCTTTATACACGGATAAAAGCAAGTCTAAAGATAACAAAGGAAAGACAAAGAAAGTGGATGATGAAGCAGGTACATATCAAGCTAACTATGCAGGTAGAGGAAGACATGGCAGAGGTAGAGGAAGAGGAGGTAGACAAGGCAGGGGGAGATCCCAAGACTCCAACTCATGTTCTATTTGTGGATTAACTAATCATACAACTGAAAATTGCTTTAGGAATTCCAGGAATCAAAGAGGCAGAGGATACAATAGAGGAAGTTATGGCTACTCAAGAGGAAGGTTCAACAACTACCATGGCAACTACAACAACTACAATCATTCAAACTATCAAGGAGGCTACAAAGGAAGGAGAGACTACAATAACTACACAGAAGACTCAAACAAAGAGGATTCATTATTGATCATGAACATGGCTATGCCACAAGGTAAATCTGATGAGCATGTTTTCTACATAGATTCAGGTTGTTCAAATCATGTGGCAGGAAATGTGGCACTCCTATCAGATTTAGAAGATCCAAGGAATAAGCATAAGGTACAAATAGGAGATGATACAAAACATCCTGTGGAGAAAATAGGCAATGTCAAAGCACCTAATGGAAACATCAACCTACTCAGTAAGGTACTCTATGTTCCTACCATTACAAAGAATTTGATAAGTGTTGGGCAGATAGTAGAGAAAGGGTTGCAAGTCAGGTTCACAAAAGCAGGAGCATTTGTTGAAGATCCAAGTCAAGGATTCAGAAGAATTGCAAAAGGTGAAAAGATAGGTAGATTGTTCACATTTGAATTACAGGACACTAGAAACATTGCTCTCTTTAATTATGGTAGTCAGACACTCACAGAATTGGAAGTATGGCACAAAAGGTTAGCACATATTGGTGAAAGGTCATTAAAGCAAATCTGCAGGGACCAAAGTGTACTTGGACTTCCTAATTTTTCAAAACAACATATGATTTATAAGTGTAGTGCATGTCAATTTGGAAAGTCTCACAGGTTACCATTCATGAAGAAAGGTTATATGCATGGAGATCTCTTGGAGTTGGTTCATACAGATGTATGGGGACCTAGCAAGGAAGCTTCAATATCTGGATCAAGGTATTATGTTTCCTTTATTGATGATTGCAGCAGATGGACTATCCTATTCTTTATGAAACACAAAGATGAAGTTTTTTCATGTTTCAAAAGATATTTGGCTCTTGTGGAGAATCAAACAGGTAAATCACTAAAAAGGCTAAGGTCAGATGGAGGGGGAGAATACGTCTCCCATGATTTTGATTCTTTTCTTCAAGAAAGAGGAATCAAAAGAGAGGTAACTACAAGGTACACTCCTGAGCAAAATGGAGTGGCAGAAAGGAGGAATAGGACAATTGTTGAAGCTGCAAGGTCTATGTTAAATGAAAAGCATTTACCTAATTACTTATGGGCTGAGGCTGTATGTACAGCCACTTACTTGATTAACAGGTTGCCTTCAAAATCCCTTGATGGGATGACTCCATATGAGGCTTGGAATGGAAGAAGACCAAGTTTAGATCATTGTAAAATTTTTGGATGTATTGCTTTTGCTCATGTTCCTTCACAGGTTAGAGGCAAGATGGATCCAAAAGCAGAAAGGTGTGTATTTATTGGATATGACAACAATCAAAAGGGCTACAGGTTATACAACCCTACCAACAAAGGATTCTTGGTAAGCAGAGATGTAGTTTTTGATGAGAACAATTCATGGTATGAAGATTCATGCAGGAAGATCAATTTACCATATGATCTTGAAGAAGATTTTCCAAAGCTTGGTAGAGAACAATCAAAGATTGAAGAACAAGACACCTCGGAGGATGATGAAGAATCTCATATGGAAAAGATCAAAGCATGGAAGTCTAAAGGTAAAGCGAAATTGCAGGAACTTGGACATGAGGCAGAATCATCACATCATGGCCTAAGAAGATCTATGAGGGAAAAGAAAAAACCAGAAAGGTATGGGTTTGACACCTCATTAGTAACTAAACATTCTATCTACATAGCACAGGACATAAACCAAGAGGAGCCATCATCATTTGAAGAGGCCAAAGCAAAAACAGAATGGAAGCATGCAATGAAGGAAGAGATTGAAGCACTTAAGGAAAACAACACTTGGGATTTGGTGCCCAAGACTTCATCCATGAAGGTAATAGGCTCAAGATGGGTCTATAAACTCAAGAAGAATTCTGATGGTTCCATTAACAGGTATAAGGCAAGGCTTGTAGCAAAAGGCTTTGCACAAACTCAGGGAATTGATTATGAGGAGACTTTCTCTCCTGTGGCAAAGATGCCTACTATTAGGGTTTTGCTTAGTATTGCCTCTTCCAAGAATTGGAAGATACTTCAACTAGATGTAAAGAATGCATTCTTGAATGGTTGGATAATAGAAGAGGTATATATGGCACAACCACCTGGTTTTGAGAATCAAGTTTATCCTGATTATGTGTGTAAACTTAACAAAGCATTGTATGGTCTCAAGCAAGCTCCAAGAGCTTGGAATTTTAGGCTTGTTTCATTCTTGCAGGACAAAGGCTTTCAACCAAGCAAGGCAGATCCTTCACTCTTTATTAAAAAGAGTAATTCCGAGGTCATCTATCTATGTGTATATGTAGATGATATTATATTGACAGGAAATGATGCAGATGGTATGAGGAAGATCAAAGATAAGATGAGAGAAGAGTTCAAGATAAGTGATTTGGGTTCACTTACCTACTTCCTAGGTTTGGAAGTTGTCTACAAAGATCATGGTTTGTTTCTCACTCAAAGAAAGTACATTAAGGACATGTTGGCAAAATTCAAGATGCAAGATTGTAAGATTGCAGGTACTCCAATGGAGGTCAATCACAAATTGAGCTCACATGAAGGTGAACTCATAGAGGACATCACATCATATCAAAGTCTAGTGGGTAGTCTCAACTATGCCACATTGACAAGAGTAGATATATGTTACAGTGTGAGTGTGCTAAGTCAATTTATGCACACACCAAGGAAACCACATATGGATGCTGCCAAAAGGATTCTCAAGTATCTCAAAGGAACCATAAATGAAGGACTTTATTACCTTATGTATCTGATTTAGGTTTGAAGCTATTTTCTGATGCAGATTGGGCTGGCTCCAAGGAAGATAGAAGGAGCACTTCAGGTTATCTTACCTTTGCAGGTTCAAAGCTTATTTCATGGTCATCCAAGAAGCAACCCACAGTTGCTCTCTCTTCTACTGAAGCTGAATATAGAGGTCTTGCCATAGCTACACAAGAAGCTATGTGGATGAAGACATTATTCAAAGATCTTGGATTGGAGTTCGGAACTCCAACTATTTTTGGTGACAATATGAGTTCTATTCATTTGGCTGCTAATCCTATTTTTCATGCAAGGACTAAACATATTGAAGTTCATTATCACTATGTACGAGAAAAGGTTCTAAGCAAAGAGATTCAAATATCATATGTGTCCACTCCTTAACAATGTGCAGATATTCTAACCAAAGCATTGGATGGTACAAAGCTTTGCAAATTCAAGGCTATGATTGGTTTGCAGGTAATCTTGGAAGATTGAAGACCTCAAGCATACTTGGCTTGAGGGGGAGCTGTTGGAGCAAGTCTATGACAAGCCTAAGTATTGGCTTGAGTCTCACAAAGTCTTAGAAGAAGTTTTAAAAAGAAGACTATGTAAAGTTCACTTGTGAACTACCTCTTGTAACTTTTGAAGAGTTTACTTAATGTAAAAGTAAGAGAATCTTAAGTGGTTGAGTCCACTTGATCAAGAATGGAAAGAGGAGCCACGAATTCGTGATTTGTGGTAGGTAGAGAATCAAATCAATCATTGCTTGATTGGAGAGTGATTGAGGGAAGTTAGCCTCCCAAACTCAACTATAAATAGATGGCAGTTTTAGTCGTGGTTAGAGAGACCTATGTGAAGACCTCCAAGAGCTGAGCTTTATGCCATATCAAGGTGTGATTACAAGGCACACATATGTATCAGTAAGTCCATTGTATTTTACAAGCAATATACTTTCATTTTCATTATCATTTGGGTTCATATTTCCATGTTCTTGTGAAGTGTACTACTCACTGCCATTACTCTCAGTTTTCTCAGTCAGCTTGCAGATATGTTTTCTCTGAGCTTGCTGCATCATTTTCAGTGATTTAACTTGGTAAAGTTAGCTCTATAAGTCTACTATATGCTCACAAATTTTCATGTCATTTGGATGTTGCAATCTTCAGTTATGTTCATTTGAAGTCAACAGGGTCTGTTCATCTTCACTTCTCTGTCAGGTACCCGACTTTTTGACTCATCTTGTCAGAGCCATTTCTCAGTGGTTACTTATCAAAAATCAGTGATTTAAAACTTGTTGGAATCAACTTACTGTCTAGTATAAGCATACAAATGTTCATAATCATTGGATTTCTACAGTTTGAGTTATGTTGATTTTTCTGCTCACTGGTCTATTTCTGTAGCAGCCCGTGAAAATCGGGATGATGTCATCACTTGTTAAAACTCATTCTTGATGAGATTACTCTTGAAAGTTAGCTCTTTAAGTTGCCTAGACGTCCCCAAGAGGAATTGAGCTAATTGCTGCTGTGCTCAGAGAATTATGTAAAACACTGGACAGGTGTATGAACCAAGAATAGCAAGTTTTCACCTCTGAGCTAACTCCAACTTATCTGTTTTGATCTATCTTTTTGAGAGTGATCTTCCAAGGTACATAGGGTGTCTAATACATACATTGGCAAGCTAAAAGGGCCCACCATCTACTCTTGGAGTTAATTTGGCTGGTGTAGATCAAGGATTTTGCAACACCTCTTCATCTTCAAACACATACTTATCCATCTCTTCACAGATTCTTCCTCTTCTAGTGGGATTTCTCTCTTCTTTCTTTTCTTGTCTTCACTCTTCGTGGTTACCTCTGTGGCTAATCTCACATCATTCATAAGCTCTTCTCATCCTTGAGGTTGAGCTTCTATTATGTACATGTTTTCCTCTTTTGACTCACAAAAAGGATCCATAATAATTGATTCTAGATTTGAGTCACTTGACTGATCAAGTTCATCTATATTAGGCTCCCATTCTTCAATAATCAAATCACACATGATTGGTTCTATAGTGAAAACTAAAATTTCATAGGCATCTTCGTTATATGTGGTGTCCATTGCTCTTGATTGATGGCTACATCCATTGTTGCTAGGATCTCCACCCAACCATGAGGTTCAAAATGTTCATCTGAAAACACTATAGTTGCATAGGCTCGGTCTTAAATTGATATATGATTTTCCTTTGCACCTACCTCTCTGGCATTTTCTCTTTTCTCCTCTTCTATTGCAACCTTGAACATCCATAAGTGAGTGTCTTCATGCATCGAAAAGGAGCCTGATCCTATGGAATGCACCGACTCTGTATCCTCTATGGCTCTATGGATGGGACTCCATTGTATAGAGGGCACATCTCTATTGAGATTAGCCCTTGAGTTTGACTTTAGTTGTAACACCTAAGTGTTGGAGATACAAGGAGTTGATCCCTTCAAGTATTCTTAAAGCTCTCTCTATATGACCATCGGCCATCTATAATTTCATTCTTGTTGGCTTGAGTGCTGGTTTGCCCCAACACTTCCATTGCAACTGTTGCCCTTGAGTCCAAAATAGCCTTCGTGGTGTAACCCTGATGAGTGATAAGGAGATAGGTGTTTCCCTCTTCTCCTTTGCTTATGTCTCCTATCTTATCCAAGGGTATTTCTGGCACTGTTCTATGTGATCCTGCCTGGGAATGAGATTTAACTACTTCCGGCACTTGATTTGCTATGTGTTTCCACAATTTTGGTTCAACCTTGAGTAGCTCCTCTAAAGTGAGATTGCACTGCACTTTAGTGTTCTTCACCACCTCCGTATTCCTATGTATGACTGAGTCTTCATTCCTTACCATGAATTGCCCATTTATCTTCTTGAATTTCTCGAAGATATTATTGTGAGTATTGAAGTATAGAAATAGAGGTTCCTGACTCAGTGGATTTGGGAACATAAGCATCCTTGGGAGGAAGGCTTATCCTTTCACTTTTGTTGTTGATCACTTGAGATGTAGCTTGCTTTCCTGACTCATCTATCATCTTTTCCAATATTTCTAATAATCCATCAAAGTGTAACTGTGTTTTAGCTGAGTTGGTGCAATTCAAGAGGCATCTGGCCTCAAACATGGTTTGAACCAATTCTATCATCTTTTCACAAAGCTTTGTTCTTTTGATTTCTAGGTCAGCCCTCAGATAAAAATCTTCATGTTTTGTCACATTTGGTCCTTCTTGGATTCTAGCTTGATATGATCTAAGCATCATGTCTAGATCTTTGGGAGTGGGATCTGCTAAGACTAATCCTACTCTAGGTGGAGGTGGGGTTACATGAGGTTGAATGGATGGTGATGGTAGTGGTGGTGAGGTATGAGAGTGCATTTGAGATGCGATTTCAATTATCTTGGCTTTCATTTCTCTTAAGCTTTCCTCAAGCTCTCTCATTGTCTTAGACCATTGTCTCTTCATTTGCTCACGGCTATCCTTCCAAGATCTTTTCCTTTTCTTAGTTAGACTCTCAATCTTACTAACCTCAAAACTCTTTTCCTGACCTAAGCCCTGATTTTGCTGTAATGCTTGGGCTCTGGTGACTACTTGCATTGGGGTAGTGGAAGTCATACTTCCTATAGAATCTAATACTAACCCTATAATGTTAATAGCAATGATCTTTGGCACATTGTTTGGGTTCTTAGGACAATCTCCTAAAAGGGGCACCTTCCCACAATCTTGACAAAAACCTTGAATTATCACTGATTGGGATTGCATATGTGCAAGTATAGGGAAATCATGAATAAAGTGATCTCCTTGGCATCTATAGCATGGTCCTCTAGGTGCTGGGGGTCTTATCTATCTAGTTTGGGGCTAGAATTAGGATTTGTGTACATTACATTAGCACATTCTAGCTCCCAACTAGGTTCGCTAGGGTTTTTATAGGGGTAAATCTTGTTATGCTCTGGTGACTCCATATAGTAGGCTGATGGACTATCCATTGGTGCCAATTCAAAACTCTAATTATTTGGGTTGCTTTCTAAAATCAATGGCAATGCTGGCACTAAGGCTCTGTTAAAATTTTCTTCGGGAGCTGCATACTTCACTAGGATCACGTTGGCTAGAGGTGGAGGTTGTTGTACTAATACTGGTTGAGTTCTTTGCTGTGCTTGATAGGGTGGCTGGTAGGGTTGCTGGGGCCTACCATACTCTTGTGGTGGGTACTAGTTCTGGTATCTCCCATGTTGTGGATATGCCTGTGGATAATTTGTCCTAACCACTTGCTTATTACATGGGCCATCTTGTGTGGTGTGGTTAGTATACCTCCTTTCTATGGTGTAGTATCAGCTGTTAGGGTTCACTTGGGGTTGAGCCATGATTGGGAACACATTAGCCATATGGTCTCCTCCATAGGTATAACATTGTTTCACTAGGGAAAATCTAGGTGTCTGCTTGCTAGAGACTCATAACTTGTAAGCTACCTTTTCTGCCATGATTGTATGGGTCTCCTATACCATCGAAATAGTTTTTATGGATTGTGTCTCTCCTGATATGTTCTATCTACATCTAATCTTGATTGGTGTCTTCCTGAAGGGTTTGCAAAGCTCACTTCAAGTCTATCTCTACTTCTGTCCCTCTAAGTTCCATGAGCTTGGGACGTTCCAACTCATTGATTGTTGGTGCAAATCCAAGCCCTCACATTTGGCTAGATCTTGAAGAAGAATTTTATGGCTCAGATGAACCATACCTTGTATTAGCTTAATGATTTACCATTGTAAAAAGTTTATACCTTTGAGGAATCTTGTAAATGGCTATAAAATCATGGAAGTGGATAGAACATTAGTTACAAATTTGGATTGAGAGAATATCTCCTAGATTAATGGGATCACTTTTTAGTGAGAGCCAAACTTGAATTCAAATTCAAATTTGGAAGAAGATAGTTATAAAAGGACCTTGTAATCTCGCGGCCTTTGTGCCCCCATTTTGTGATCTCATTGATGATCTTTTGTAGAGTCTAAGTAGCTTACATCTTAGCTCACTTAGATCACTATCATTGGGCACCATCTCTATGCCAATGATCTTGTATAACATTGTTCTATAATACATTTACATCATTGAGCATATCTATCTACTTCTCTGCTATGTCCACTCAGTACAGTGAACTTTGAATGCTCATATCTCAGTCACATAGCAACCATTTTCCATGTTCTATAGCTTCTTGGAACGAGCTCAAAGTCTAATATAATTTTTCAAATTTTAAAGGCATTTGGTTCAGCCAATTTTGATAAATCCGCGTCGAAGTGCTCTCTAGTTATTTTCTACTCAATTCCTAAAAAGTCGAGGGTAAGCATCTACTTGCTAAAGTGATTGCTCAGTGTATGGTTTATCATTTTAAGTGATTCCACTTGGGCGCATTATCTATCTAAGATAATTAGATACCATCAAAAGGAATTTTCCTATTTGCTAATGTACAATGAGCACTGAGCAAAATATCCAACAGGTGTCAAGACCAAAATAGCAAGTTTTTGGTCACTAGCTATTTGCAAAGTTATCTGTTTTGATCTAATTGTTTGAGGCATCATCTCCAAAGTAACATAGGTACTTATTTAGTGCCATTTGCAATCTAAGAGGGCCTACTACATAAGCGTGAAGTGAAATAGGGCAGGCTCAAAGCATGTTTTCGCAGTACCACCTCACTTCCTAGAGGTATCCATCCATCTCTTTTAACAGTGGTATCAGAGCAAGTTGAGGTAAAATGGGAGATGGTTTCCATTCTTTTATTGAGAGATTGTATAGGAACAATTATCCAGCATGGTCCTTGAGGATGAAGACATATTTACAAGGAAGGAGTCTCTATGGATACATATCAGGAGATGAGGAGATGCCCATTTTCAGAAGCAAAGAGAAACCTACAAGAGAGGAGCTTGAAAGACTCAACTCATGGTGTGCAAAGATGCATTAGAAAGGTCATATTGACTTAAATCTATCTCTGAATTCCTTCTTCCACATATTAGGAATTGTAAAACATCCAAAGAGACTTGCGATACATTGTTTTCATACTTTTCTTCCAATACAAGAGCTAGAAAAAATCAATGTGGATTGAGTTTACTACTCAAAGGAAGCAACCCAAGCAGAATAATTCAGATTTTGTGACAAAAGTCAAATATGGCTGATCAATTGGCAAGCATAGAAGAGGAGATTGAAGAGGAGCAAATAGTGAGACAAATAATCAATGGCAACAAGGCAGATGATAAGTGGGAAGCCTTCACAACTGCTATGGACTTATACATGGGCATGCAGGTTCCAGATCTTACCAGACTCATGGGACAACTCTTTACCCATGAAGGCAAGCTCAACAAAAATGGAGAACCATCAAGAGGTAACAACTCTTCTGCCCTATACACAGATAAAGGAAAGACTAAAGAGAAAGGGAAAAGCAAGAAAGTAGAGGATGAAGGTACTACTTCTCAAGCTAACTATGTAGGGAGAGGTAGGAACTCAAGAGGAAGGGGCAGAGGAGGTAAGCAACACAGGGGGAGACCTTTCATGAGGATTACTTGGAACTTGTCCACACAGATGTGTGGGGACCAAGCAAGGACCCTTCAATTTCGGGCTCAAGGTATTATGTGTCATTCATTGATGATTTCAGTAGGTGGACTATCTTGTACTTTATGAAACATAAACATGAAGTGTTCAGTTGCTTCCAGAAGTATCTTACACTTGTGGAAAATCAAACATGAAGAAGTCTAAAGAGGATAAGGTCAAACATGAAGTGTTCAGTTGCTTCCAGAAGTATCTTACACTTGTGGAAAATCAAACATGAAGAAGTCTAAAGAGGAGATGAGTACTTCTCCAATGAATTTGATGCATTCTTGCACGACAGAGATATCAAAAGGGAGATTACAACAAGGTACACCCCTGAGCAAAATGGGGTAGCAGAGAGGAGAAATAGGTTGATTGTGGAAATAGCTAGATCAATGCTTAATAAAAAAAGATTACCAAATTATTTGTGGGCAGAAAGTGTATCTACAGCCACCTATCTTATTAACAGGTTGCCATCCAAATCACTTGATGGGATGACCCCATATGAAGCATGGCATGGTAGGAGGCCATCACTTGATCATTATAGAATATTTGGATATGTTGCTTATGTGCATGTTCCATCTCAAATCAAGGGTAAGCTAGACCCTAAGGTAGAGAAGTGCATATTCATAGGGTATGATTTAAATCAGAAAGGATACAGGTTTTTTAATCCATCCAACAAAGGATTTATGGTCAATAGAGATGTTGTCTTTGATGAGAACGATTCTTGTTTTGAAAGTGAATGCAGGAAGGTCAAAATGCCATATGACTTGGAAGAGGAATTTCTAAGCCTCACCAAGGAGGAGCCAATACAAATTGAAGACATCAAATCAAATGATGAAGACACCATCAACTTAGAAGAATTCAAAGCATGGAAATCAAAGGGCAAAGCCAAAATGAAGAGGTTGGAAGACTTACCTGAATCATCCAACCAAGCTCTAAGGAGATCACAAAGGGAGAGCAAGAAGACAATCAGATATGGGTATGATACTTCATTAGTCACTAAGCATTCCATATATCTTGCTAAAGACTTATCACTTGAAGAGCCTTCTACATATGAAGAAGCAAAGACCAAGGCAGAATGGAAGGAAGCTATGGACGAAGAAATAGAAGCACTCCAAGAAAATGATACTTGGGAGTTAGTACCCAAGAAGGCATCAATGAAGGTAATCGGTTCTAGATGGATTTATAAAATCAAGAGAAACTTAGATGGATCCATAAACAAGTATAAAACTAGACTTGTGGCTAAGGGTTTTGCACAAACCCAAGGAGTTGATTATAAAGAGACATTTTCACCTATGGCTAAATGCCAACCATCAGAGTATTGGTAAGTGTGGCTACGTCTAGGAATTGGAATATGTACCAATTGGATGCGAACAATGCTTTCCTTAATGGTTGGATTTCAGAGGAGGTTTACATGGCTCAACCTCCTAGATATGAAGACCCAAGCAAGGTAAATTATGTGTGCAAATCGAACAAAGCTCTTTATGGTTTGAAGCAGGAACCTAGGGCATGGAACCTTAGGTTAACTACATACCTTCAAGATCAAGGATTCATGATTAGCAAAGCAGATTCTTCTCTGTTTGTCAAGTAAAATTAAGAACCTAATGATGCAAGAGTTCAAAATCAGTGACCTAGAGTTTTCGAAGTATTTTCTTGGACTTGAATTGGTCTCCACGAATTCTGGAATTTACATCACTCAAAGGAAATATGTGCAAGACATGTTGAAGAAGTTCCACTTGGAGAATGCAAAGGTAGCTAGCATCCCTATTGAGCTAAATCATAAATTGAGTGCTCATGTGTTGCGAACATTTGTTTTATGTAGGGTACAAGTTTCAAATTATGTAAATACCTTTGGGAAGTTTTCAAATACTTCAAGAAGGCTCATATTATTCATAAAAGATAGCAAAAATACCACGTGAGTTCTAGAACATGGTGAGTCAAATTAGTGAGTCACAAGGGAGCTTCAGTGGTGTCCTAGTGGAAGGTCGATGTGGCTAGTTCTCAAAGTCCATCAAAGTAAGGAAGCATTTCAAGCAAAATCCAAGCAAAGAAAGGTGCATAAACTTTATAACAAAGGTAAATCTCATAATTATTCTTATCACACATATGCAAAAGGAGGTTTAAAGGAGGAAGTTTAGTATTTACACAATGGGCGATCAACATGCACAAATAGAGAAGCTTGATAAGAACAACTATCAAGCATGGCGATTTAGAATCACAACATACTTGCAAGGTAGAGGCTTGTATGGTTTGATTGATGGAACATATATCAAACCTATATTACCAGAGGATCCAAATCAGCAACAATTGAGGGAGTTTAGACTTTGGAATGAAAGAGACAAAAGGGTTATATTCATTTTATCACAAAATATTCAAGATTCAATGGTAGGACACATAAAAGATCTAGACACAAGTATAGATGTTTAGCTTGCATTGGAAAGATTGTATGCTATAGGTACAAGAGCAAGGAAGATTCAACTCAAAAATGAGTTGAATAACATAAAGAATTCAAGCTCATGTGGAGGACGACGACTTGGTTGCACATACTCTCAATGGACTCAAGGATGATGAGAGATGGAAACCATTCATTACTTCCGTTTATGTTAGAGGAGAATTACCAGACTTTGATCAGCTTGTAGCTCTTATGGTCACGGAGGAGATGAATCTAAATGGCTCTACTTCAAATGAAAAAGGATCTCAAGGACAAGCTCTTTATGTAGGATCATCAAGAGGTGGAAACAGAGGAAGAAGAGGTTCAAATAGAGGTCGAGGAAGAAGGAGCGATGATCAAGGGACTTCAAGTGGCTTCTTCAACACAAGAGGAAGAGGAAGATCAAGCGCTAGAGGTATGAGAGGCTACTACAACTATAATCAAAGACAAAGGAGTGAAGATAACAACAATTGCTATCTACGTGGAAGGTACTTCACGATCACTAAGAGTTTGATGTCAGTTGGTCAAATGGTAGAAAAAGGTTTGCAAATAAGATTTAATCATGCAGGTTGCTTCATTGAGGATCCAAAGCAAAGGAGGTTAATTGCTAGAGGTCAAAAACAAGGTAGATTGTTTACATTCAAGGTAAACCCAAATCATACAAACTATTTCTCTTATGGTATGCATCGAATAGCAGAGCTTGATCTATGGCACAAAAGGATTGGACACATGAATGTACACAGGTTAAAGGAGCTATCAAAGAAGAGGATTGTTGAAGGATTACCTGATCTTACTAAGCAACATATGGTGCATCTATGTGAAGCATGTCAAATGGGTAAGCAGAGTAGACAACCTTTCAAGCATTCAAGCTATGTAAGCAGTGGATTGCTAGAACTTATACACACGGACGTATGGGGTCCTACTAAAGAGGCATCCTTGGATGGTAATAAGTACTACGTATCATTCATTGATGATCATAGTAGAATGACATTTGTGTATTTCATTAAACATAAGAGTGAAGTCTTTGATTGTTTCAAAAATTTTAAATCATTTGTCGAGAAGCAAACAGGAAGATATGTTAAGAAGCTAAGATCCGATGGAGGAGGAGAGTATTTCTCTCAAGCTTTTACTGATTTTTTTATATGATGAAGGTATCAAAGAGAAGTTACATGCAGGCATACTCCACAACAAAATGGAGTTGTAGAAAGAAGAAACAGAATCATAGCAGAAGCATCTAGAAGCATGCTAAATGATATGTGTTTGCCTAATTCTTTTTGGGCTGAAGCTGTTAGCACAAGTGTGTACATTATGAATAGAGTACCTACTGCTCGAGTTCATCATTTGACACCATATGAGGTATGGCATGGAAGGAAACCAAGTGTAATTCATTTGAAAGTATTTGGTTGTGTATGTTATGTACGTGTACCTAGTGAAGTGAGATCAAAACTTGATGTGAAATCAGAAAAGTGTATATTTATTGGTTATGCAGATACTCAAAGAGGATATAGATGTTATAATCCTCATACCAATAAGGTGGTTGTTTCAAGAGATGTAAATTTTGATGAATCACTTTCATGGTATGTAGATAAGAAAAGTTTGTAGGTCATAAATGAAGATGAAGAAGATACAGGTGAAGGAGATGAGTGTTTACCTCAACCCACAAGAAGTTTAAGTGATGAGAAAAGTGGTTTGGATGAAGAAAGAGAGCTACCTTTCAATGGAAGATTAAGACAAGAGTCACCTCCTAGTGTTAAAAGTAAAGGTAAACTCAAACTTGTTGAAGTTAATGATGAAGGAGAGGAAATTAGTGATGTATGTGACTATGGAGAATCATCAAAGGTTCCTAATAAGAAAGGAAGAGCATCTACGTTGGAGGTAAGAAGAACTTCAAGAGTGAGTAAGCAACCTCAAAGGTATACGTATGAATCTTTCATGAATACTCATTATGCTTTTATGACAAAAGTTGAGCAGGAAAATGAACCCACATGTTATGATGAGGCAAAAGGAGATGAAAAGTGGGAGAAAGCAATGAGCGAAGAAATGGAAGCACTACAGGATAACAAGACTTGGAATTTAGTTCCAAAGACACCAAAGCAAAAGGTAATTGGTTGCAAGTGGGTTTTTAAAATTAAAAGAAATAGTGATGGTAGTGTGTCAAGATATAAGGCTAGACTTGTAGCAAAAGGATATAATCAAACTCAAGGATTGGACTATGATGAAACATTTAGTCCAGTAGCAAACATGGCAACGGTGAGAACTTTGTTGGCTTTAGCTGCAAGTAAAAGGTGGAATATATATCAACTCGATATAAAGAATGCCTTTCTTAATGGTGAGTTAAATGAAGAAGTGTATATGTCACAACCAGATGGTTATGTGGATGCAAAATGTCCTGATCATGTATGCAGGTTAAAGAAGGCATTGTATGGTCTTAAACAGGCACCAAGGGCATGGAATGCAAGGTTGGTAAAGTATCTTATGCTGCAAGGATACACAGCGAGTCATGCTGATCCTTCACTTTATGTAAAACATGTAGATGGCATGTGTGTCTATGTATGCATTTATGTGGATGACTTGTTGATTACAGGGAATGATGCAAAAGCAATTGATGAGATAAAAGGTAATTTGGGAAAGGAATTTAAAATTTCAGATCTTGGTTTGCTTAGATACTTTCTTGGGATTGAAATTGTGTATGGTGATGAAGGTATGTGGTTGATAGAGAAAGTATATATGTGATATGTTGAAAAGGTTTGGTATGCAAGAATGTAAATTTGTTTCTACTCCAATGGAATGTAATGTAAAGTTGAGTGCAAAGGAAGGTGATGAGTTGCATGATGTGAATGCATATAGATCCATGGTAGGATCTTTGATTTATGCAACAAAAACTAGACGTGATATATGCTATGCAGTGGGAGTATTGTCACAGTTTATGCATGAACCTAGAGTACCTCATATGCATGCAACAAAAAGAGTGCTTAGGTATTTGAAAGGTACCATGAACGAAGGATTATTTTATAGTCATGACGCTGATCTAACTCTTAAAGTCTTTAGTGATGCAGATTGGGCTGGAAGCAAAGATGACAGAAGATCCACAAGTGGATATGTGGTAATAGCAGGAAACAAGACATTAACATGGAGTTCAAAGAAACAGCCTACAGTTGCTCTATCTTCTACAGAGGCTGAGTATAGAGGTTTGGCATTGGCTACTATTGAGGTTATGTGGTTTAAAAAGTTGTTTCATGACTTGAATGTGCAGGTTGATGTACCACTGATATATGGGGATAACTTGAGTAGCATTCATATGACCTCAAATCCTATTTTTCATGCTAGAACAAAGCATATAGAAGTACACTATCGTTATGTTTGAGAGAAGGCCATAAACAATGAAGTACAAGTTTCTTTTGTGGGAACAAAGGATCAAGTTGCAGATATCTTCACCAAATCCTTGGATGGACCAAAGCTTCAAAGATTCAACTATATTCTTGGCATGAAGGAAATACCCTTTGAAACTTGAGGGGGAGAATGTTGCGAACATTTGTTTTATGTAGGGTACAAGTTTCAAATTATGTAAATACCTTTGGGAAGTCTTAAAATAATTCAAGAAGGCTCATATTATTCATAAAAGATAGCAAAAATACCACGTGAGTTCTAGAACATGGTGAGTCAAATTAGTGAGTCACAAGGGAGCTGCAGTGGTGTCCTAATGGAAGGTCGATGTGGCTAGTTCTCAAATTCCATCAATACTTTGCTTATTTGAGCACTTGAGTCATGTAATACCTCCACCCAAGTGTCTACCATGAATTTAGATGTATTAGGAAGGTTTTAGATTAGTTCCCCATGCTATAAAAAGAGGAGAGAAGTCGTGATCTTGTGGGAAGTCCAAGAGAGTCATATGTGTATCTCAACGTTGCTGTAGTTTTGTATGCAGAGATTGCAGAGCTTGTATCTCCCTCATTATATATCCAAATTTCATGTTTGATAGCTCATTTTAAAGCTTTTACTGTCTACTTTTTTACTCTCAATTTTCATAATCATTGCATTTGTGAGCTGAGAGCAGTACTCTCTGCAAGTAGTGTGTGTTCTCGGGTTTCACCTCTGCTGAAGGTCTCCATTAAACCTCTAAGTTTCAGAGGTCATATCTCCTTGCGTACTTATCCAAATTGAGTGTTCTTTGGCTCATTGGAAAGATCTTGGTCTCTAGTATATGTGGTTAAAACAGTTTTAGAAAATTCTAATCTATTAGAGAATAGTAAGCTCTGCAAGAATGACTGGTTTTCTATGATGAAGTTTGTGAGAAGGTCAACTTGTTCCTAGGGGGTTCCACCTACTTCGAGCTATATTTTGGAGGTCAATAGACTCCAACATCATGAAGGTGATTTGCTTGAAGAAATTGCAGGATATCAAAGCATAGTTGGAAGCTTAAACTATGCAACATTGACAAGGATTGACATGACCTATGGAGTAAGTGTTTTTAGTCAATTCATGCATAAACCTAGAGCATCTCACTTGGAAGCTGCCAAAAGGATTTTGAAGTATCTCAAAGGTACTCAAAATCAAGGTTTATACTTTCCATATACATCAGATTTGGACATCAAACTTTACTTAGATGTAGATTGGGCAGATTGTAAGGATGACAGAAGGAGTACCTCTGGTTATTCTTCTTTTGCACGTGATAAACCCATTTCATGGTCTTCCAAGAAGCAACCTACTGTTGCTCTATCTTCAATAGAGGCTGACCACAGGGAAATAGCCAATGCTACTCAAGAAGCAATTTGGATTAGATTGCTATATTCAAATTTGGGACTTCATACTCACTCACCTATGATGTTTGTTGACAATACAAGTTCTTTACATCTTGCAGCAAATCCCATTTATCATGCAAGAATTATTCGACCAAATTATTTGGTGACATGTGAGCTTATTCGGACACGCCTGAATAGTTTTTACACGAGAATTTGATAGTTTTCAATCAAAAGCACTTTCGATTGAAAATTTTTTGATTGAACACTTTTTTGATCGAAAAACTTTTGATCGAAAAATGTTTTGGTCGAAAAAAATTCAATCGAATAATATTTTATAAAAGAGTAGAACTATACTCATTTTTTCATAAAAGCTAATTTGTTCATTACGAACTTAAAGTGTCGTAGAGAGAACAAGGTATAAATTTTTGCAATATTAAATAATTGAAACTATTGTGATTGTTTGACTCAACATTGATTCTTACTTCACAATAGTATATGTATGTTAATTAAAATCTATAATGATTGATTCTTACTCATTTTTCATAAAAGCTATGAAATTAAGGTGTCGTAGAGAGAACAAGGTATAATTTTTTGATATAAATATTAAATAATTTGAACTATTGTGATTGTTTGACTCAATATTGATTCTTACTTCGCAATAGTATGTGTAAATGTATGTGCATATGATTAGGAATTTAGAATCTATTGTGATTGTCTGATACAACATTGATTCTTACTTCACAATAGTATGTGTAAGTGTATGTGCATATCATTAGGAATTTAAAATCTATTGTGATACATTAAATTTATTATTGAAAGATGTAGGTAGATTATGTTTGACTCAACATGGGTTCTTACTTCATAATAGTATATGTATGTGTGTGTATGAGTATGTGTATGCATATGAGTGTATAATTGTGAATGAAAAATCTATTGTGATTGTCTGACTCAATATTGATTATTACTTCACAATAGTCTGTGTAAATGTATGTGCATATGATTAAGAATTTAGAATCTATTGTGATTGTCTAATGCAACATTGATTCTTACTTTAGAATAGTATGTGTAAGTGTATGTGCGTATGATTAGGAATTAAAATCAATTGTGGTACATTAAATTTATTATTGAAAGATATAGGTAGATTATGTTTGATTCAATAATGATTCTTTCTTCATAATAGTATATGTATGTGTGTGTATGAGTATGTGTATGCATATGGGTGTATAATTGTGAATGAAAAATCTATTCTGATTGTCAGACTCAATATTGATTCTTACTTCATAATAGTATGTGTAAGCGTATGTGCATATGATCAGGAATTTAAAATATATTGTGATTGTTTGACTCAATATCGATTCCTATTTCACAATAGTATGTGTAAGTATATGTATGTGTAAACGTATTTGTGTGTATGATTGAGAATTAAAATCTAAGTTGACTGTTTAACTCAATGATTTTTACTTCACAATAGTATGTGTAATTGTATATGGGTGTATGATTGAGAATTAAAGTCTAATTGTTTGACTCAACACTGATCGAAATATCTTATTTGATATTGATTTATATTGTTTGTAGGTATGGTCTTCATAAAGCAATTTGCAAGCACTATGGGAAAAGGAAAAGAATGTTCATATGTGATGATTCATCAAGAGGGTAAAACAACATCCACAATACAATGCAAATGTTGTGGGCATCGTTATGTAGGAAATGCAACTCGAATAAAAGAGCATCTTTTTAGTACAGGTAATAATGTGGTAGGATGCTCTAATCCAGATAGTGATATATGGGTACATTTTGCAAGTTATGCAAATAAATGTAAATCTCAAGGTCTCACATAAAAAATATTCAAAAGCATGAGTAGTTCATAGCACTTTCAAACTAGCCCAAGTGTAGAGCAAGAACGAGTAGATGCACTGATGACAGTAGAGGATCATCATGGTATTTCTACTCAAGTCTCTCAAACTCTTTTTGAGATAACCAAGATACATGTACTCCATTTTCTCCAACTGCATCAAAAAAGAGCGGAGTTGGTGAATAAAGTAAAAATGGTGGATCTAATACTTTGTCACCATGCTTTTTCCGTAATAAATCACAAAATACTATACATGTAGCTTTTGAGAAGAAAGATTGTCTGGAGCTTCATCTTAAATGGATTCAAGCATTCTTAGCATGTGGGATTCCTTTCAATGTTATTTGTAATCCCATTTTCAAAGATGCTTTGATGTCAACTGCACAAAAGGTTTCACCATGCATGATTATAACAATATGTGAATAGAGTATGTGGATAAAGTGAAAAAAAGTACTGAAGCTATTTTAAAGCGAACAGTACTTGATTATGTAACCATGTATGGATGCACAATAGCATTGGATGGATGGCAAGTTGTCAGAACAAACCACTGATTAATGTCATGATTATATGTCCAAACGGAAACATGTTTTTAGAAGTTGTTGATACTTCTCTTAAAGAGAAAAGTTCAGATTTCTTGTAAAGGTATATGAACATGTTATATCGCATGTGGGTGGTCCAAAGAATGTGATTGCGATCGTGATGGATAATGACTCTAATTTTCGAAGCGCTGGAATTACAATTCAAAACAAGTATGAAGGCATTACTTGGGTTCCATGTGCAGCTCATACATTAAAATTATTACTGAAAGATATAGGTAGATTATCTTTCATTAGACAAAGCTTATTAGATGCAAATCATGTGTTCAAATTTATTAGAGAGCATCAGTTTTCATATTCGCTCTTTTGATCAAAATCTCCCAATAAAGCACTTGAGATATGTTGTGCCACACGATTTGCAACTACCTACATTGTGCTCAGTGGATTATTGGAAGTTAAGCCAGCTCTTGTAGAAATGACTGCTGATCAAAGATGGGAGGCATGGCTAGAGAAGTAACCTTCTTATCGAGTTGCAACATCCAAGTGTACGTGTCTAGTACAATCACAAAATTTTTGGTGTAATCTTGAAAAAATTGTTGGTATCACTAAACCTTTTGTGGGACTCTTATGAATGGTTGATACTGATAAATTTGTGATTGGAAAATTTTTTTGGATTATGTCAGAAGCTATTCAAAAAGCAAAAGACTCTAATCAATTTTCATTACGAGAGAAAACACAAATTGTATCATTAGTAGAGAAGAGATGGATGCAAATGCATACTCATTTGCATGGAGCAACATTCGTTTTGGATCCAACATTTCAACTCAATGGTCAAACATCAAACAAAGAAGTCATGGCCAACTTCAAAACCACATGTCAGTTATTACTTTGAGGTACAAATGGTCGAGAAGCATTCCACCAAAGAGTAGCATATGTAAATCGAGAAGGATCTTTTGGAGATCCATGGCACATTGAAGTGATTCAAAAGCATCCACCTCCTATTTGGTGGAAAGAGTATGGAGGTGACACAGTGGAGTTGCAACATATAGCTATGAGAATGCTTTTTGTAGCAGCTTCAAGTGGTAGTTGTGAACGTAATTGGAGTGCCTATGATTTTCTTCATTCAAAAAAAGGAAATCGGTTAAGTGTATCATGTGCTAATGATTTGGTATATGTGTTTTGTAATATGCATTTGTTACATGCTCCAACCAAGATAGCTTCTACAACAGCACAACAAACTTTTTTTTTCGAGAGTACAATGAATTTGGAAAGACACACACACCCGACCTCGTAAGGTAGAGGCACCCATCTTGGGGAACTCTAAGGCATCCAGCCCCTGGCGGGACTTGAACCTTGGCCATCTGCCTAGGAGTACAAGGCACATCCGCTAAACCACACCCACTAGATAGCACAACAAACTTTTGGAGAATTTCAAACTCATGAAAGTTTAAAAAAGGATTCATCGAGTGATCATGATTTAGATGTAGATCACAATGATGGTTCAGACATGGAAGAAATAGATGACATGGTACTTGTCATAGATGATGATATTCAAAATGAAGAAAATGATGTACTATGAATACTATGATTATACTCAATTGCAAAATTGATGTTTTTATAATAGTCATGTCTTTGATTACAAAAACAGCTTCCCTATTGAGTGTTTTCTTGATTCAATAACTCATCGGCTGTAAACCGATCAAAAGATGATGATGCCTCTGAGAGTCTTCCATATTTGCTCTCATACGCATCCATAGAAATTTGTAAAATTTTCACTTGATTTTCTAGATCATCAATCCTCTTTTGTTGCTCATCTCTTGTTCTTCGTAATGTAGTAATTGTTAAGCCTTCATTGTATAATTTTGCTCCTTATGAGGACAAATCATGTATAAGATTATGTTCTTCAGGTAGAAAAATGTAGGGCCGCTTTCGAGGAAGAGGGCCTTCGTTTTCTTGATTACGAAATCCTCCTCGATTTTGAGGACGACCCAAATTGATACTTGCATTCTTCGGAGGATCAACCCATTCTACACGTTGATGAAGAATATCTTGTACAGAAACCTTTTGAATGAAATATAATGCTGTTTGATTATTATTTGGTAATGATCTCTCAACTTGCACAAAGCATCGAAGTAGAGTTTTTGCTAATCCTTTATGTTGTAAATCTGAAAGTTTTAAGGGTGATGTTTCTTTTGCCCTTCCTGTAACCCGAAAGAGAACATTACGAACAAAATTATTTGGACATAGATTTTTTACTTCTTTCATTGATGATGCTTCTCTTTCTAATCCCTCTGGCTCTAAATCTTGATGGAATAAGATCATGCTGCTCAGATACAATCCTTCAAGATTCAGTATGATCAAGATCATCATTCAAATCTGGCATTCTTGCCATGCTTTACTTTCAAATCTGCAAAACAAAAACACTAATTTTATCTCAAGAGAATTCATAACATTTAATCCATATAACTCAAATGAATCCACTTCATTTAATCCATATAGTTCAAATGGATCCACTTCATTTAATTCACATAATTCAAATGATACCAATTCATTTAATCCACATAATACAAATGATTACACTTCATTTCATCCACAACTCAAATGATACCACTTCATTTACTCCACATAATTTAAATGAATCCACAATATTTAATTCACATGTGTTAAATGAATCCACAACATTTAATCCACATAACTCAAATGATACCACTTAATTTACTCCACATAATTCAAATAAATCCACATCATTTAATCCATATATTATAAATGATTATGCTTCATTTCATCCACTTAACTCAAATGATACCACAACATTTACTCCACTTAATACAAATCATTACACTTTATTTCATCCATTTAACTCAAATGATACCACTTCATTTACTCCACATAATTCAAATGAATCCACAATATTTAATTCATATATGTTAAATGAATCCACAACATTTAATCCATATAACTCAAATGATACCACTTCATTTACTCCACATAATTCAAATAGATCCACATCATTTAATCCACATATTACAAATGATTACACTTCATTTCATCCACTTAACTCCAATGATACAACAACATTTACTCCACTTAATACAAATGATTACACTTAATTTCATCCATTTAACTCAAATGATACCACTTCATTTACTCCACATAATTCAAATAAATCCAAAATATTTAATTCATATATGTTATACCACTTCATTTAATCCACATAACTCAAATTATACCACTTCATTTATTCCACATAATTCAAATAAATCCACACCATTTAATTCACATATTACAAATGATTATACTTCATTTTATCCACTTAACTCAATGATACCACAAGATTTACGCCACTTAATGCAAATGAATCCATAACATTTACTCCACTTAATGCAAGTGAATCTATATAATTTAATCCAGATAGTTCGAATGAATACATATCGTGTTCAATATGGTCTTAATCCATTTGTCATGGATATCTTTAAACCATATCGAGTTAGATGTGAGAATACTCTAAGCAGTTCATGTGCGTCTACTTTTTTTGATACATCTTTGTCAGCAGCTAATTCTAAAGCATATTTGAACTTGTAAATCCCATTCTTATCAATAGGATAACTATTGAAATCTATATATTTCAAGATTTGTAAAAGGAGTATCAAAACTGTAAATATCTCCTAACTCTTATTAAAAGGTGGAGGACTAGTGGATATGCATTCGAGTGCAATCCACTAGTACTTTTGATTCCACTCATTTCTAGTTGATATTTCTAAATTAGGTAGCTTCTGAAAATATTTTTTTGTTGGTAAATATGTCACTCTACCGAAATCACATAATCCGATATAAGCATGTTGATCTTCAAAATGCAACAAGATGTTGCCTGGATGGAGACAGTTATTGGATATATTACAAGTGTGTAAAAATGATATTGTTTGTAATAAGCCATTGATCAACTTCGAAATGTTTGTTTTCACAGTTGTTATGTCTCTTCTGTGTCCTTCACACCTCTGCTTCGTGGTACATTTAGGTATTCCTTCTTCATTGTTTCTAGCCACATGTCCAATGTACCACCATTCCAAAATTTGAAAAATAAGGCAAATGCTTTTGCTATGGTGTCTAGCTAAACCAAGTGGACAAATAATTCCACTGTGCATAATAGATAGCACTGTGACTTCATTCATGGCTTCATTCTCTCGTGTTTGTATGTTAGCACCATGTAATTTGAATAACTTGGCAACAAATACTTCATTGCTGAATCTTGGGTGGGATATTTTGACTTTATGGATCATTTCAGATTGTCCTTTCCCCACAAGAGCTGCATCTTCAAAAAGAATCGAGGAATATGGGAGCAAACATAGATTTTTTGATGTTTAATCTCCCATATTCACATATGCATCTCTTGTATTTGGATCTCCCTGTGCTCTCACAAGGTGTTCAATTGTGTCCCATTTTAATTTCTTTCCTCTCTTCATTGTCTGATAATGTAAATTGATAAATTTGATCTTATCGATGAATCCGGGCATACTGGTGATATCCACCGCCAATGACTCTTCTACTTTGATGATTTTTCTAAAGATACGTGTAAGCTCTTTCGACATTTGCTCATCTAATAACTGTGCTCCATCGGACACACTGCCAAATTTATCTTCAATATTAATAAATGATGTTCTAGATAATTGCGCAATGAAATCTTTGTAAGTAGATGTGTCCATGGCTATAGTGATTTCATCTTTTCTCATTTGATACATGTAAGAGAACACAAATTCTTCTAAAAAGTTTTGCTCCTCCTTGTTTATTTTACCTACCATCTGTGCAAAAATGAAAAATAAACTATCAGTAAGTGTATGGATAAATAAATCAATAGTATGTGTACACAAATGATAGACATGCATAGTTAAATAAGTAGATTTATAATTAAATAGAAAGTGTAATTATAATCTTGAAGTGAATCTATGTAACTATTAAGAATGTAAGAGTCAAAGAATCAAACATTTGTAATAGTTCATATACATTCACTATACTATGTATGAGTTTTGTCACATAACTCTATATAACTATTATGATAGTAAGAGTCAAAGAATAAGACAATCACAATAGTTTCTATACACCTTGTGACCTACACTAAGCATTCTCATTGGAATCTAAGTGACTATTGTGATAGTAAGAGTTAAAGAATCAAACAATCACAATAATTTCTATACACCTTGTGACCTACACTATGTATTCTCATCCAAATCTAAATGACTATTGTGAGAGTAAGAGTCAAAGAATCAAACAATCACAATACTTTCTATACACCTTGTGACCTACACTAAGTATTCTCATCAGAATCTAAATGACTATTGTGAGAGTAAGAGTCAAAGAATCAGAAAACCACAATAGCCCCTACACACTCCGTATACTATTGAGAGAGCAGGAATCGAGGTGGCGATTCAAACAATCTCAATAGATCTATTGTTGTGTCATATACTACTGTGAGAGTAAGAATCGATGTAGCGAGTTAGAAAATCACAATAGTGGTTTACTTTCAAACGTTTTTCATCGATGTATACAAGTAAGAAACGCTTTCCCGAGTCGAACATGTATACAATTGATGATTAAAGAACACAAAACAAATTATATAAATCCCATGTTGTAATTTGGACATCTATTTTTTAGTGAGCAAGGATCCAGCTTACCTCCTCTATCTTTGTCTCAAGATCTCTTTCTTTCTATTTCTCACTTAACATCTTAATTAATTAAGTGTGTATGCTCAAAAGGTTTTAGTTTGGAACGATCCTAGGGCCCCAAATTCCAACACTTGGTATTAGAGCATGATTGACATACACACTTAGTTAAGATGAGTGAGATTAGAATTGAGATTGAAGACAAGTTGGATGGATCTTCTAATTATCCCATCTGGAGTTTCATGATGATGAATATTTTAGTGATAAAGGATTTATGGAGTATCATCAATGGATCCTTAACAAGACCACGACGAGAAGGCGAAGAAGGAGCCACAACAGGTTCAAGAGGTATTGGAATTACTACTACAGAACCAATTGAAGAAGAGGTAACCACTTCGACATCCAAAGTCTGTTGGTGCACATCAAGCCTTCACAATTTGCCTTGGATATTATCTTGAAGACTCAACATGTGAGAAGGATCATAGGAACTTATGCTTATAAGTTCTTACCATTGTATCTCTTGTAAAAGTCTTAGTGACTTGGCATTTTATGTAATCACACCTAATTGATTGGAAGTCGTGGAAAAGGTTGTTGATTAATTGAGAGAATATCTCAATCAACTTTTAGGTGAAAGATTCTAGGAGATTGATTTGAATTCAAATTCAAATCATCACTCAATTCCTATAAAAACTACAAGGCAAAAAGTCGCGTTAGTTCTTCACCATTCCCGAGGCTAACATCTATGATCATTGAGTGTGTGAGGTCTACTTCATAGCCTACACCTCTGAGTACCATTTGGCTATGTGTATCATGCCAATGGGAATGTACATTTACATGATCTAATACAAATACTTACATTCATCTACTCTGTGATTCTCTGAGTTGTCTACTCCAAGTCTGTCAACTTCAACAGAGCATATCTCAGTGGTTTCTCAACCAAATCAAGTGATTCAAAGCACACTGGATTCAGCTCAAAGTCTTCTACACGTCTACAAATTTTGAAGTCAATTGGTTCAGCCATTAGCGAGAAATCTCAGTCGAAGTGCTCACTGGTATTTGTCTGCAGAGCTCCTAAAAAGTGGAGGGTAAACATATTTTTGCTAAACTTATTTCTCAGAGTATAGTTCATCATTTCTTCTCATTCCACTTGCAAATGGTAGCTTGTTAAGCTAATTTAATATGTCCAGAAGGAATTTGATCAATTGTAAGTGTGCTGGTCATACTGAGTGAAAGACTGAGCAGGTGTCAATACCAAAATAGCACGTTTTTTGGATTTGTGAAGTGCAAAGTTATCTGTTTTGATTTGATCATTACACATATCATTTGCGAAGTACATATATGCTTTCTTGGTATCATTTGGAAGCTAATCAAGTGTACTAAGCATTCTTGGAGTCATAGAGGGCTGGTGTGAAGCAGGTTTAGCAGCACCTACTCAATCTTCTAAGTGAATCCAACCACCTTCTCCCAACAGTGGTATCAGAGCAAATAAGGTAACATGGGAGATGGTTTTCCTTCATTCATTGACAAATTGGACAGGAACAATTACCAAGCTTGGTCTCTGAGGATGAAGACCTATCTACAAGGAAGAAGCTTATTTGGATTCATATCAGGAGATGAGGAATTGCCCTCATTCAAAGCTAGAGGCCTACCCACCAAGGAAGAACAAGAGAGGCTCAACACATGGTGTGCAAAAGATGCTTTGGCAAGGTCATATCTTCTTAACTCTATATCTGATTTCCTTTTACCTCACATAAGGAATTGCAAGACTTCCCAAGAGACTTGGGAAACCTTGTCAGCATATTTTTCATCAAGTACAAGGGCCAGAAAGAATCAACTATGGATTGAATTCACTACTCTTAGGAAGCAATCAAAGCAATCAGTTTCAGACTTTGTCACTAGGGTCAAAGACATTGCAGACCAGCTTGCAAGTATTGGAGAGGAGATTGAAGAGGAACAAATAGTAAGGCAGGTAATCAATGGACTAAAAGCTGATGACAAATGGGAGAGCTTTACCACAGCAATGGACCTATACATGGACATACATGCTCCTAATCTAACAACTCTGATTGGTCAACTCTTCACACATGAAGCAAAGCTTACAAGGAATGGAGAGCAATCAAAAGGTAACAACCCCTCTGCTCTATATACTGATAAGAAGATTAAGGATAAAGGTAAAGGGAAGAAGCAAGAAGAAGAAGGCTCTACCTCCCAAGCTAACTATGCAGGGAGAGGTAGATCTTCAAGAGGTAGAGGCAGAGGAGGTAAGCAAGGTAGGGGGAGACCCTACAACTCATCACCATGCAACATTTGTGGATTGTCTAACCATACCACAGATGAGTGCTACAGAAATTATAAGAATCAGAGAGGAAGAGGCTATCAAAGAGGTGGATACTCTCAAGGTAGAGGCAGGTTCAATCAACACCAAGGCTACAATGGATACAACAATCAGTACAACAACAATTACAACCACAACCACAATAGTAACTACCAAGGTGGATTCAGAAATAGAAGGGATTACAACAACTACACAGAGGAGCAAGATGACTCCCTATTGATCATGAATATGACCTCCAAGGCAGGTACAAATGATGATCATTTATTTTATATTGATTCAAGGTGTTCTAACCATGTAGCTGGTAATGTGGCACTACTCTCTGATTTGGAAGAACCCAAGGGCAAACATCAAGTGCAGACAGGTGATGATACTAAGCATTCTGTTGTAAATATTGGTAATGTAAAGACTAGTGATGGTAATCAGAACTTATTGAGCAGAGTACTTTATGTCCCAACTATCACCAAGAACTTAATGAGTGTAGGTCAGATTGTGGAAAAAGGTTTACAGGTCAGGTTCAATCAACATGGAGCATATGTGGAGGACCCAAGACATGGATTCAGAAGGATAGCCAAGGGAGAAAAATCAGGTAGATTGTTTACTTTTGAGCTAGAAGACACCAAAAATATTGCTTTATACAATTACAAGGATCAAACACTTTCAGAATTGGAAATTTGGCACAAGAGGTTAGGTCACATAGGTGAAAGGACCTTAAAGCAAATGTGCAAGGATCAATGTGTGCTTGGGATACCTAATGTATCCAAGCAACACATGATATACAAGTGTGGAGCTTGTCAATTTGGTAAGTCACACAGATTACCCTATTCAAGGAAAGGCTTTATGCATGAAGACTATCTGGAATTGGTGCATACAGATGTTTGGGGACCTAGCAAGGAACCCTCCATTTCAGGATCAAGGTATTATGTGTCCTTCATTGATGATTATAGCAGATGGACTGTGTTATACTTTATGAAGCACATGGATGAAGTATTTAATTGTTTCAAAAGATATCTTGCACTAGTTGAAAATCAAACAGGAAGGAACTTGAAGAGGCTAAGGTCAGATGGAGGAGGTGAATACTTCTCCAATGAATTTGAAGACTTCTTGCAGGAAAGAGGCATCAAGAGGGAGATAACCACAAGGTACTCACCTGAACAAAATGGGGTAGCTGAAAGAAGGAATAGACTCATTGTTGAAACAGCTAGGTCTATGCTTAATGAAAAGAAGTTACCAAATTATCTTTGGGCAGAGAGTGTATCTACTGCCACCTATCTCATAAACAGGTTGCCATCAAAGTCACTTGATGGAATGACACCTTATGAAGCTTGGCATGGTAAGAGACCATCATTGGATCATTGCAAAATATTTGGTTGTATTGCATATGTGCATATTCCCTCACAGGTAAGGGGAAAGCTAGACCCTAAAGCTGAAAAATGTATCTTCATTGGTTATGATTTGAACCAAAAAGGGTACAGATTCTACAACCCCTCAAACAAAGGTTTCAAGGTAAGCAGAGATGCCATCTTTGATGAGAATGACTCATGGTATGAAAATGAATGCAGGAAGGTTAGTCTACCTTATGACATGGAAGAAGACTTCCCAAAGCTCACCAAGGAGGAACCAATCCAGAAAGAAGACTCAAGTTCAGATGATGATGAAACAATTAACCTTGAGGAATTCAAGGCATGGAAGTCCAAAGGAAAGATGAAAATGAAGAAGCTAGAGGATATACCAGAATCCTCAACTCAAGCAATGAGGAGATCTCAGAGAGAAAGTAAGAAGCCTATCAGATATGGGTATGACACTTCTCTTGTAACTAAGCATTCTGTATATCTTGCAAAGGATTTGTTGAATGAAGAACCAGGTTCATATGAGGAGGCAATCACAAAAACAGAATGGAAAGAAGCTATGGATGAAGAAATAGAGGCTCTCAAGGAGAGTGACACATGGGACTTGGTACCCAAGAAGGACTCTATAAAGGTGATAGGATCCAGATGGATCTACAAAATCAAGAGGAAATCTGATGGTACAATCAACAGGTATAAAGCTAGGTTGGTAGCCAAGGGCTTTGCACAAACCCAAGGCATTGATTATGAGGAGACATTTTCTCATGTGGCTAAGATGCCAACAATCAGAATATTGGTGAGTGTAGCTGCATCCAAGAATTGGAACATGTACCAATTGGATGTCAAGAATGCTTTCTTGAATGGATGGATATCTGAAGAAGTCTACATGTCACAACCACCTAGCTATGAAGATCCCAAGAAGGTAAATTATGTTTGTAAATTGAAGAAGGCTCTGTATGGTTTGAAGCAGGCACCTAGAGCATGGAATTATAGGTTGACAACCTATCTCCAAGACCAAGGATTTATAATGAGTAAGGCAGATACATCATTGTTTATCAAAAGGAACAATTCAGAGGTAATCTATCTCTGTGTTTATGTTGATGACATCATCATTACAGGCAATGATGTCAGTGGGATTAGACACATCAAAGGACAGATGATGAAGGAATTCAAGATCAATGATCTTGGATTATTAAAGTACTTCTTAGGTCTTGAATTGATTTATACAAACTCAGGTATCTTTATCACTCAGAAGAAGTATATTCAAGACATGTTGAAGAGGTTTAATTTGCAGGATGCTAAAGTCTCAAGTACTCCTATGGAAGTCAATCTAAAGCTTAGTGCTCATGAAGGTGATGAAGTTCAAGACATTACAGGATACCAAAGTATGGTAGGTAGTTTGAATTATGCTACCTTAACCAGAATTGACATAGCATATGGTGTGAGTGTACTAAGCCAATTCATGCACAAACCAAGGGTACCTCACCTAGAGGCAGCAAAGAAGATCTTGAAGTATCTAAAGGGAACTCAGAACCATGGTTTGTACTTTCCTTATACATCAGATATTGACATTAAAGTATATTCAGATGCAGATTGGGCAGGATGCAAGGATGACAGGAGGAGCACATCAAGATACATATGTTTTGCAGGTGATAAACCTATTTCTTGGTCAGCCAAGAAACAACCTACAGTAGCTTTGTCATCTACTGAAGCAGAGTATAGAGGGCTAGCAAATGCCACTCAGGAAGCTATCTGGTTAAAGCTTTTGTATACAGATTTAGGCCTATACACAAGGTCACCAATCATCTTTGGTGACAACACAAGTTCTCTTCACCTTGCAGCTAATCCAATATATCATGCTAGAACCAAACACATAGAGGTTCATTACCACTATGTGAGAGAGAAGTTACTTAGTAAAGATATTCAGTTGACTTATGTGTCTACTAATATGCAATGTGCAGATTTACTTACTAAAGCTTTGGATGGAAACAAGTTATGCAGATTCAAATCCATGATTGGATTACAGGATGTGATTGAAGAATGAAGATGAAGACTTGAGCCAAAATGTTTGGCTTGAGAGGGAGCTGTTGGTGCAAGTCAAGCCTTCACAATTTGGCTTGGATATTATCTTGAAGACTCAACATGTGAGAATGATCAAGGAACTTATGCTTATAAGTTCTTACCATTTTATCTCTTGTAAAAGTCTTAGTGACTTGGCATTTTATGTAATCACACCTAATTGATTGGAAGTCATGGAAAAGGTTGTTGATTAATTGAGAGAATATCTCAATCAACTTTTAGGTGAAAGATTCTAGGAGATTGATTTGAATTCAAATTCAAATCATCACTCAATTCCTATAAAAACTACAAGGCAAAAAGTCGCGTTAGTTCTTCACCATTCCCGAGGCTAACATCTGTGATCATTGAGTGTGTGAGGTCTACTTCATAGCCTACACCTCTGAGTACCATTTGGCTATGTGTATCATGCCAATGGGAATGTACATTTACATGATCTAATACAAATACTTACATTCATCTACTCTGTGATTCTCTGAGTTGTCTACTCCAAGTCTGTCAACTTCAACAGAGCATATCTCAGTGGTTTCTCAACCAAATCAAGTGATTCAAAGCACACTAGATTCAGCTCAAAGTCTTCTACACGTCTACAAATTTTGAAGTCAATTGGTTCAGCCATTAGCGAGAAATCTCAGTCGAAGTGCTCACTGGTATTTATCTGCAGAGCTCCTAAAAAGTCGGGGGTAAACATATTTTTGCTAAACTTATTTCTCATAGTATAGTTCATCATTTCTTCTCATTCCACTTGCAAATGGTAGCTTGTTAAGCTAATTTAATATGTCCAGAAGGATTTGATCAATTGTAAGTGTGCTTGTCATACTGAGTGAAAGACTGAGCAGATGTCAATACCAAAATAGCAAGTTTTTTGGATTTGTGAAGTGCAAAGTTATCTGTTTTGATTTGATCATTACACATATCATTTGCAAAGTACATATATGCTTTCTTGGTATCATTTGGAAGCTAATCAAGTGTACTAAGCATTCCTGGAGTCATAGAGGGCTGGTGTGAAGCAGGTTTAGCAGCACCTACTCAATCTTCTAAGTGAATCCAACCACCTTCTCCCAACAGAGTCATAGGTAGGTCTTTTCCTACAGTACCTCCTACTGAAGATCAGGCAAGATGGGATGCTAGAGATGCTTTAGCACTTTCATTCATAGCAATGATTGTTAAAAAGCATATTCTACCACATATCGGATCTTGCAGAAGTTCTACACAAGCTTGGTTAAAGCTTGAGAATCTTTTTCAGAGCAGAAATCTTGCTAGGAAAGCTCACTTAAGGAGACAACTTAGAAAATACAAGGATGAAGGCTGGTGAGTCAATTCAAACCCACAATACGAGACTCATTGACTTGAGAGATCAACTTATAAATGTAGGAGTTGAGATATCAGATGAAGAAATGGTAAATATGCTGATTAATTCACTTCCTATTTCATATCGATCTTTTATAACCACTCTTACCCTTACCACAAGAGAAAGAGAGGTTACATTTGAAGAGTTAGAGTTCTTGTTACTTCAAGATGAAGATCAGTTGAAGGGAATGGAAGAGAACGAAGAAGCACTTTCATCTTCATCAAAGGGTAAAAAGAAGAAGAAGGATAAGAAGGAAAAGCAATCCAAAAAGGAAAGTAGGTCCCTCTCACCTTCTACTTCAGATTCTATTTCTACTACATCTAAAGAGAAGTCTTCTAAGAAGAAGGAAGTAATATGTTTTTACTACAAGAAACTTGGACATTTAAAGGCAGCATGTTATAAAAGTATTGCAGCAGAAAAGAAAAAAGGCATCAGGTAATGTTGTAGAAGATGATAAAAAAAGGGAAATCTCAAGTTGATTCTTATGCCTGTATCACCATTGAGGAAGTAGCTTTTGATCAGGCAGCTTTACAAGTTCTTTTAGCATATGACAGGTTGCAGAGATATGTTTTCTTCTCTTTCTTATTCTTCAGGTAGAAGAGTTAGTATTGTAGATGGCAATGATTTGGATGTTGTGGGAATAGGTATAATAACCCTAAAGTCAAGGGAAGGTGGTAATTTTTAGATTTCAAATGTTCTATATGTACCTGAAATAAAGAAGAATCTGCTATCTATATCAACATTTTTAGGTGATGGTTTTAAAGTTGTATTTGAGAGAGATCTTTGTAAGATCTTATCACACAAAGAAGACAAGTGTATTTTGCAAGGTGAGCATAGAGGAGGGATCTTTGTTTTGTCAAAAATCAGTCAGGCATATGCGATCAAATCTTTGTCACCGGTGGAAGATATGAAGCTATGGCATGAAAGATTTGGACATATTAGTTTTGGATCTCTCAAGAGTATCAAAGACAGAGGTATGGTTGAAAATTTACCCTCATTCAAGCTACGAGATGATTCATATATATGTGAAGGTTGTCTTGAAGGTAAGATGCATAAACCATCTTTCAAGAAACATGGTGATATTACAGCTATCAGGAAATTGCAGATTATTCATTCAGATGTGAGTGGACCTATGAGAGCAGACTCTATTCAGGGCTTCAGGTATCTTGTTCTATTCGTTGATGATTTTACGAGATATTCATGGATCTATGGTCTTAAGTTGAAGTCAGAAGTCTTTCCTATGTTCAAGAAGTTTATAGCTATGGTTGAAAATGAAAGTCAGGAAAGTATCTAGATTCTTAGAAGTAATAGAGGTGGAGAATACTTGTCAAAAGAGTTCCAGACATTTCTTGATGAGAAAGGTATTACTCGACACCTTACTATTGCTTATACTCCTCAGCAGACTGGTGTTGCAGAAAGAAAGAATAGAGTAATTGTTGAGATGATGCGGAGCATGATGGCATCCAAGAAGCTTTCATCGAAATTCTAGCTTGATGCAGTACATACAGCTAATCACATTTTGAATAGGTCATCTAGAAAAGCTTTAAAGGTAATCACACCTTATGAAGCTTATTATGGTAGAAAACCTAATGTGAGTTGTTTCAGAGTGTTTGGATCACTTTCTTATGTACATGTTGACAAAAAGGACTGAGGCAAACTAGATGTAAATGTAAAGGAAGCTATTTTCATTGGATATCCTATTGAGAGTAAAGGATACATGTTTTATGTTCTAGAGACAGGTGAAGTTATTCTTTCATGTAATGCATATATTGTTGAAAATAAGGTTTATAATAAAGAAGCAGTAAGTTTTGCTGAAGACTTTGAGATTCATGATATTTTGGCTTTTACGACAGTTGAAGATGAACTTGCATGTGTTAAAAATGCACTTAACATTCCTATTTGGAGAAAAGCTATGCAAGAAGAGATTGATTCTATTCTTAAGAATCAAACTTGGCAGCTATGTGAGTTACCAGAGGGAAAGAAGGCTATAGGTGTAAAATGGATCTTCAAAATCAAAAGGAAAGCAGATGGTACTATTGACAGGTACAAAGCAAGATTGGTTGTCAAAGGAAATGCACAACAAAAAGGTATTGATTATGCTGAGACATTTGTTCCTATGTCTAGAATGACTATTATTAAGTCAATACTTGCTTTAGCAGCACATTTTGGTTGGCATATATATCAACTTGACATTAAGACTGCTTTTCTTAATGGTGATTTACACGAGGATGTATATATTCAGCATCTAGAAGGTTTTGAAAAGACAGGTAAAGAACACTTAGTGTGTAAGCTTATAAAAGCTTTGTATGGTTTAAAACAGGCACCTAGAGCATGGTATGAAAAGATACATAAATATCTTTTGTCCTTTGATTTCCATAACTCAGATGCAGCTCCAACTCTTTATGTTAAAGTTGAACCAGGTATGATGATTATAGCAATCATTTATGTGGATGATATTATAGTCATAGGTCCCAAAGATGAAGATTTGAAAATGTTCAAAGAACAATTTTAAAGCAAACATTTGATGTGAATGATTTAGGCATTTTGCATTATTATCTTGGGATTTAGTTTTTGTTTCGAGATGAGTGTATCTATATGACACAACAAAAGTACATTAAGAAACTTTTGGAAAGGTTTCAGATGAGTGATTCTAAACCTATGAAAGCACCTATGGATCAGAACACATCTTTACAGATGGTAGCAGATGCAGAGCCATTTGATGCTACTTTTGTCAAGCAGTTGGTTGCTTGATATATCTTTGTAATACACATCCTGATGTACAGTCTACAGTTTCTCAAGTATCAAGGTTCATGTAGATTTCAACAGTGTTACATTGGAAAGAACTAAAGTGGATCTTTTGATACTTGAAGGGAACTTCAAATTATGCTGTGGTATTTTTGAAATCTACACATTTGTTACTAAAAGGATTTTCAGATTCTGATTAGGCAGGTGATAGAGACACAAGAAGAAGTACTAGTGGATTTTGTTTTTATCTTGGAGATTTTCTTATCTCATGGCTTTCGAAGAGACAACCCACGATTGCCACTTCATCATATGAAGCTGAATATTGTGCAGCATTTACAGCTACTCTAGAGTGAGTTTGGTTGCAGAAGATTTTCAGTTATCTTGATGTAAGAGTACATGAACCCATTCAAATATTTTCAGATAGCCAGAGTGCTATAGCTATAGCAAAGAATCCAGTGCATCATGCAAGGACAAAGCATTTAGAGGTACACTACCACTATATTCAAGAGCAGATAGCTAAGAAGTACATTGAGCTAGTTTATGTTCCTTCTAGTGAGAATATTGCAGATATATTTACCAAAGCATTGACTAGAGATAGTCATGAGAAGATTTGCAGGTTACTGAAGCTTGTACCAATATGACATTGAAGGAGGGATTGTTGGAGACAATGTCATACATGTTGTCCAAAAACCCTCACATGCCATTAGTATATGAAGTGTTTTTTCGGCACATTTGCAACAAGCCATAGATGGGTAGTGTGGATAGAAGGATGCACTTTCAAAGAACCCACCCGGGTTCAAATCCCAGCAGCTACATCATGGAAGGCTTGGCATAATTTTTCCTTGTAGCTTTTATGAAAAAGCTTACACATGGTGATAACAGTTTTCACAATAGAACAAGTGTTTTTGATACAGAGCTTTTCGTAGAATCTGACGCCAACCGTAGATTTTTGAGTTATGCTTTTCACATAGCTTCAAAGCTATAAAAGAAGAGCCTTGGCTCATTATGTATCATCACTCATCAAGCAATCCTCTCAAGGAGAGCAAGGAGGAGTCTCACACACTTGGAGGAGGTGATCACTCACAGATCACAAGCCAGCTCTTGGTGTTCTGAAGCTTTGGAGGTGAATTTTTGGTGAAGGAGAGGCTACTCTCTTGGAACAAGAAGTCTTCTACAAGGTGGTGGTAACTATCTTCTGTAAGTTAACCTTATATTTTGTTTTTAGGGTTTCTCTACCCTAATCGCAAAAATAGGGTTGGTTGATTTACAATTTTGTTACACTATTTTGTGAGAATAAGGTTAGCTTTGTTGCTCATTCACTTCACACACTTAGATTATTTCAATATAATCTAAATTCTGTATCATCATCTTCTTGGATATTCTTCCATTAGTGAGTGCACCACTTTATATGGTTGAGTAGTACTCCCATGTTGTAATTTGGACATCTATTTTTTAGTGAGTAAGCATCCATACTTATGTTCTCTATCCTTGTCTCAAGATCTCTTTCTTTCTATCTCTCACTTAGCATCTTAATTAATTAAGTGTGTATGTTCAAAAGGTTTTAGATTGGAATGAATTCCAACAAAATATATATATTTTTGCTAGAAATTGCTTTTCGATCGAAACAATTTCGATCGGAAGGCTTTTCGATCGAAAGCATTTCGATAAAAAAAGTATTTGTCTTCGTTATTTTTTCGGTGTTTATTCGGATAACCACGAATAAAATGAACATATTTAGTATTTTCTTATTATTCGATTGAATAAATGCAACCCAGATCAATGGTTAAATCTAATTGTATTAACATACCATTTTCATTCATGTAATTCAAAGACCAAAATTTCACTTGTCTTTATGGAAGACTTCCCTAAAGATCCGTTAGCTTCCTCACCCCTATGGAACTCAAGATCACTAAAAGCGGATTTGAAAAAAGAAATTTATGTCTGTTGAGGGTTTTGGGGGGTTAAAATAGGCAAACATTCAAATAGTACTTCTTGAAATATTTGCTTGGGGGCCTCACGATGCTCCAATTACTTGAAATTTTTGGTCGATAATTAGCAAATAATTAAAAAATTAAAACCCTAAAATTTTGGCCAAAATTTCTTGTCAATCGCGATGGACATGGTTGTCAATCCGGATGGATAGAGCTGTCCATCGTGGCCTATCAATTATAATGGATGGCATCAATCGTGATGGATGTGTCAATCACAATGGACGTGTCAATCACGATGGATGTGTCAATCGTGATGGATGGTGTCAATCAAGATGGACGGTGTCAATCGTGATGGATGTGTAAATTGCACTGGACATGTCGATCACGATGGATGGTGTCAATCGTGATGGAGAGTGTCAATCCCAATGGATGGTGTCAACCGTGATGGATGGTCTCAATCATGATGGACGGTGTTGATCAGGATGGACATGTCAATCACGATGGATGGTGTTAATCATGATGGATTGAATATTTTTTGATCGATCAATCGTGGGCTTATTGCATCATGATGGATAGAGTTTTCACCCATTTTATGTGTCAATCATGATACTTATATCGATCACGATGGATTAGGGTGTCCGTCGTGATGGATGCTATCTGTCGTGATGGACAACGGCATCCGTCAATTGATGGCTTCAATTGTGGCTGATAGAAAAAGTGCAATTTTTTTTGAAACATTTAAAGATTTTTGATGTGAAAGCCCTCTATTCTATGATACTACACTTAGTTTTACCAAAAGACTGATTTTTTTGTTTGTCATGAGTGATAGAGATCAACGCCTCAAGACTTGTGTGAAGTTTTTCTATGCATATTGGAGTTGTTGTAGTTGCGATGGATGCTCATACCTGCAAGAATGCTCAAGAAAAATGCAAAAACATAGCACACAAATTCTCTCTCTCTCTCTCTCTCACGTGCACTAGTGAAATGAAGAAATGCAGATGGAATGTGGGGATATGAACAAAATAATGAAGATGATGATGGAAGAAGATGGAGAGCAGAGATGGTGGTGATGATGAGAAAGTAGATAGAAGAGTAAAAAGTAAGAGATTACCTATGATCCCAACATCACATCTTTATGTCTTACCATCACACACCCATCCTCAAATCTTGATCTCCGACAACGGTGCCCAATTTGGTGTCACTCTGGCACAATGGCAAGTACCAATGTGATGAGATCCACCTCATAATTGTGAGTCCGAGAAGACATGAGGAGGGTATGATGACCATGAGAAAGTGATGGCACAAGTGTGTGAGTGAGAAGCACACTAGCATGCACACACATACACACACATGTGCACACATGACAAGACAAAGAGACAGAGAAATGGAATCTTTAATTAACCAAAAACACTATCACAAGCTCTTTTTCACTTCAACTCCCAATTTTCTAGCCCCAAAAATGAGCTCTCTAGATCCTTTTATAATTTTTACTAGCTTTTGGTCCTGTTCCTGTCCACACTTAGTGTCTGGTCTAGTTAAAAATTAGGTTCCTAAGCTATTTTGGAGGCTCAAATGAGCTCTAAAAAATATGAAACTTGGTACATACTTAGATCTAATACTCCTCAAGCTTGATGATTGCTCAGATTGCAAAAAATGGAGTGAGAATTATAAAAAATGATATTTACAATAGTGTGTAGTGATTAAGATCACTGTTTTTAAAGTGTTGACAATTGAAAGATTACATAGGCCTAGTTGCGGGATCTTTTCTAACTGCTCTGCTTGCTTGGTCCTGCTTGGCTCTCCCTCTATTCTGATTCTCTTTGACGACTTCCTTGTCTTGTAACACCTTGACTCCTGTGGGTGCTGCCAATAGATGTTTAGAAAACCCCAACTCAAAGCAAGAAGGGCCAGAACCAACTAAGATAGTTGAAGAGGAACTATGGTTAGAAACTATGGAAGTAGATTCCTTGATTCTTGAGGTAGAAGCAAACTGGCCACATGACATATGGGCCAAAGTTCAAGAGGAGAGATGGAAAAGATTGAAGATGAGATCCCTCCCTTCATAAGGGTTGCGGAAAGCTAAATTTCATTGTTCTTTAACCTTAGAAGATACTCTACAAGTAAAGCCCCAATTGTGGAATAAATTAGCCACTCAATTAAACTTGAAATAACAAAGTACATCAACCAAGTAAAAGAAAACTGAAGAAACCCCAAAAATAAGAATACCTATGGATAAAGCAGGAGATTTCAATGAAGGTGATGAAGGAGATACTTGTCTTACAATTACTTTTCGAGGATACATGACTAAATCTATACTAGATACTTATGTGGGAGTAGGAATAGCTATCAAGGAAAGTTGAGAAAAATGGGGAAAACCAGCATTAAGACCTACATGAATGAAGTTGGAGTGGGGAGATGGTCATGTAGAGTGTCCATTAGGATTCCTAGAAAATGTAATCTTAACTACATGTGGAGTAGAGTTTGAGCCCCCCTTAGCCTCAAGTATTTATGTATATGCCTCAAGTATTTATGGATGAAGCTTTTGAACCACATGGATGGATGGAGATACTAGCTACATTGGGTGTATGTGTCAATGAAGGAGTGCTAACCATGAATGAGTGTGCAAATGACGATGGGTATGACTTAAGCCTATACATGGCAATACTCCAAGAAGTAGATGAAGGAAAAATAATAGAAAAGGAATTGAAGGAATAATATGAAAGTATAGAAATGGAAGCTGAATTTAACTTCAAAGAAAAATATTTGAAAGAAGTAGAAATGAATGACTCAAGGGGAGACTATAAGATTTTCTTGATAGACGGATACCCAAAAAACCCTAATAAAGAGAATGATGGAATAGTGGAAGAAGATCAACAAAAAGAATTCTCTGAAGTTCAAGAACACTTTAAGAGGTATGAAGTAGAAGAGATGAAGATTGCAATTCACCTGCCTAAGATAGAGGTTCAAGATTGAGTAGCATATGACAATATGAAACAAGCCAAGAAAAACATAGTGACCCAAGAAAATGATGAGGAGAGATGCACTTACATAGGCAAGGATGTGTCTATAGAAGAGGAACAAGAACTGATAGAATTACTACAAGGGTATAGAGATGTGTTTGCATCAACTTACAAGGATTTGAAGAGAGTGGATCCTACAATTTTCTCTCACCAAATTCCTATGATTCTTGATGCTAAACCTTTAAAGCAAAGACCTTATACATAGAATGAGGCCTACTCATCCAAAGTTAAAGAAAAGATAGATAAGTTGTTAGCAGTTGGATTCATATATGAAACTGAACACGCGGAATCAGTTTCTCCTTTAGTGGTTGTACTAGAGGAAAAATGGAATTCTTAGGATTTTTATTAACTTGAAAACGGTTAATGTTGTCACGATAAGAGACAACTATCCATTACCCATAACTGATCATCTTTTTGAAAGAGTGGTAGAAAAGGAAGAGTATAGCTTCCTTGATGGATTTTAAGGATACAATCAAGTAGCTATCGCTACAAAAGACCAACATAAAACCTCCTTTGCTATTTGTTGGCAGCAGTCAAGGCACCGAAGGACTCACAAGACAAGGAATCCAAAGAAGGGAGCCAGAGCGGAGAGAAGGCACAAGCAGACTAAGCAGTTAACGAATATCTGGCAAGTAGGCCATTCAAATTTTTCCAAAACAACATCTTCATAACAGTGATTCTCATCACTACAAATCACTGTAAATACCATTTCACCTTTTTGTAACTCCATTTTGTGCAAGCCGAGGAGTCCTCGAGCTTGAGGAGTATTAGAAGTAGCATCGTACCAATTTTCATAATTTTTAGACTTCGTTTGAGCCTCCAAATAGGCCCTAGAACCTAATTTTTAACTAGGCCAGACACTAGATTTGGACAGGGCCAAAAGCTAGTCAAAAACTATAAATAGACCTAGAGAGCTCATTTTTGAGGTTAGCTTGTAATAGAATTGAACTTGTATGAGCATTTTGGAAGTAATCTAAAAGAACCCGTGTGTGTGTATGTGTGTGCATGTTGGTGTGCTTCTCACTCACGCACTTGTGCCTTCACTTGCTCGAGGTCATCATACCATCCTCACGTCTTCCCAGATTGATATTAAAGGAGGTGCTACTCATCACTGAGCTACACCAAATTTTGGCACCGTTGCCGGGGATCAAGCTTTGAGGACAAGCGTGTGATGGTAAGACCTAGAGTTGAGGCGTTGGAGTCATAGGTATTTCCTTCACTTTTATCTATTTTCTTTTGTTTTCTTCACTATCTTCATTACCACCATTATCATCACCATCTTCCACCTCCATCTCCATCATCGCAAAAATTTCAGCTTTTTGGTCATATCACCGCACCCGCACCATTTCCCTCATTTCACTTGTGAGAGAGTGCGAGAGAGCGTTTGTGTGCTTGTGCTTTTCTATGTTTTTTGAGATTTTCTGTAGGAATCAACATCCCCAGCAGCTGCACCAACTTCAGCAGGTAAAAAATCTGACTGTGCAGGTCTCGAGGCGTTGAACTCTGTCAATCGCGACCGACAGAAAAAATGATCCTTTTGCTAAACAAAGTACATAATCATGATCTACATGCCTAGAGCCTCCTAAATATGTGTTTAAAATTTTAAAACTCCTCTCTTTTCTGTCAATCGTGATTGACCTGTCAATCGTGATTGACAAACGACGACGGACACTTGCCGACGGCTCTGTCAATCGCGACTGACTGAGTCAACGACCGACTGACCACGACCGACTAAATTTGCACGTGCCAGGTGTCAATCGCGATCAAGCCATCAATCGCGATCGACCCATCAATCGCGACTGACAGCCCCAACAGACCTGTCAATCGTGACTGACCCAATCAACGACTGTTTGACCACGACCGATAGACCCCTCGTGACGGACCTGTCAATCGCGATCGACACATCAATTGCGTCCGACAGAGTCAACGACCCTTTGACCGCGATTGATTGAAAATCCGGGCCACGTGTCAATTGCGATTGACCCATCAATCACGACTGACGACCACGACGGACCTGTCAATCGCGACCGACACATCGATCGCGATTGACAGACCACTTGATCGCGATTGACGAGCAAATTTGGTCATTTTTTAGGGCAAAGATAGTTGGTCTATTTTGGGGTATTATTTGGGAAACCTTAGAAATTTGTTAGAGCATTGTGAGGCCACTAGACAAAGTATTTCGAGAAGTCTTGTTTGCCTGTTGACATGTTTGAACCCTATTTTAACCCTAGAATCTTGAACAGTCATAACTTTCCCATACGAAATCCATTTGTGGTGATTTTTGTTTTGTTGGAAAGCTCGTGGGGAGTATTTTGAAGTGACCATACCCGGGGGAAGAAAAACTAAGGGCTCTTTAGGATTGTTTCCCATAAAGCCAGAGAATAATTTGATCTTTGAATTGCATGAATGAACAGGGTATGTTGTCTTAAGGGAATTCAATTCTTGAACTGACTTGGGACTTTTACAGGTCCTAGGAGAGCATTGAAGGACGTTTGAAGCAAGAGTAAGTGCAATCTTGGGAACACGCTTCCTGGGCACATCAGGGCAACCAAGGAGAGAAACAAAGGTTGGAAATTCTCAACACCCTCTGTCAATCCGTAGCATAGGCTAAGTACGGATACAGGTTCTGATTAGTTAGGGATACATTAAGAACGACCAAGTCCAAGAACTCTAATCACTCAAGTGCAAGTGTTAGGAGATTACAATTGCGAAACAACCTAAGGGAAAAGAATTTAAATCGAGCGACCACACTCAAAGTACGATAAAACTTAAATGTTCCTTGTGACGAAGATTAATTGGACAAGAAGTGACACCCTAAGAAAAATTAAAAAGAATAAGTGACTAATACAAAAGAACTCAGCAACAAAAATTGTACTTAGGAAATTTGGGATTATTTAATTGGGCTTATGAACCTTAGATTAGGATGAAACCTGGGAAGAGATAGACAAAGCCTTAGGTCTTCATAGGCTAGTGTCAATCATACTGTTAGGTCTTGGGCCCTGCAGTTGAGCCATCATTCATACTACCCTAGCTCTAAGACTAGTGAGTCAGAGATGTCTCAAGGTATGGAGAGACCTACAGGAAGTTCAGGAGTGCCATATTTACATAGGGTAGAAGGCCCCTACAAGATGCAGCTGGAATACCTTAGGACCAACCGATTAGGTGCTAGCATCTATGAGGACGGCCTAGGCAGATCTGTGGTCCAGATTAAAAACCCTGACCAACCCATTGGAATTGAACATCCAGCAGTCAAGTTTGAAAATGGAGCATACTTGGACAAGGAAGGAACCATATACGTGGTCATGAGCCACCCAGATAGGACAGATGAATTTGGTAATGTGATCCCAGAAACGGATATAGGTGACCTAGAGCAAGGGAACATGGGTGAAGAACCTAAAATCCCCCAAGGCAAATCAGTGCTTACTAGAATTATCACGCCAGAGTGGATTCCCCAGGACAATAAGAGGATAGATCTGCTTCTCAATCGAGAAACCGATGAAGACTTCTGGAGGTATAAGCCTAATCAACCTAATGAGGTAGGAATTAATCACCATCTATGAGTTCAAAGATCCTGATAGCCCAGGCAAGGTGACCTATCTAGACAATACTTCAGAGAGGATCTTTGTGGTCACCGAGCATGGTAGACATGCCTACACTTGGAAGGGGGAATTTATTTTTTCCCAACCAAGATCTAATGTTTCTTTTGGCCACCAAGGGGCTGGAACATCCCAAGCTCATGGCGCTCAAAGGGATAGAGGTAGAGATAGGCCAGAAGTGAGCTTTGCCAACCCAATAGGAAGAGAACGAATGCAAACAGAGACGAATATAGAAGAAACAGAGAGAACTAGAGTTCCAAGGAACTTAAGAAATGCTCAGGATTTTCCCTTGCCGAGGCCTAGAGAGCACACGAGGACTTTGAGACCTACACAGCTAGTTAAGTCCATGAAGAACTACTTCGATGGCACTAGAGACCCTTATGATCATGTGGCCGAGTTTAGGCAAGTCTTGAGAGTTGAACAAGTTGAGGACCTATTCACGCAGTACAATGCCTTTGGTCTAACCCTTAGGAACACCGCTCTTACGTGCTTTCAACCCCTAAATGAGAGGCACTTCAGGAACATAGACGAACTTCTAGAGGCTTTCATTATTGAATTCTCTAAGAGTGGCATAAGGCATAATACTTCCTTACTGATTCATAGCTTCAAGAAAACCCCCCAAGAGACGGTAAGACTTGCAGGAAGAAGGTTTAGGCAATATCTAGAGAGATGCCTGATTCTTGAGCTACCCATTCCAGCCAAACAAGTGGCTTTATTCCTAGATGGACTTCTAAGTACAAAGTTGAGATCATACGTGTACTTAAAGGACTCGAGGACCATAGAAGAGTGTGTACGCATGTGCATCGACATAGAGGATAACCTAGGGGAGGAATTAGAACTTTCCAAAATCTAACAAAGATTCAGATAGTTCTTCTAGCCTCTCTTCCTCGCAATCCACATCTATTGAGGAACTCGCTGAGAAAGTAGCTCAAAAGCTAGGTGTCTCTAGCAAACAAATCCCAAGATTTGCCCCAGTTAAATGGTGCTATACCTGTGGAGGTGACCATATGGGGAATGTATGTCCCATTATGGCTCAACCCCAAGTGAATCCCAGTAGCCAGTACTGCACCATAGAACGGAGATACACTAATCACACAACACAAGATTACCCATATAATAAGCAAGCGGTTAGGCAAACCTACCCTCAACCATATCCACAACAGGGTAGATACCAGAACCAGTACCCACCACAACAGTATGCTAGACCTCAACAAAACTACCAACCACAATATCAGGCCCAGTAGAGACCTCAACCAGTGCTAGCCCAACAACCTCCAACTCCAGCCAATGTGATCCCAGTAAAATATGCAGCTGCAGAAGAGAACCTGAATAGAGCCATAGTGCCAGTAACACCACTGCTTTCAGAAAGTGATCCCAGTGACCATAGTTTTGATTCTACACATATTGATAGCCCCCATGCTTACTACATGCAGTCTCCTGAACATGGTGAATCCTACTATAGTGAAGAACCGAGTGAATCTAGTTGGGATCCAGAGTATGCAAACATCATGTACACAAATTCCAACACTAGACCTCAACCTAGGCAAGTAAGACCCCCATTCCCTAGAGGACCATGCTATAGATGTCAAGGAGATCACCTCATTCGTGATTGCCCAATGCCTGTACCTACACAACCCCAATCAGTAATAATACAGGGCTTTTGTCAAGATTGCAGAAAGGAGCATCTCTTACGAGATTGCCCAAAGAATCCCAATAATATTCCAAAAATCACTCCAATTAATGTTATTGGGTTAGTAGTAGACGCTACAGGAAGTGTAACTTCCACTGCACCAGTGCAGGTGGTCACTAGAGCTCACGCTTTGCAGCAAAACCAAGGGTTAGGCCAAGAAAAGAGTGCTGAGGTTAGTGAAACTGAGAGCATAGCCAAGAAACGGTCGAGAGCCTGGAAGGATAGCCGAGAGAGAATGAAAAGACAATGGTCCAAAAAGATGAGTGACTTAGAAGAAAGCATAAGAGAAACAAAAGCCAAAATTGTTGAACTCACCTCTCAAACAAACTCTCACATACCACCACCACCTTCATCTCCATCACCATCTAATCCACCATCTTTCAACCCACCTCAGACCATCCCACCACCCCCTAGAGTAGGATTAGTGCTAGCTGACCCCACTCCTGAAGACATAGACATGATGCTTAAGGCATATCAGGCCAGAATCCAAGAAGGGCCAAATGTGACGGATCATGACAAGTGCTACCCTAGAGCTGACCTAGAGATAGAAAGAACCAAGCTTTGCGTGAAAATGGTCGCATTGGCTCAGACCATGTTTGAAGCCAGTCGCCTCTTCAACTACTCTGGCTCAGCTAAGACACAATTGCACTTGTATGGACTATTACAGAAGTTAGAGAGCATAATTGCAAGATCTGCCAAGGAAGAAAAAAACCAAGGAAGAGATGGGCAAGTAAAAGAATAAGCATTTCCCCATAGGAAGCTTATGTGCCCAATTCCACTGAACCAGACACCTCTTCTTCTATGAATAGGTATTCACCAAAATTCTTGCGAGAGATTCAAGAAGAAAAATGGTCAAAAGAGAGTGAAGTCCCTCCTCCCTTTGAACTTGTGGATGACGCGCATGACCAATTCCCACAAGATATTCCCTCCATTTATGGAGAGCAGGAGAGTGCACAAAGTCAAGAGAGATTAGACTTTGAGTCTAATTCTTTACAGGAATTACCCCACTTCACAGGCCCATGGGAAGCTAAGTCTACTTGTATGAGAGCACCCACGGTCATGGTAAGAAACGAAGACTCAGTCATACCTAGGAATACGGAGGTAGTGAAAAACACTAAAGTGCAGTGAAACCTCACTTTAGAAGAGCTACTCAAAGTTAGGCCAGAATTATGGAAACATGTAGCTAACCAGGTGCCAGAAGTAGTGAAACCTCGACACCAGGTAGGTTCTCATAGAACAGTGCCAGAAATTCCTCTAGACAAGATAGGAGATATGAGTGAAGGTGAAGAAGGAAACACCTATCTTCCCATTACCCATCAGGGGTACACAACCAAGGCAATTCTAGACTCAGGTGCAGGAGTTGCTATTGCTACCACTTCTCTAAGGAAGCATTGGGGCAAGCCAGCACTTAGGCCAACGAGAATGAAATTGCAAATGGCTGACGGTCACATAGAGAGACCCTTAGGACTGTTAGAAGGAATAACTCTCACTACTTGTGGTGTAGAGTTTGAGCACACATTTGCTATATGTGACTTTAGCAAAAATCATGCCTATGAGATGATTTTGGGACGACCATTTATGCGGCAGTTGCAAGTGGTACAGGATTGGGGAACCAATTCCTTGTATTTGCAACACTTAGGTGTTATGACTAAAGTCAATCTCAAGGATTACTCTCATAGAGATGTCCCTCCTATCCAATGGAACCCGATCCATAGAGCTAAAGATGATGCGGAGTCTGTGCACTCCATAGGATCAGGATCCTCATGGATGCATGAAGACACCCACTTATGGATGTGCAAAGTGGCAGTAGAAGAAGAGGAGAGAAAAAGTCAGAGAGGTAGGTGCAAAGGAAACCCATAGATCAATTCAACTCCTAACCTATGCACCTGTAGTATTTCCTGATGAAGAATTTGAACCTCACCGATGCGCAGAAATTTTAGCAACAATGGATGTAGCCATCAATGAGGAACAATGGACACCCCACTATGATGAGGATGGCTATGACATTTCAGTCTTTTCCATAGAGCCAATCATGGGAGATTTGGTTCTGGAAGAATGTGAACCTAGCCCTGATGTATTTGAGGATGCAAGTGACTCTGATCTAGAGTCAATCATTATGGACCCACCATTTGCATCAGATGAGAAATACTTCTATGAAGTTGAAGCTCACCCTCAGAGACATGGATAGCTCACAAATGACGTAAGGTTAACAACACAAGTGACCCCTAAGGGTGAAGGAAAGAAAAGAAAGAAGAGAGAAGTCGCACCCGAGGGGGAAGAATCTTTGTTTGAGGTCCCTGGAAATTTTAAGAAGTATGAGATAGACGATAGGAGAGTCATGGTAAGAATGCCAAAACGCGAGGCACAAGCAGGAGAGGCCTATGATAACAAAGAAACTACCAAGAAAGTAGTCGTAGCCATAGAAGAAGGAGAAGAAAGATGCACGTACATAGGCCATGACCTGACAGAGGAAGAAGAGCATGAGCTAATAGCCTTACTGAGAGAATACAAAGATGTATTCACTTGGAGTTACAAGGATTTAAAAGGTGTCGACCCTGACATATGCTCACACACTATCCCCATGACCTCAGATGCCAAACCCTCCAAGCAAAAGCCATACACATACAATGATAATTATGCTGCCAAGATCAAAGCAGAGATAGATCGTTTGGTTGAAGCTGGATTCATCTATGAAATTGAGCACACTGAGTGGGTATCCCCTATTGTAGTAGTGCCCAAGAAGAATGGAAAGTTACGTGTGTGCATTAACTTGAAAAAGGTTAATGCCGCCACTATTCGTGATAACTATCCGCTTCCTATCACTGAGCATCTACTAGAAAGAGTAGCGGGCAAGGAAGTATATAGTTTCCTTGATGGATTTTCGGGCTACAATCAGGTAGCCATAGCTCCAGAAGATGAGCATAAGATAGCTTTTGCCACAGAGTGGGGCATATTCGCCTTTAGGATAATGCCATTTGGACTTACCAATGCGCCTGCTACCTTCCAGAGATTGATGTGCCATGTATTTAAAGAATTCTTGAGGAAGAATTTAGAAGTCTATGTTGATGATCTTTGTGCGCATTCCAACATTAGACAAACACATATACCTGAGCTCAGACAAATCTTTGACAAATGTAGAGAATATCAAGTCTGCTTAAACCTAGAAAAGTGTGTTTTCATGGTCAAGCAAGGCAAGATTCTAGGACACATACTGTCAAAGAATGGCATATCTAAAGACGAGGAAAAAGTTAGAGCTATTGCAGAGCTACCTAGGCCAAAGAATGTCAAGGAAGTACAAGATTTCATGGGGCATTGTGGTTATTACCGACGGTTTATACACATGTATGCCATCATAGCAAAGCCTCTGTATGGACTTTTGACTAACTTTGAGTGGACTGATGAATGTGAGAATTCCTTCGATGAGCTTAAACGGCGATTATGTTCAGCACCAATCTTGACCACACCAGATTGGAATAAGCCATTTCATGTTCATGTGGACGCATCCAATTATGCTATTGGATGTGTACTCGCACAACCTACAGGCGAAGGTAATATGGATCTTCCAATTGCCTATGCTAGTAGACAGTTGAATGCAGCTGAACGAAATTATACCACCACTGAACGAGAAGGATTAGGCATGGTATATGCAGTTAAAAAGTTTAGACACTATTTGCTTGCAAATAAGTTTAAATTTTTTACTGATCATCAAGCACTATTGTACTTGGTAAACAAGCCATGCAATACAGGTAGATTAGTAAGATGGTTTCACTTACTAATGGAATACGACTTTGAAGTTGTGGTGAGGAAAGGGAAGACTCACTTGAGAGCAGACCATCTCTCTAAGGCTCACATCTCGAGAAGCCCCACAAGGAGTATAAGATGGCCTTCCTGATGCTTACTTGTTTAATTTGGAAGTTGTACCTCAGTGGGCTAAGCCATTAGTGCCAGTATTGACATACGGGCCCAACCACCCAGTCATAAACACTCAAGATAGGGAGGTACTAAAAGCCCAGAAGTACCATATCATGGCAGGAAGCATGTACAAACAGACAGATCAAGGGATATTGGCTTGTTGTGTGGAAGAGGACGAGTACGCAAAATGGTTGCAATCAGCACATGTAGGTGCATTAGAGAAACACCATTCGAGGCAAAGAACTTTACAGACACTAAGGAGATTCGGAGTGCATTGGCCTACTATGGAAGCTGATGTGCATAAGATGTGTAAAGAATGCCCAACCTGTTGCACTAAACCACCCATGGAGCATGCCACTCTTTATCAAGTATCCATAGTGCCAGATTGGAGTGAACCACTAGTAGCCTTCCTGAGGATGAAAACATTCCCACAAGATATGACATTGGCCAGACAAAGAAGTATAGAACAAGAAGCCCTAGATTACTCACTCATTGGTGATAATCTATACAAGCGTGGTAAAGATGGTTATCTCAAATTATGTGTCCATGAGAGTGAATATATTAAGATCTTGGAAACTGCTCACCAAGGTGTAGCAAGAGGACACTTTGGACCAGATCGGGTGATCAAGGCAATCCTACTTGCAGGACTTTGGTGGCCGACCCTTCACATGGACGCACATACGTATGTGAAGAGGTGTGATGTCTGTCAGCGAACTCAGTATCCTATACGCAAAGATGAGATGCCTTTGAAACCTATGATGGGTGGACGTGCATTCTCTAAGTGGGGAATAGACTTTGTTGGTCCTATTAATCCCCCAGCTAAGGGTTCACATGCTGAATATATCATTGTGGCCACAGACTATTTAACCAAGTGGGTAGAGGTAAAGGCTACGACGAAGAATGATGCCCAGACGACAGCCAAGTTCTTATTTGAGAATGTGTTCACAAGGTACGGGCTACCTATAGAGCTAGTAAGTGATAGAGGGACTCACTTCTTGAATGAAGTTATTGAAAATCTGCTCCAAGAATTCTTGGTTATACACAAGAAGTCTTCCCCCTATCATCCACAAGCTAATGGGCAAGCCGAAAGCACAAATAAGATTCTATGCAATGTGCTGACTAAATTGGTAAGTAATAAATGCTCTGACTCGGACAAACAGCTACACCATGCTGTTTGGGCATACCGAGTTGCCTATAAAACGGTACTCCAAGCCACTCCTTTTTAGATGGTGTTTGGCCAAAATGTAGTGCTACCATTGGACTTCTTGATACCTACACTAAAGGGAGCACAGGAGTATGAGTGGACGGGCCATGAGCTCTCCTCTAGGATCTTTGACCTTGAGCAATTAGGAGAAACAAGAATGAGGGCTGCCGCAGGAATATATGCAGCTAAAAACGATAGAAGACATACTTTGATGCCCATGTTAAGGATAAAGGATTGAAGGCCGGAGACTTAGTTTTGGTGTATACCCTAAAACAACATGCGAGAAAATTAGAGAAGAGAGGCTATGGACCTATGATCATAAATAGGATCTCGACTAGTGGAGCAGTCCAATTAGCCACACTCGAAGGCGATATTCTCCCTAGCTACATAAGCGGATGCAGAGTCAAGTTATATCAGGAACCTCTCACTGAGGAAATGCTCAATCGACTCAACACTACCAAGAAACGTAAAGAAGAGGAAAAACGAGTTCGAGAAGAAGCACAGGCACAAGCCTTGGAACGCATCCAAAAAATGAAGATGAGAAGACAAGGATGAGATCAGCTTAGGAAAGATGACTATGCGGACCCAGGATATCATATGGCTATGTGTGAAGTCTCAAGTGTAAGCCCCCATAGAATAGTTGACCGACCTCCTTTTGTAACCTTGAAGATAGGACAAGGAAAGAGTGCAAGGACTGTACGGGCCTTGATTGAATCTGGTGCAGCCACTAGTGCTGTTAAAATTTCTTACTATCAAGAGTTGAAATTAAATGTCAATCCTATAGAAGCATACCTCATAGGATTGGGAGGCGTGGAAACCCCTTGCATGGGCGAGGTGGAACTTCCCCTCTACATTCGACATGTTCTAATGACAGTTAAAGTGCTAGGGTGTCAAGATGAGGATATCACTGAACCTCTTGTCTTGGGTCAAGACTGGATCTATGATCATGCAATCAACCTAAACCTAAAAAGTGGATTTCTTTAGGTATGGGTAAATCAGAGTCGAATTATTGAATTAGATAATAGCGCACTCAAGGAACTAGGAAAGGCACAAGCTCCTGGTCCTTCCACGAGTACACATGAAGATGACCATGCTATTCTTGTCCAAAACTATGTGATGCAGAGGAATGATTATCACAACACAGAAGTCAAGGATGCAATGGAACTCCCTTCTTTTCCAAAGGCCATCGGGATGCAGCAACCAAAGACAGATAAAAGGCAGAAGAAGCAGACGACTTATGCTTGAAGCCAAAAGGAAATACGAAGCACGATGTCTCAACCATCAAACCAAGTGTGGGTGTGGAAAGGCGAGCATCCTATTGCGGTCAAGCCACAACAACTAACTCAACTTCTTATTATTAATCAACGACATGATACTAATAAGAAGCCTTCCAAAAACTCTTCTGTGAAAGTGAAATCTATCTGGGTACCCAAGAAGTTGATGAAGGCTGGCCCACAATCAAGACAAATTTGGGTGCCTAAGGCTTGCTTGCGGGCTCAACTAGTCACACACAAATCGCACCATGTACAACAGGGTTCACTCACTCAAAGAGCCGATGCCCACTCTCATTCAATACACACAAACACACATTTACACATGAGCACGAGCGGAATCACTTGTAAATGGGCCCCTATAAAGCCTCATTTCCAAGCAGACACCCTCATAAAGCCCTCAAAGGTCTCCACAAAACCAAAACCTAAAGTCATTCACTATGTTTGGCAGCCCAAAGCTTGTAATAAACCCCCTGATCCCAATTGTACATTCATCTCCACCTACTAACTGCATCATTCTCACACTGCATCTTTTCACTTAGCTCATAGGACGAACAACACACACAATCATCGAGCACTCACCAATCGACTAACTCATCATTCACCTCATGTTAATGTTGTAACGGGGACAAAAATTGTTCTACCTTGTCCTTTACAATGTTAACAAATGCTTCTATATTCTCACAGAACTAGCAAGCAAGCTGTAACATGGCAGAAACCGGAGGCACCAGTTCCCAGGTAGGGTCTAGCACCCAGATAGTGGACATTGAAACCCTCCTTCTGGAACCCCAAGTCACTGAGAGACCTCAAGAACTTAGAGCTGTGCATGTGCTTCCTATTTAGGACCCGCCTCAAGGGCACACTTCTCAAGTGGAGAAACACGCACATTGGTTCAGTGATGTCGCAAGGCCATTGGGGGATGGCACCTACTTTTGGGAGGCAAAACTTGAGTTTAATGGCAAATGCGGACGATATCATTTCTTTACCTGCGAATTTGAGCAGTATCAGAATGCAAAAGTAATGCGACCAGTATAGACCAAAGCGGGGTTGGATGGCTATTTCCGGGCACACTTACCTAAGCGAGATTTCCTACGCTGTTCCTACCTTATCAGTACCATCACCCCTAGTAGGGCTAAAGGAGGCAATAGTACCTTTGTGCTACCCTCATTGACACCAGGCCACGAGCTCAAAAGATTCAAACTGACCCTCAACCTAGTACGAGAAGCATTGAACATGCAAGGTATGCATATTCCCACTGAGAAAGAAACAAATATTCCAGGCAGCATGAAGCACAAGGATCTCAACAAATTGAAGGACATGGTAGCAATGACACCAACCATCGCTCTCCACCTATGAACGATCATGCAGCACTTTGCTTTCCCCGCCCAAGAACGCTTCACAATGCCACCAAAAAAGATCTGGTTCAGCTTGTACTTGGCAGAGACAGAGAATCTCACCATCAATCTGCCACACTGGATCATCAATCAAATCCACCTAGCCCATCAACGATGGAATAAGAAACAGAAGAACGTGCTTCATGGGTGCTGTGCTCTGACAAAAATAATTTACAGGTGCTTAGCTTATGACATGCCCATTCAAAGAGCACTAGTATGGTCTAGGGCCCAAGAATTCCAAAGATGGCTATCAACGGCGGGTCCTCCATCGAAGAAAATGCGAGGGGGAGTGCAATTACCGTGTGCCCAAGCGAGGGGAGCCACCACCATACCAGAGGTGACCCCTCCACAAACGCGTCGTGTCCGACCATTTACTATTTGCCTACCCGGACCAAGTGCAAAAGGACCCAATCTGGTGTTCCCTCCGATTCCATCGGACCTGGAGTTCCCACAATGCTACACCCTAGCAGATTTGACAGATGAAGAAATTGCTCGCATGATTAATGAGTCTAACCTGGAGACAGAAGCAGAGCAGACCCAAGGACCACAACCTACTACTACAACTTCAGCCCCAACCCAATCGGAAGTAGTAGAAGTAGAAGAGGATGAAGAAGAGACAGAAGAAGAAGAAGCAAACGAGGAACATGATCAAGAATATGATGAACTTTCAGAACTAGCAAGTGCCCGAGCCTACTCGGCCCAAATAAAAAGATTGTATGAAACCGTGAAGCGAGTCCAAGAACAACACAAACTGTCGCTCGAGATAGGAAAGGTGCTCATGAGCCAAATGTTAGCCGAGGAAGGCGTGGATGACATGTTTATTGAATCAATGAACCTGCACGCAGATGCGGTAGGCTTAGATGAAGCCGTTCATGCATCTATGGCTTATATTCATCGCTTTGAGAAACGAGTGCCTACCCGCCCCATGCGATCCGACAAGCAAATTCATCAATGTATCAGAACCAGGAGATAACACACAAACAGAAGAACATCAGGCGGAACCACTCTCACCACACCCCTCACCTCTCACTACACAACTCACTTCACCACATGGCACTACCACCCCCACTTCCACCATTACCACATATGTCATGGGAATTCCTCTCTCTCCAGGCATCCAATTCGGAGGAGTTACCATGCCTAGTTTCACAACACTATTCACGAACATCACATCCACCCCACCCGCTGTCCCCATCTACACAATCACACACATGTTTGACACCATGGAAACATCACCAGCCACAACACCACTCCCTCCCCCCACGCAGCCTCAATCTCCCATACCCCCTCCACCCACCTCACCACTTGACTCCACATCATTCACGACTCCCTTTCCCTTCCCTATTCCCTTTGCATCCTCTCCTTTCCCTGCATTCTTTAATGTAAATAATGTGTTTTCGACGTTACATCAATGTGTGTACCAACTACAGAGTGAGTATCAGGCCCTCGAAGACCGTCATCTCCAACTAACTACGAATCACCAACAACTACAGAGGCGGCTTACAACTATAGAAGACGAAAACGCAGACCTCAATCAACGCTATACCACACTCGAGCAGGCCCATCAAACCCTCTTGGAGACACCCCAACCATCACAATTGCCAGACGTCAAACAACTAGAGGCTTTACTTGAAGTCTACCAAGCAGATAATCTAAGAGTGCGACGTAATTTGACCCTACTCAGAAAACACATGGCTACCGCCCTTGAAGAGAACAAGCGTCTACAGAAGCAAAACGAAGAAAACCTAGAAGCCGCAATGGAAGGCTCCCCCCACGAGATCGACCCAGAACAGTTTAAAGCAGTCCCCTCAGATACAATGAAGACCATCCTGGAAAGCTATGCCGATCTATTAGAAGCACATGATGATTTGGAAAAGGAACGGGATGCACTACGCCGCCAGCTCAGAGAACAGGAGGAACAACCCAAGGTCATAGATACAACCTCGACTTCAAAGGAGGTAAAGGCATAAACGGAGCAGGTGGCAGAATTGCAGAAGAAGTTACTGGAATATGAAAGACAACCCTCTCCAGTTATAGAACCAAAGCTAGATGAATTGATACCCATTGAGGTGGATGAGTCGTATGAGGAACCATATGTTCCTGTGCCGATGCCAGGAGGTCAGCAAACATCGGAAGGAATGGACAACCTCGAAGTCGAAGCACCCGAATGGCTTCAGACACTCGAAAAGACAGCTAAAACCCATGAAGATCGAGTGGCAGTCCAAATCCAATCAATGGCGAAATTGGAAGACACTATCATAAAGTGAGAATATTTCCGAAGTATGTCTCATCACAGATGGATAGGCACCAACGATGATGAGTATGTGCCATATTGTGTACTCCTAGCAGATTACAACGCAGAGATTAAACAACGATGTGGCAAGGTTCCAACCTTCGCCACACAATTCGGCCCTGATGATATCCCGGAGAGTGCTAAAAAAGGATCCATTCATCAACCCACCTGGCGGATACGACTCTTTGAAACTTACCCTGAAATGGTTCGTACCTGGAACAACATGCCGCTATTTATCAAATACAGCCCTTGTTATGTTCCAGTCCTCCGAAGACGCACGTGGCCCGAGTTTACCATTGTTGTAAAGAACGTCAAAGGATGTGCAAAGTGGTTAAATTATGTCTATCTAGCACCTCCTCAAGGATCTCCCACCGTTGCTTATATGATTTCTACAATCCGTCACTGGAGCATTCGACTACGGAACACCCCTGATGTGATGGCACAAATGTGCATGAAGATCTTCGAATTAATGCTGATCACATTCAGAACATTCAAGAACATCAAGGACCCCCACTTCTCAGGAGTTGGCTTCACTACCGGCAACCTAGATCTCGTATATGACATGAGCACCACCCCCTCAATAAAAGTAATATATGCATGGCACACAAGAATAAAATACCTCCCAGCTTGCTTCAAGCAGACCTTCGAGGAGATGTTCCTCACAGGGTTCTGGGAATATCACTCAGAAATATTCGTACCCAAACCCTCACATCTCCTCCAACTATTCGATGTGGAGAGGACCATCCACTCAGATCAATTGCAGGTGCCACATCCAGACATACCAGGTTATAGGCCGTAGAACCTAATTTTTAACTAGGCCGAACACTAGATCTAGACAAGGCCAAAAGCTAGTCAAAAACTATAAATAGAGCTAGAGAGCTCATTCTTGAGGTTAGCTTGTAATAGAATTGAACTTGTATGAGCATTTTGGAAGTAATCTAAAAGAACTCCATTGTCTTCCTCTTTGTTCTTGTCGTGTGTGCACGTGTGTGTATGTGTGTGCATGTTGGTGTGCTTCTCACTCACGCACTTGTGCCTTCACTTGCTCGAGGTCATCATACCATCCTCACGTCTTCCCGGATTGACATTAAAGGAGGTGCTACTCATCACTGAGCTACACTATTGATAGGAGTGTATGCCTTTAGGCTTGTCTAATGCCGCAAAAACTTTTGAGAGATCGATGTGTCATGTTTTTAAGGAGTTCCTGAGAAAGATTATGGAAGTCTATGTAGATGACCTTTTCACCTATTCATCTCAATGTTTAGAACATATACATGAACTATGAAGAATGTTTGATAAATGTAGATAGTAGCAAGTGTTCTTGAATCCAGAGAAGTATGTCTTTATGGTAAGGCAAGGTAAAATCCTCACATAGTGTCTAAATATGGTATCTCGATTGATGAATATAAAATTACGGTGATCCTAGATTTTCCTAGAACAAAGAATGTAAAGGAAGTGCAAGCCTTTATGGGCCACTATGGATATTATCGATGATTCATTCATATGTATGCAATTATAGAAAAACCCCTATATGGAATCTTGACTCAATTCAAATGGAGTAATGAAAGTGAGAAATTGGAATAAACCATTCCACATTCATGTTGATGCATCTAACTTTGCACTTGGATGCATATTGGCACAACCAACTGACGAAGGAAAATTAGATCATCCTATAGCCTACACAACTAGACAATTGAACCAAGAATATCAAAATTTCTCTATGACTGAGGGAGAAGGATTAGGGACAGTGTACATAGTAAAGAAATTTAGAAATTACCTACTATCAAGCAAGTTCAAGTTTTTTTATTGATCACCAAACTCTATTGTACTTGGTCAATAATTCTTGCAACACAGGATGACTAGTTATATGATTTTTGCTACTAATGGAATTTAATTTTGAGGTACTTTTCAAGAACAAAAACACACACATTAGAGCTAGTCACTTGTTTAGAATGACTCATGGAGAACCACCAATGGGAATAAAAGACGAGTTATTGGAGATTTATCTATTTAAATTGGAAGTATGTCCAACATGGGCTGAAAAATAGTGCCTATGCGCACACAAGGAACTAATCATAGGATCAATTCAGCAAAAGACAAGGAACTTGGGAAAGTAAGAAACCTTTGTATTGTGTTAGGCAGCTTACTTCATGACTATGTAACCAATTGTAATGCATGCCAAGTATCCACACATAATGAACACTTATTTGAAAATGTTGTCACTAGATTTGAACTACCTATTGAGATGGTCACTGATAGAGGAACACACTTTATCAATGGAGTCATTGAAGCACTTATGAAAGAGTTCTTGGTGATCCATTAAAAGTCAGCACCCTATCACCCACAAGCCAATGGACAACCTAAAAGTTCAAATGAGATATCATGCACGATTCTGACAAAAATAGTCAACAATGGTAGATCTGATTGGGACAAACAATTGCACCATGTAATTTGGGTTTTCTGAGTAGCCTATAAGAAGGCCATTGGAACTACACCATTTAATCTAGGTTATGGAAAAAATGCAATATTACCAATTGATTTCTTGATATCTACTCTTCAAGAGGGTGAGAAATATAAATGGACTGGACATAAGCTATCTAATCATTTGGATCAAATTGAAAAATTACATGAAACTAGGTGGTTTCATGTATCTATGCCACTAAAGAAGACAAAAACCATACCATGATGCTCATATAAAAGACAAAGGTCTGAGAATTAGAGACTTAGTACTAGTATAAACTTTGAAACAACATGCCAAGAAACTACAACAATGAGGATATGGTCCATTAATCATTAATCAGATTTCCTCTAGTGGAGCTATCAACTTAGCTACATTCAATGGCGTCATATTATCAAACTACATAAAGGGATCCAAAGTCAAAAAATATATGGAGCCAATAATTGAACAAATGCTTCCTAGAAAATTAGGAGCTTAGAACCAAAAGGAGGACGATAGAATTTGAGAAGAAGTTAGACAAGAATCCCTAGAGAGAATCTAGAAATGGAAGGAATGGATTAGAGAATGAGATGAGAGATATTTAAACATGGTGAAGAACCTATTCCCATAGCAAACTATCATGCCATTAGTATGAAGAAAACTAGAAATGTACCACGATAACCTTACTTAGATATGGGAATTAGAAATGAAGAGTATCACCTTGTGGACTCTTTGATTGACATAGGAGAAGCTTTAAGCAGTGTTCGTGCTTCCTTAGTTGATTGGATTTCCTTTCATCATCAAACAAAGAGTGGAAGCAGAACTCTGATATGAATAAGGAAGACCATTCAAAACAGTCTACACAAGTGAGATATCTGGTATAACTTCATCAGAAGAAATCATGTGTTCCTTCAAGTCTTTGATCTTTGTCAAAACTATCCATAGAATCACCTTCATTCATATGCTCACTCTCCAACTATTTTTGGAGGTAAGCAACACGAGCCTCATTCCTAGCCTTGTACATTGTGGCAAGTGTATCCCAAGCATCCTCAGTTGTTCTACAAGAGCGAATGTGAGGAATAGTGGCATGTTTGACAGACAAGGCTATCAATGCATGTGCTTGAGCATCTCTTTCATCCCAAAAAATTTTCTCTATAGTAGGTGCAGTAGAAACCGCAACACGAACACGAATGTGAAGAATATCAGCATCTTCAACACCATCTGCTTCAATACCTGTATTTGCAAGTGTAATAGGATGTTTTTCAACACCTTGCACGATGTTCCACAGTCCTTTTGCAACCAATACATGTCACAGCATATAAACCCACAATGGGTAATTGGTACTGTCCAACTTATCCTCAACATCCAACCTATAGAATACATCAGTACTTTGAGCCATGACCACTGACTAAAATACCCTGATGCAAAAGAATGACTATATCAGAAAAATTTGAATAGAACTACCCTGACCAGTTCTCCTAAACTTCTAGCAGACTTTGAGGTGCTTATACTAGCAAACCAAACCCTGTATATATCTTTGGCACAAAAAGTCAAAATAGCCTACACAAGCATTGCAATAGTGCATTCAAAGGTTGAAACAAGCTTAGATTGGGATTTTAGCACCACATAGCAAAGCCATTTTTATCTCCTAATTACCTTGAGTATGCTCACCAAATTTCGTGCGATTATGAGACTGTGACCAAAGGGGTGTCCAAAACACCCTAGATGAAGCAGCGACCTGCTCTCATACCAATTGTTGGAGTTAGATGTTTGTGAAAGCACTTGAACAGCACAAGGAAGAAGAAGAAGTTTGGAGCACAACATACAATACTGAATGTATTACCATTAGATTACAAATATAAGTTACCCATTAGGGCTATAGGTGTATATACAAGTCAGGGCAAAAAACCTCCTAAAGAAGGAAAAAAGTGTCGGGTGGTCCTTGTGTGTTCACACACATCACTACCTAAATATATCAAAACATTTTAGAAAACAAATGAGTACCTGTGGAGAAATGGATTCCACAAGGTCACTGTAGTGATGAAGATGCAACAGTAGATAGTAGATAGAAATGTATCAAAATGTATATGCTAATGAACATATGATACAAGGGAAGTGTAATGGACTACACATAGATAGTGTGAGCTCAATGTAAGAGCAAGTTTGTAGCTGAGTGCCTCTCAAAATAGCTCATATATCCCATGACTAAAAGTATGTGTATTTATACACATGTGTTGAGTTTGAATACCTAAAAGTGATCCTACACTTTAGGGATGATTTGAATTGATTCTTTCTACACATGAGTCGTGAGTTTAGCTCTATAGCTTCATGATATCCCTTATTCTCTTGGCTTTTACAATTTATGCAAAGTAAATATACTCAAATTAAGAAGCATGAGTTCACAATTAGTTCTCCATTTGAGATGATAAATGGTTGTGTAGTATTGAGTTAGTAGCATAGCACTTAGGCTTGCTAATTCACGGCGAGCCTTTTCTTTCTGTTGTTGTGTCAAACTGGATCTTCGAAAAGCTCTATCTGCCATGGATACACTTACTTTCCTCTTCCCATGGCTTGAGTCTGAATGACATTCATCTGTCTGTTAGATGCTGGAACTGAAGCTAAAGGCTTCTTGAATCTTGTCCAAGTATTCTTTTGTCAGAAGGTTGCAATCGAGAGCGTCGCCCATCCTCCAACACCAAAGCAAATTCTACTGCCTCATTTAGGGTGTGGAAGTGCTCCTTGCGCACAAGTGGTCGCAACATCTCCCTAAGCCCAAGAATAAATTTATGCACATGAAGAAAATCAGGCACCTCATCTGTAATCTTCAACAAGATTTCCCTATATTTGTCTGCATACTCCTGCACTGAAATCTGTCTCTGCTATAAGAAAAACCATGCATGTAGAGCCCTAGTACGCTCATCTAAAGGAACAAAATTATTGTAAAATATAACTTTGAATTCTGCCCAAGTGGCCGGTTCTATCTTATCTTGCTCTATTTTCCTCCACCACCGATGAGCAACATCCATCAAACTGTAAGTGGCATGCTGTATTTTCTGTTTTTCATCCTCAATATTACAAAGCCAAAAACATTGTTCCCACTTACTTATCCATTGCTCCACTGCATCTGCCGTCCTCGCACTAACTTGTCCGTGTTACTTCGATGGATTTAAATCTTTCACTTGCCATATAACATCTCTACCAGAAGAAGCCCCCACATCTGTCAATGGTATTTGTGAACTAGATGGTTCATCAAATGGAACTTCCACCTGCATAGGTGTGTCGATGGGTGGCACCTCTGGTTCGTTAATTGCTTGGAGGATCTTCTGAAGGGTATCCTCCATGGCTCTAACTTTAGCATTGAGATTCGTAATCTCCATAGTATAAGGTCGCTCAATCTTGACCTCTTCCATGGGAGTTACAACCTCATCGGGATTCATTCTAAAAAGAAAAACATAGAACAACTAATAAGTCATGTGAATGCAGAAAAGTAATACCAAACTAATGATATTCCTAATTGATAGGTTGCTCGTGTAAAACATGAATTACAAGATGTACTCTAGATCCTCTCTCAATCCCATACATTGATCACACAACAAAACCCAAGTCCTATACAAGTCTACATGATGACAATACAAGCAACGACAAATTCCAAAAATACATCCGGCGATAAGCGCCAAGTATACGCTATACAAACTAATAAATTTCCAAAAATGCTAATAAATGATCCTATACAAATTATCAATCTATTACATGTTAAATCCAAGTGACTTTTCTCTAAAAATTACAATTTAAAGTCTTTGATAACTTCCTCTAACTTCTTATGTCAAAAAGTGCAATACCTGCAAAAAGTCCAGACCATTAGAAATACTTAAATATATCCAAAAATAATGATTTTTGGTATACTCATAGCCCTAAAATTTATCTTTCACCTTCAAGTGAAATAAAATGAATTGGATCTATGTTCATGAATTTATGAACAAAACTTTGCAAACCTATACCTATGTATAGGAGGTCCTAGGAGTGAGACATAGCTCCCAAGATCCACTGTGTTGACCTATCAAATGAACTCCAAATTCAGTGAAATTTGGTTCATTGGAAATCTTATTTAAGCATCTAGCGTTGCAAAAAGCTTGAGTTGGTTTTCACTCTTCAAATGAGAGAAACAAGAAAAATAGTCTCTGGAACACCTGCACATTTTTCACTACTCAGAAATCATTCCATGAAAGAGAAATGGCATAATCACCAGACCTCTGTGCACTTCTCTGGTGAGTCCTCACCACAGGGATTAGAGAGCTAAAATAGCATTTACACTCCTCAAAACTTATCCACATCAGATGAAATTTATATATGTCTATTGGAACACTATTCTCCAGAACCTTTCCAAATTTCATATCATTTGGAAAAGTGGTGTGAGAGAACCACCCATGTTTCTGCACACCTGCAATAAATTGCCAGAGAAAATTCCCTACATAATGACTAGAGAGAATTTCTCTTTTCTCTTAACTCATAACTCCCAATGTAATGAAATTTGGAGGAAAAAAACTAAATAGATAATTGTTAAAACCCAATAAAAAACTCTCCAAATGGATAGTTTTACAAAGAGATATGACTCTGACAAGACACCCCTGTCAACATTCCAGAGGGTGTTCCAAGGAACAACAGCTTTGAAGTATTGGAATCCTTTGACCTACTAAAATAATCCCCAACAAACCATTTGTGCGAGTGACTTTGCCATAGGAGCGGTTCTAGTTCAGGATGGTTGACCAGTAGCTTTTGATAGTAAGAAACTAGAACCGGCTCAGAAGAATTACTCTGTCTATGAGAAGGAGTTGTATGCGATTGTCCATGCTTTGAAGAAGTGGTGTCATTATCTATATGGTGCCAAAGTTACGATAATGTTTGATCAAGAGAGCATTAAGTGGCTCTCTAATCAAACAGACCTTAAAGGTCATAAGGCTCGATGGGCAGAGACCCTTCAAGAGTTTGATTATGAGCTTAGGTATAGGAAGGGAAAGTTTAATGTAGTGGCTGATTCACTTAGCCACATGCCAATGCTCAATGGACTGAGTTTTACTCAGATCACTAGTGAGCTACTTGAGTCCATTAGAGGGAAATGTAGGCTTGATCCTGCATATTCTGAGATTTGGGAAGCCATTGAGAATGGGGATGGTGATATATGAGTTTCCAGTGAGGATGGAACGGGTACTCAAGAAGGATTCAAGTGGAAGAATTACAGTGTCCATGATGCATATCTGTTATATAAAGGTAAGGTGTGTGTCCCTAGAGATCTTGAGATGAGACGGCATATTTTGTATGAGTATCATGACACAGCTAGTGCGGGACACCCAGGAGTTAACAAGACTTATGATCTTGTTAAGAGGTAGTTTTATTGGCTTGGACTTCATAAGGACATCCTAGAGTATATGCTTAAGTGCACTAAATGCCAGGTCAACAAAGCTGAGAGATTGAGAATTGGAGGAGTACTCCACTCATTGGATATTCCTAATGGGAAGTGGGAGAGTATCTCCATGGACTTTATAGTCGGATTACCTAAGACATAGAGAGGGCACGACTCCATCTAGGTAATTGTGGATAGGTTAACCAAAATGGCTAGGTTTATTCCGACACGTACTACAGTGAAGACACCAAAGTTGGCTAGACTCTTTGTAGAGAACCTATACTGGTTATATGGTCTTCCTTTAGACATAGTTTCCGATCGGGATAGGAAGTTTGTGGAGAATGAGTTCTCCTATGCGCAACGGAAATGTGTAGTGAAACCTTGTATGTCCAGCACTTGGAAACAAGTACACCTTAGATAGCTTGCTGCTCTCAATACAAAACTCAAATGGACTTGGTCCTTTAGTCAATTATAGTAGACAAAAAGAGCTTTCTAACAAGCTATAAATAACTTAATTTGGACAAGTTTTGGTTAAGAAACACAATTGACAAAGATGAACCACCTATCCACACAGGTATGCTGAAGAATTGAGCTTCACTCTCAGACTGATAACTCTTTGAATATATACCCTTTGAGATCGATATTTGGTACAGGGAAAGCAGACACAAATAACTTTCCAAAAAGATAAAAAACAAGTAATTTGGATGAGTTTTGGCTAGGAAACTCAACTGACCAAAATAGACCACCTACACACATAAGTACACTATAAAACTGGACTTTACTCTCTGATAGATATCTCACATAATATAAAATTTCTGAGTGAGATATTTGGGATAATTAAAATAGATGCCAAGAGCTTTCCAAAAAGACAAAAATCAAGTAATTTGGATATGTTTTGGTTGGGCAAGTTAACCGACCAAAATAGACTACTTGTCTACATAGGTATACTAAAAAACAAGACTTCACTCTTTCACTGATATCTCACAAACTCTATAATCTTTCAAAGAGATATTTGGTATGCAGCAAGTACACAAGATAAGCTTTCCAATCAATGTTTAAACGCAAGAAATGCTTATATATACACTGAGATATGAGCTCCACAATAGAGCTATGTACAAACTGATGTGCGGCTAGAAGGAGTCTAAGGGAAGACAAAATGAGAAAATGGCTAGATCTGACTCCTGGGAGCTCTTGCCTCTTTCTCTCCTTGTTTTTAATGTGCTTCCACTTCACTTTTATAACCAATGAGCATGTGAAGAAGTTTGTGCCTCCTTCTCAACTCACCACTTTCGCCACTACATGCCACTAACTACAAGGCAAGATATTGAATCTCTTACTCATCATGAATTTTGACTAGACTTTTTCTTTTATTATTTTTTCCTTTTTTTTTCTCTACTTTTTCTTTATCTTTATATTTGGTAAATTTATCCAAGCATGGCTCATATGAAAATGATCTTGTACATTTATCTTCAACACTCCCCCTCAAGCTCATTTGGGAGTTATCATCATCCATGTCCTGCAAATTTATCACATCCCTGAAACCTTTGAGTTTAGAAGCATCCAAAAACTTTGTAAACATATCTGCAACCTGATCTTTGGTTTTGATGAACTTTATCTCCACATCTTTGCTCGATACCTTCTCCCTTACATAATGGTAGTGGACCTCTATGTGCTTGCTCCTTGCATGAAACATAGGATTGCTTGCCAAGTAAATACTTGACATGTTATCACTGTATATAGGGATGGTTTCAACTTGCACTCCAAGATCAGCCAAAAGCTTTTTAATCCACATTGCTTCACATGCGGCAAATGCTAATCCTCTATATTCAGCCTCCATAGATGAAAGTGCCATAGTAGGTTGTTTCTTTGAGCTCCATGTGATAGGTTTGCTTCCTATCATGAACACATAACCTGAGGTTGATCTCCTATCTTCCTTTGAACCTACCCAATTGGCATCGCTAAAGCCTTTGACCTGTAATTCTTCATCAAACTTGTAAAACAAAGCATGATTAATTGTATGCTTTATGTATCTCAACACTTTATAAGATAGATCAGGTCTTGTAATCTTTGCATAGATTAATGATCCTACAATGCTTCTGTATGAGTGGTTTGCATTCACTCATTCCAAATCTGGAAAGAACATCTAACAAGTACTTCCTTTGCATCAAGTAGATGCCACTTTTTCCATAAACAACTTCAATTCCTAAAAAATATTTCAGCTCTCCAAGATATGAAATTTTAAACTTATTACCAAGCTTCCTTTTGATATCCTTAATCCCTGTAACATCATTTCCTGTTATGATGAGGTCATCGACATATATGAAAATATATACCTCTCTATTTTCTTCCTTCTTCATGTATAATGAAGGATCTGCACTACTTGGGTTGTATCCACACTTAGTTAGATATTCTACCAATCTCTGATTCCATGCTCTTCGTGCTTGCTTCAAGCCATAAAGTGCCTTCTTCAATCTACAAACAAAGTGTGGATGGTTTTCATCTTCAAATACAACCGGTTGACTCATGTATACCTCTTCTTGTAGTTCTCCATTAAGAAAAGCATTTTTGATGTCGAGTTGATATAATGGCAATCTCCTTGAAGCACCAATTGCGATTAATGTTCTGATAGTTCCCAGCAACAGGGCTGAAAACTTCATCATAATCTATGCCTTGTGTTTGTTTAAATCCTTTGGCAACTAATCTAGATTTATATCTAGCTAGTGAACCATCAGCATTCCTCTTTACTTTAAACACCCATTTGTTTCCAGGAACAATCTTCATACCTTCTTTCTTTAGCAGTAGCTCCCATGTGTGATTATCTTTGAGAGCTTTGATGTCCTCTTTCATAGCTTGCTTCCATTCCTTTTGTGTGCAAGCTTCTTCATATGTCTCAGGTCCTTTGTCTTTGATAACCTGCATCATGTATGCAAAATGTGTCGCCATAAAACTATCATAACTCAACCTTTGAGTTGGATACCTTGTCCTTGAAGATCTTCTTTCATTTCCTTTAGAGGGTTGCTTCTTTAACCTATTTAGCTTTACCATCGGAGTGATTACCTCTTCATATTCTTCTTCACTTGCATCTACCTCACTGTTTGGAGTAGCACTTGCTTCTTCGACTCTACTATGAGCCGAATTTGGAGAGAAAGAATGACTCCCCCTCCATGTTGAACATTCTTCATTTGATGTAGATGCCTCTGGACCTGAAAGCTTTGTGCTTGATTGTTGAACTTCTCTTTGATTTGTTCTTGCATAATCATCACAATCTTCTTCAAGAAACTTTTCCTTTCCTTTATCTTCATACCATGGTCTTAGTTCATCAAAGGCCACATCTCGTGATACTCTTAATTCCTTTGTTCTAGGGTTGTAACACTTGTATCCTTTTTGCTCCGTCGAGTAGCCGATGAAAATGCAGTTTTTTGATCTTGGTTCCATCTTTGTTCTAACTTCTTGTGGAATGTGAACAAAGCAAACACATCCAAACACTTTGAGGTGTGTAAGATCAAGTTTCTTACCGGAATATACCTCTTTTGGAGTCAAGTGATGTATTCCCGATGTTGTGCACCTATTCATCAAGTAAATGGCGGTTGTGGTAGCTTCAGCCCAATAGTACAATGGTACCTTCATCTCGTTGAGCATGCATCTTGCAATTTCAGCAATTTTCCTATTTTTCCTCTCAGCTACTCCATTTTGTTGTGGTGTATACCTACAAGTGAATTGCCTTTTGATCCCATTCTCTTGTAGAAAATCTGAAAATTCTTTGGAGAAGTATTCTCCTCCATCATCGGACCTTAACGTTTTGATAGACCTTCCTGTTTCTTTTTCAACTTCAACTTTGAATCTTTTGAATATAGAAAACACCTCTGATTTTGCTTCATACCAAACAACCATACCTTTCTTGAGTGATCATGAATGAAGATGAAAAAAATCTATTACCAGCCATTGATGCCTCTTGGGTTGGTCCCCACACATCCGTATGTATCAAGTCCAAGACATTTGGAGCCACATAATTGCTCCTCTTGAATGGCTGCCTCGTTTGCTTTCCTAGTTGACAAGCTTTACATAACTCATGTAGTCCAATGCTATTAAGTTTTGGAAGACCTCTTACCACTTCATGTTTGCTCATGTCCTTCAGCTTTGGAATGTTGATGTGTCCTATTCTTTTGTGCCATAAGTCTAGCTCTAAAATCTTCTTGTTCCCACATTGAATGTACATGATCTTTCCATGTGGATGTTGGACATCCAAAGTGAACATCCTTCCTTCTCTTCTACCTCGAGCAATGACCTTGAAGCCTTCCTTTGGATTCTTTATGAACCACGCATTCTCATTGAATATGACATGATAACCCTTCTCTACCATTTGTCCTATTGAAATCAAGTTCTTTGAAATTGTAGGAACATGAAGAACATTAGATAGTACCTTTGCTCTACTTGTATCTCCAAGACTTATATCTCCAATATGTTCAATCATGTGTTGAGTATCATCACCTGTTTCAACACATCCTTTTCCACTTGGTACCTGTAGATTAGTGAACAAACTTCCTTGGCATGACATATGGTTACTACAACCTGAATCAATGTACCATTTTTTTGTCATCTTCCCAAGAGCTTCTATAGTCATGTCTCATTGCAAGTAGTGTGTCCTTGCTTCCTTCACTTGAGGTGCTTGCATAGTTGCTTTGGTTCCTTTGATTGCCTCCAGTTGGTCTTCCATTCTTCAACCAACAATCACTAGCATAGTGTCCTACTTTACCACAATGATAGCATGTTATACCTTCATGAGAATTGTAGGAGCCTCGGCCTCTTCCTCTACTTCTACCTCGACCTCTTCCTTGTGTGTTGGCATTTGATGCATCCTTGTTGTCTTCTGAAGTGTTTTGATTGTAGTTGGAGTTGTTGTGACCTCTTCCTTTTCCTCTTGAGCCTCCTCTTGAGTTCCTTCCTTTGCCTTGACCTGCATATAACATTTGGTTGTGTCTGTCCTTTCCTTTGGGACTCCCGAAGCTAAGCTCTTCTGTGACAAGATGAGGGATTAGTTGTTCAAAACTTGGATATGCATCTTTCAAGTTAATGGAAGTTATAAAAGGCTTCCATCTTTCATCTTCTCTCAACCCATTGAGAGTATAACACACAAGATCTTTGTCTTCAACAATTGTGCCAATAGAAGCTAAAGCATGGCTTAGCTCCTTAATCTTCAAAGTATATTCAGCTATGGATTGACTCAAAATTTTCTTGATTGTGTTCAACCCATTCTTGAGTTGAAGTTTCCTAGCTTTGGTATTTGTTGAATACGTCCTTTCAAGAGCTTCCCAAGCATCCTTAGCTTTCTCTAGATGTTGAAGATGCCCTACCATGGCATTAGTAATGACTTGCGAAATGAGGAATATGACTTTCCTATTCCTCTCCTCCCATTCTTTTGCTTGCCTCCTTTGGACTTCTGTGGCCATAGCTTGATTGATTTGAGGTTGAGCATCATCGCTGCTCACAATACCCCATAAGCCTTTGCCCATTAGGTAGTTGGTCATTCTAAACTTCCACACGGGATAGTTATCCTTATCCAACTTCTCTACTTGTTGACCCAAGTCAACCATTGAAGAGTATCAAAGACTTTGAGAGTTACCTCGAATAGTTATAGTCCTTTGCTCTTGCATTTGTGAATTTATCTTTATCTTTAACTTTATATTTGGTAAATTTATCCAAGCATGGCTCATATGAAAATGAGCTTGTACATTTATCTTCAACAAAGTTTACTAGCCACTTTTGGAGAGCGGTCTTCAAAAGGTTGGATACGAAACTTAGCATGAGTACGGCCGAGCATCCACGGTCGGATGGGCAAACAGAGAGGATTAACCAAATCCTAGAGGATATGCTTCGAGCATATGTGAATGAAAGGCAAACTAATTGGGAAGAGTACTTACCTATAGTAGAGTTTGCATATAATAGGGCCAAGCACTCTTCCAGTGGGCATAGTCCATTTATGCTTATGTATGGGTTTCAACCAAGAGCTCCTTATGCAGTAGGCTTGTAGAATGAAAAAGTTCAAGCTGCAAAGGACTTCTTGGAAGATATGAACGATATGCTTAGACTTGCTAAGAAGAGCATTAGGAGAGCTCAAGATAGAGCTAGAGCCTATGTTGACCCTCAAAGGAGAGATATCAACTTTGAGGTAGGAGAGTAGGTCTATCTTAGAGTTCCATCTAGGTCTGAAACCATGAAGACGAGACCTTGTCCAAAACTATCTCCTTAGTATTGTGGACCTTTCCAAATACTTAAGAGAATAGGAAAGGTGGCTTACCAGCTCCAACTTCCAGAGAATAGTCAAATCCATCCAGTTTTTCATGTTAGCCGGCTTAAGAAAAGGTTGGGTGAATCTGACAACCTCATTCTAGATAGTGAGGTAGTAGAGCCTATTTCTATTCAATCTATTCCACATGAGCCCGAGAGCATACTACGCACTCGAAGAGAAATGGACGAGAAGTCACTTGTATAAAGAGTGTCTAGTAAAGTGGAAAGATAGTTTAGAAGATAGTGCCACATGGGAGGGGGTTAGCACCCTTCAGAGACGGTTTCCCAACTTTAGATTATGTTCCCAAGAGTCTTCTTAAGGGGAAGGATATGGGAAAACAACACGGAGATATGACCATGTAGTTTAATACATGGGGATATAGTGGGAGTGGTGTCCTATTATTTCTCTCCTTCTAGCAGACCTTCCAACACCATTTTTGAGGACCAAAATGGAGTTAAGGGGAAGGAAATGTTACATGGAGCATAACTTATGGCCCTTAGCAAGAGGTGTGAACCACCTCTTAGCCTTTTAAAGTAGAGTACTCACTTGAGTGCCAAGTGGCACCCATGTGAGGGGCCATGAGTCATACTCTTTATGGATTACTAGAGAGAGAGAAGTAGAGGATGGACCACGCGGCTGGGCGAACATATTAAGCATCGAACTCTGTGAGGAATCTCTAGATTTTCAGCCGACATTTCTTTGTCATCAGGAAATGTGCAGACGTACTCCAAAACTAGAGGGTGTCATCGGGATTTAACATCATTCTTCTCTTATGCTAAGAGAATTCCAAGTAAAGAAAATTACCTCTCAGACCAGCATTGTCTGTATCCTTGCACTTCTTCTACACTTTGAAAATATTGCTTCTCCTATGCTCAAGCCTCCTTGTTGTCCCATCAGGCATGCCAAATTTTGTTGGGGGATTCTATTGTGGAAAGGGACTTGAGTATTTTTAGGAGAAGGAAGAAGAAGAAGAAGAAGTGAAACACAAAGATCATAAGCTTCTATATATTGATTACCAGTAGGAAAATACAATGATAATTGTATAAAACAAGACCAAGTGTTCTTTGTTTGGAGTCCTTAATCCCGAAGAATACACACACAAAAGGTTACAAGAAACTCAAAGTTCCTTATGCCGCCAAACTTCTCTACACCAGGACTCCACCTTAGTCTGGCAAGTTTATCAAAACTTTGAGATCTAATGGAGGAGGAGAGTACTTTTCCCATGAATTTTCTAATTTTTTTCAGGTGAAGGGCATAAAAAGACAATTTACGTGAACTTATACCCCTCAACAAAATGGGGTACCAGAGAGAAGAACAGATACATAGTAGATCAATCAGTGTGTGATGTAGAGAAGCAAGTGTGAGACAAAGTGTGCAAGAAGGGTGATCTAGTGTGTGCAAAGAAGGAGTGTAGAGAACCAATAAGCAAGGCAATCAGGGTGGCACATGCTACCATTGAAGAGTTGTGCACACCGATAGAATGTGACCATCCCTCCTACCCTATTGGAAGCTTGAGTGCAAGGTGTGCACAAGATCAACTTAACTAAGTCATGTCGTCCAAACTGCGGTGACCACAATGACTGAGTCAAACAACAGGTGTGCTCAATATCCTCGTGCATCACCTCCACTCCCTTGCAGCTAGAGCTACCATGAATAGGAAGGGTCTGCACTAGGTGGACCGCCTTTTTGCCCTTTTCAGGGGCCGTACTAGACTCTAGTCCCTTCTTCTTTTCTTCCCCCTTCTTGAGTGGACAGTTCCACTGTGAATGGCTAGGGGATAGGCACCTAAAACACAGGTTCTCCCTTTTGGCCTTCTCAAACTGGTCTGTGGATAGCCTAGGCCCTTGTGATCTTTGTTTTTTAATAAAAACTTTGTTTTTCCCAAAAGGCAATTTCTTCTTAAATTTAGTCGTACTAAGAGGCTTGAGGGGCTGATCCGTCTCCATAGGAGTGTACTGAGGACGGTTATGGTCCTCATATATCTGTGCATATTTGATCGCTTCCTCAAACGTCTTAGGCGCATTCCTTCTGACTTCCCTCTTTATGGCTTTATCCAAGCCCCTAACAAACCCTCTCGTCTTCTGAAAATCATCTGAACACTTAAGTTTCAAAATGATCTCTCTATAGTGGGATAGATAGACAGACTGAAAGAGGCCTGCCTCTTTGAGTAATCCTATCCCACTCATCCCAATTCCTCTCCTCCTCGTTCTCAGGAAGAATCTCTTTTAGAAAAAGAGTCTCAAACTGAGTCCAGTCAGTAGGGATAGAGTTCGCCTCCCTAAGACTCATCCACCACTTATAAGCACGCGGGTTGAGGGAGAGACTCGCCTCTAGCACACGATACTCAGGTGGGGTGCCCTTCAATTGATGCAAATCATGCCACTTTTGTAAAAAAGTGTAGATTGCATCCTTGTTCCTGTCTCGATCATCCCCCGTAAAGGTAGGTGGCTTCAAGTCTTTCAGGAGGGGAGCTTCCCTAGAGCTCTCTCCTTTGTGTTTACTAGGAAGAGAAGTCTCTTTCCTAGTAATCTCTAGAGGAATAGGAGGGGTCTCTCTTTCCTTCCTAGCTAGGAAAGAGGTGACACTAGTCTCAAGTGAGATCAGTTGAGACTTAAGCTGCTGTATAAGAGATGTGATGCTACCCAAATCTTTCTCTAATTTAAGGGTTTGCTCTTTCAAATCTATGAATTGGTCACGAGTGACAAATTCATCTATAAGCTCTTCATAAGTGTACTCTTCCTGTGAAGGCTCTTTCTCTTCTAAGTTCTCTTCTATTTCTTGCCCTAATTCTACTTCGTCCATTCTAGCATCAGGATCCTCTAGTTGCTCTTTAGGTGGAGAAGTGACCTCAACTACTTGTTTGCCTTTAGTTTCCATGTTTAAGTACCCTTACCCCGTTTGCTAACTAGAGTGTATGAAAATGAATGGAAGTAAAGTTCAAATATGCAAGAAGAAGAGAAATATATCACAAGAGCACTTCCCTGTTACAAAGTAGAGCTGCAGAAGCGAAATCCAAGTGGTCCTTGATGCTTCAAGCCGCTGATTTTGAATCCTCGCCAGGCCCAAAAGAAAATTTGAAATGTCCGCTTGGTCCGGGGAGGTTCTAAACACCATAAAGCATCCAAAACAACACCAAAAGCACGTGGGAAAAGCCCCAATCGGGAAAATTGAGTGAAACTGAGCAATTTCAGAGATGTAACAATCCTCGCCAATCCACAAATTGCTGCCCAGCACCTGTACTTCAAAAATTTGAGACTATCCCAAGTGAAAAAGGTGGATTTGGAGTCCGGATGACGAAAAACTAGGCTCGGGAGTGGGTGCCTAGTTCCTACTGAAGTGCTGTAGAGAAATTTTGGTGGGGCAAATCTCATCCAAATCCAACAGCAATGGTTTTTGAGCAAAGCCTAGGAGTGTAGCTTCGAAACATGACCAAGATTTTTGGAATCCGATATCGTATGAGGAAGCTATAGTGCGGAGAAGTCGGGTAGGTGAAGGGTAGGAAGTGAAAATGCTAACCTTCTTGAAGTAGAGACTTTGAAGAACTCAAAACTGAAGGACTGAAGCTTTTCAAGGAAACCCAATGACCCATACCCCTTGTCCACAGCCCATTTTACATATGTACATCATAATTTTCCAAAAAACTTAATGAATAATATCAATTTTGTCTTCTAGAAGTCGACAGAAAACTCGAATCTTTCTTCATCTCCAACTAAAGTCGACTGCAATTTTTTGAAAAACTACGAAGATGACTGCCGTGAGTGTTTATTATCCCATATGTGGGCTTGCAGCTAAAAACTCGCTCTATAAATATAACATAAGAAGCTCATTTAACATGGAGTATTGCTCATGATCACTAGTAGGAGGTGTGAATCACCTCTTAGCTTTGTGAAGAGTACTCAAGTGAGTACTCTTCACAAAGCTAAGAGGTGATTCACACCTCCTACTAGTGATCATGAGCAATACTCCATGTTACACTTCTTCGACCACTGGGTGCGTGTATTCAAGAGCCATGGACAAGCTGCAAACGAAAAGCAAAGCCTGTCAAGGGACGACAAAGACAAAGAGGGGGAGGGCGTTGCAGAGAAAAGAGGCACAAAAAAGAAGCCCCAAATTTTTCAAATTGATGGGCATCTTTTTCTTCTTCAAAATCTTAGGAAATTCCCTCAAAGCTATGTAAATGCACTAGAGGAGTCCTCTAGATGCATAATCCCAAATCATTTTAATATATTTCTTGTAAAATAGTAGGAAATTAGAGATTAGCCAATAAAGTGCGGGTCACTTATGTGAAAGGACCATTTTTTTAGGGCACATGTATATAAGTCACTTTGTGACTCTTTCTAAACACTTTTGCCATTGTGAGAAAGGAGAGCTCCAAAATTTCGATTTTGCTTCTTTCTTGCAGATTTTCATCTTCTCTATGATCTTTTTGTTGGAGAAACACTCACTAATTGGACATATATTTGAAGGTCAAAGCTTTAGAAGAAAACCACATGCCTATGTGAAGGGACAAATTCACGTGTATTATATTTGTAAAGTTAGTTCACTTTAGTTCTAGAAGTTTTTTAAAAATCACGAGAATAAGAAAATCTATATAAGTTAGTTTGTATCAACTGACACGATGGGGAAGACAATGAGAAAGTGAGTTAGTACTCATTTTATATGACTGAGAATAGTCGAGCTTCTCTATGTGAGAAAGCACCTGTGTATTTTTGAGTTTTCATAGCTATGATAAGAACTAGTTAAAGTTTTGTGTATAAGTCTTCTTCCTCCATCTCCAGTGTTTGTCTTCTGTGTAATGTTTTGAAGAATTGAAGTTTTCAAGCAAGTCGATGCCTGGCATCAAATGTATGTTGAAAGGTTGAGTTTTATGCAGGAAGTAGATGCTTGGCATCAAATCTTGGCTGATAAGTCATTATTTTCATTCTCTGTGTGTTACCTGTTGTTGAATCTTCTAAAAACATGAAGTTTGTATGCCTGGCATCGACTTTCAGCATAAAGTCGATGCCTGGCATCGACTTCCCACATAAAAGTGGTCTTGTTCATGTGTGTGTTCAAGGGGGTAATTCTGGTGCTAAAAAAGTGGGTGAAAAAGCTCAAAGTCAATGCCCGGCATCGACTTTTGGTTGCAAGTCGATGCTAGGCATCGAATTTTCATTTCTAGACACTCAAAATTACTAAAGAAGGCAAAATTTCTAGTTTTGGCAAGTCATACAGGGTCATCTTATGAAGGCCAACTTGAGTTCTAGAGATCCGTTTCTTGCATATGATAGCTTGTTGGAAAGCTCTACTCTTCTAGTTTAATCCCTAAAGTATCTTGGAGAAATAATATGTGAGCTAAGAGAAATTAGGAAAATACTGAAGGTATGTCATTTCAGTGTCTGGAAAAATCTGAAGAAGTAAAGTTCTTGGTTTTGGTTATCATTTCTCAAAGTTTTGAGTGGCAATGAGTTAATGGTGACCATAGAGGTGTTCTAGTGTCACATAAATTCATTTCTTCTGGTGTTTTACACATCAACAAGTGGTATCACAGCAGAAAGGTCCTAAAGAGCAGAAGGCGGCAAAGGTACGAGAAGTTTTGAAAAATTTTTCATTAAAGGTTGAAAGGTGAAGCATTTGAAGACACAAGGCATCAAAAGGTTACTTCAAAAGTATCCTCATACACAAAGAACTCCAAAAGATATTATTCTTTATCCTTTAAGCTCACAGGTTGCAGCAGAAGGAAAGGAGTATGGCAGATCATATCTCCATTGACAAACTGGATAGAGATAATTACCCCGCATGGGTAATGAGAATGGAAGCCTTACTTATGAGTAAGGATCTCATGGTATATGTAACACGTGAAGAAGAAAAGCCAGTATTTGAAGATGAAAGCCGACCAAAGAAAGAGGAACTTGATGCTTTAAAGCATTGGCAGAATAAGGATGCAAGTGCAAAGGCATACATCTACAACACAATCTCAGATCATTTGCTACCACATATCAGAGGATTGGAATCATCTGAAGATATATGGAATGCATTGGAATATCATTTCCAAAGTACTACTAAAGCAAGGAAAGCAAGTCTATGGTCAGAGTTTACAACATTCAAGAAGAAGCCAAGTCAAAGTATTAGTGATTATGTCACTAAGATGAAGGATCTTGCAGATAGTCTTGGATCCATAGATAAAGATATTGAGGATCACAAGTTGATTGCTCAATTACTTACATGTTTGAGAGGGGATGAAAGGTGGAAACCTTTTGTCTTATCAACAGAACTTTCATTAAATCATTATGTTCCAGATTTGAACCAGTTGCTTGGTTTGATGCTCACATTTGAGCAAGACTTGAAGGGAGATGGAGATAAAGGACAAAGTTCTGCAATGTACATGAAGAACAAGAAGAAAGGAGATAAAGGTAAAGCAAAGGATGAAGAAGAGTCAACTTCTCAAGTTTATTATGCAAGAGGTAAAGGCACTGGCAGAGGAAGACCAAGAGGAGGAAGAGGTAATCAAAATAACAACAAGAAGGCTTGCTGGATCTGTGGATTGAGTAATCATTTGGCTCATGACTATTGGCATAATCAACAAGGATCAAATCAAAATCAAAACAACAATAGCAGAGGTCGAGGTGGAAGATATCAAAGTAATTTTCAAAGAGGTAGACAAAGTCAAAGAGGAGGCTATGGTAGAGGTGGAGGAAGAAGTTGGGGACAGAATCAATCCTACAACACCACCTACTACAATTATGCAAATGACACACATAATGAAAGTCATACATCATTGATGATGAACTCAATCAGCACATCAGATAAAGAAGATATAAAGGTATTCTACATTGACTCTGGATGTTCTAATCATTTGTCAGGAAACATAGAATTGATGTCAGAATTGGAAAAAGGCATTTCTAGTCATACAGTTCAAACAGGTGACAATACAAGACATAGTGTACATTCAATTGGAAAAGTGAAATGCAAGAGTGGAGCAGATTTGCTAACCAATGTTTTGTATGTTCCTACAATACCTAAAAACTTTATTAGTGTGGGACAGATAGTTGAAAAAGGTTTTCAAGTCAGGTTTACAAATGAAGGAGTATTTGTTGAAGATCCAGAGAATGGATACAATCAGATTGTCTCTGGTAAGAAAGAAGGTAGACTCTTTACTTTAAGAGTACAAGGGAATATTGGTCAAGCTTTGCTCACACATGGTGAAGGAGTGATTACAGAACTTGATCTCTAGCATAAGAGATTAGGTCACTTCAATGAAAGAGGAATTAAAGCTATGGTTACAAATCAGTCTATACTAGGATGAATGTGCTGAAGCAACATATGGTTTATAAATGTGAAGCATGTCAAATGGGTAAAGCACACAGGTTACCATTTCAGAACAAAGGATTCAAACATGATGGATTACTAGAGCTCATTCATACAGATGTATGGGGACCAACGAAAGAAGGATCTATCAGTGGCTCAAGGTACTATGTTCTCTTCATTGATGATGCTACAAGATGGATAACGTTATATGTTTTGAAGGAAAGATCAGAAGTGTTTGGAGCTTTCAAGCATGTTCATGCATATGCAGAGAGAGTCACAGGTCAAAAGCTTAAGAGACTGAGGTCTGATGGAGGGGGTGAATACTTCTCCCAAGAGTTCAATGATTATCTTTGGAATGCAGGTATTAAGAGGGAAATAACCTGCAAGTATACACCACAACAAAATGGTGTAGCAGAAAGAAGGAACAGGACTTTGGTTGAGTTTGCTAGAGCTATGCTAAAGGAGAAGAATTGTCCAAATTATCTTTGGGCTGAGGCTGTAAATACAGCTACATATCTTGTGAATAGATTACAATGTGCATATCTCAATGGAATGACTCCATATGAAGCTTGGTGGGGTAAGAAACCAACACTAGATCATTGTAGAGTGTTTGGATCAATTGCATATGCTTATGTGCCATCACAACTAAGACATAAACTTGAACCAAAGGCAGAAAAATATGTGTTCATTGGTTATGATGAAAAGCAGATGGGTTACAGGTTGTGGAATCCTCTAACCAAACAATTTCTTGTTTCAAGAGATGTTACATTTTATGAACAAAAAAGTTGGTATGCAGATCAAAGTCATACAGCTGAAGAATTTGAAGAAGAGGTAAGAAGATGTGAGAAAGGAAAATCAATTGTGCAGGTGAATAGAGATGAAGACTATATGCAAGCAAGTACATCCAGAAGTGGATTAGCAAGAAGAAATGAAGAAGCTCCTATATTTGATGAAGAGGTGTATCCAGACACATATGAAGAATGTGAACCAAGAAGGTCAAGCAGGACTAGAAGACAACTAGAAAGGTATTCTTATGATACTTCTTACATAACTCAGAAGAACTATGCATATATGGTCAAAGATGATGAAGAACCTCAGAACTATGATGAAGCTAAAGGTAAGAAACAATGGGAAGAAGCAATGAATGAAGAATTCAATGCACTAGAGGAGAACAAGACATGGGAACTTGTTCCTAAACCAAATGGTAAGAAATTAATTGGAAATAAATGGGTTTATAAAGTGAAGAAGCTTGCAGATGGAAGTATAGCCAGATACAAAGCTAGACTGGTGGTGAAAGGCTATGCCCAAACCTATGGCATAGATTATGATGAGACATTCAGTCCTGGAGCTAAGATGTCAACTATAAGGACAATCATTGCTATTGCAGCTTCAAAAGGATGGACCCTAAGTCAATTGGATATAAAGAATGCATTCTTGAATGGATACATATCAGATGAGGTATATATGGAACAACCTCAAGGGTTTATAGATTCCAGGTATCCAAATTTTGTTTGCAGGTTGAGAAAAGCATTGTATGGGTTGAAGCAAGCTCCAAGAGCATGGAACTATAGGCTGGTGAAGTATCTCAATGATCTTGGATATCAAAGTTCAAAAGCAGATCCAAGTCTACTTATCAAAAGAACAGAGGAAGGTACAATCTACATTTGTGTTTATGTAGATGACATTATAATCACAGGTACTTCAGATGAAGGAATCAAGGAGGTAAAGAGATTACTTGAAAAAGAATTCAAGATCAGTGATCTAGGAAAGTTATCATACTTTCTTGGAATGGAAGTCACTTATACAGATCATGGCATATATGTATCACAAGAAAGGTATCTTCTGAATCTATTGAAGAAGTTTGATATGGAAAATTGCAGAGAAGCTTCAACTCCACTTGAAGTTAATCACAAGCTCAGTAAATATGATGGTGCAAAATACAAAGATATGAGGAAGTACCAATCTCTTGTGGGTATTTTGATTTATGCTACACTAACAAGACCTGATCTTAGTTATGCAATGGGAGTTTTTTCACAATTCATGCATTGTCCAAAGGACCCACATTGGATCGCAGGTCAAAGAGTTCTCAGATATATCAAAGGAACTATAAAGGAAGGATTATATTATCCTTTTACATCAAATTTGAAGTTGAGAGCCTATAGTGATTCAGACTGGGCAGGTAATCAAGATGACAGGAGATCAACACATGGATACATGATTTACATTGGTGATAAGCTTGTAAGTTGGTGTTCAAAGAAACAACATACAGTAGCATTATCATCAACTGAAGCTGAGTACAAAGGACTTGTGGAAGCAGCTAAGGAGGTCATATGGATGCAGACATTGTTCAAAAGCTTGGGCATTGATCAAGGTACACCTACAATACATGGAGATAATATGAGTTCACTTTATCTTGCAGCAAATCCAATTTTTCATGCAAGGACAAAGCACATAGAGATACAGTATCATTTTCTCAGAGAAAAGGTAATGGAGAAGGAGATTGAAATGGAGTACATTTCTACTAAAGATCAGTTAGCAGACATAATGACAAAGAGCTTGGATGGTGTGAAGACCAGCGAATTCAAAAGCATGGCAGGAGTAAAAGAAAAGAAGATGATATGAAGAAACAAAGAATGTCAATTAGTGATTGAGGGGGAGTTGTTGGAGAAACACTCACTAATTGGACATATATTTGAAGGTCAAAGCTTTAGAAGAAAACCACATGCCTATGTGAAGGGACAAATTCACAAGTGTATTATATTTGTAAAGTTAGTTCACTTTAGTTCTAGAAGTTTTTTAAAAATCACGAGAATAAGAAAATCTATATAAGTTAGTTTGTATCAACTGACGCGATGGGGAAGACAATGAGAAAGTGAGTTAGCACTCATTTTATATGACTGAGAATAGTCGAGCTTCTCTATGTGAGAAAGCACCTATGTATTTCTGAGTTGTCATAGCTATGATAAGAACTAGTTAAAGTTCTGTGTATAAGTCTTCTTCCTCCATCTCTAGTGTTTGTCTTCTATGTAATGTTTTGAAGAATTGAAGTTTTCAAGCAAGTCGATGCCTCGCATCGAATGTATGTTGAAAGGTTGAGTTTTATGCGGGAAGTAGATGCCTGGCATCGAATCTTGGCTGATAAGTCATTATTTTCATTCTCTGTGTGTTACCTGTTGTTGAATCTTCTAAAAACATGAAGTTTGTAGAGCAGGTCGATGCCTGGCATCGAGTTTCAGCATAAAGTCGGTGCCTGGCATCGACTTCCCACATAAAAGTGATCTTGTTCATGTGTGTGTTCAAGGGGGTAATTCTGGTGCTAAAAAAGTGGTTGAAAAAGCTCAAAGTCGATGCCCGGCATTGACTTTTGGTTGCAAGTCGATGCTAGGCATCGAATTTTCATTTTTAGACACTCAGAATTACTAAAGAAGGCAAAATTTCCAGTTTTGGCAAGTCATACAAGGTCATCTTGTGAAGGCTATAACTTGAGTTCTAGAGATCCGTTTCTTGCATATGATAGCTTGTTGGAAAGCTCTACTCTTCTAGTTTCATCCACTAAAATATCTTGGAGAAATAATATTTGAACAAGAGAAATTAGAAAAATACTGAAGGTATGTCATTTTAGTGATTGGAAAAATCTGAAAAAGTAAAGTTCATGGTTTTGGCTATCATTTCTCAAAGTTTTGAGTGGCAATGAGTTAATGGTGACCATAGAGGTGTTCTATGTTAGATATGCTCAATACTCCACCCTCATGTGACCACAAATGAGCCATGGTGATCTAAGTTGTAAGGCCCCCATTATGAGGAGAAGCCATTATGAGAGCCCGGACATTTGTGGAACCCTAACTTCCAAGTTAGATGAGGTCTATGTGTGACCGTTGATGGTTATAGATGATCTTTGTGAGCCTAGCCGTTAGGTTAGGTAGGGCATAAACTTCCAGGCCATTGGGTTACCATTTAAGGTAAAAATAAAGGCCATGTGGTGTCGCGCGGTTTCCCCATAGAACCTTAATGGGGGGAGTGCAGAGGGGGGCTTGCCCCCTTCTGCAGGGTCCGGGGGGCCTATCCCCCCGGTCCGTAGGGCGGAGACGGTAGGACTTCTGGTCATGGAGATATTGTCGGATCATATATTTTACCGACTATTTTGTATCTCTCGACTACGTTTATCTATACCGAACCGCCTTGTAAAAGCTATATAAGCACAACCCAGGTTGAGCTTTACATAGCATTGCACACTAGTAAGCCCTTCATCTAGAGTCTGTCTAGATCACCATCTAAGCTCCACAGTGGGAGCGCACGGGTGGACAGCACCATCATTGTACCTGCATTACGCTTTGCAATCTAAGAATTTGCGTTCTCTACCTCTCAGTCTGTGTCTATCGTTGTCTGCGTTTTTCTCTCAACTCTGTCTACAGGTCTATTCCGCTGTGCTGTTATTTTATTACATGGTATCAGAGCTCAGGAGGCTCTGTGTGGTGCAGAAGCAGAAACGCAGAGGTTGCAGAGGTGTGAACAACAAAAGAGAGAAGATGTCAAGCGGTGTATCATCATCTACGACTGGGGGCCAAGGTGGTTCCTCAACAGGAGAAGGTGGCGCACAAGCAAGAGCAGCAATGATGCCGGTCATAGTTGCGGATATGGCCACCAGCCTTCACAGAAGGTAAACTTGATGGTACGAACTACACCCTGTGGAAGTTCAAAATCACTTCTATTCTTGATTCATATGAGCTTTTGGAGACTGTTCTTGGGACTGATCATGAGCCCCAAGAAAGACCTGATCCAAATACTCCTGGTCGAATGATTCCTCCTGATGCTGATCTTCTACGTGCTTGGAAACGTAGAAATACAGATGCACTCTGTGCTCTTGTTACAAGTACTTCTGATAGTGTTTTGAATCTCATTCAGCATACTACAAAGGCATGTGAAGCGTGGAACATATTGAGAAATCAATATGAAACTCGTAATCAGACACGGATTCAGAACTTGGAGAATCAGCTTGCAGCAGAACGGTTTGCTGATGGGGAGACTACAGAGTTGTTTATGTGCATAAAGAATCTACGAGATCAAATGGCGAGAGCAGGTGTTCAAAAGTCAAGTGAAGAGCTAGCTCGACGTTGTCTTCGAATCTGTCCACCTAAGTTTGATGGTCTGGTAACTGCTCTTAACACTCAAATCAGACATCAACCACTAACTTTTGAAGAATTCAGTGCCTTACTCATGGAGGAGGAGCTGCGGCTCAAGGCAAGGAGTGGTGGTAGCAAAGGAGATGCTGCATTCACAGAAAATGCCAAAGGAGGAAAAACAGACTCTTCAAAAGATGGAGACAAAAAGAAGAACGACAAAAAGAAGTTCAAGGGAGAGTGTTTCCACTGCAAGAAGAAGGGACACAGAATCCAAGACTGTCGCATCAAGAAGGCAGAAGAGAAGAGTGGCTCTTCAAAAGGTGGCAAGGGCAAGGAGTCTGCCAACACAGTAGAAACAGAGCTTGAGTTATTTGTTACGATAGAGGAGGTGTGCTCCTCGGCTGAAGATTCAGGAACAGATGACTCATGGGTGTTGGACAGCGGTGCATCTCGTCACATGACGAGTAGAAAAGACCTTTACAGTTCCTTACAGCCTCTAAAGGAACCCATCACAGTAAAGGTAGGAAACAATGCAAGATGTCCTGCAGAGGGCGAAGGTACAGTTTCTTTCATTAACTCTAATGGCGATATCAGAAAGCTTTCAAATGTGGTGTATGTTCCACAAATAAAACAAAATCTACTTTCAGTAGCTTCTATAACTGATCAAGGTCATCAAGTATCTTTCAGTAAGACAAGAGCTAAGATTATGGACGGCAACAACAACATTGTTGGGACTGGCATAAGGAGGAACAACCTGTATGAGTTGTGTGCTCTTACAGCCACTACAAACGTGGGCACAAGTAAGCTATGGCATGAGAGATTCGGCCACATTGGATACCCTGTACTAAAGGAGATGCATCGTAGAGGTATGGTTGCACACCTACCATCGATTGCAGAAATGAAGGAACCATGTGAAGGTTGCATGATGGGCAAGCAACATAGGAAGGCATTTCCACAAGAAAGCAAGAACAGGGCAAGCTATCCTCTAGAGTTGGTGCATGCCGACTTGTGCGGAAAAATGCCTACACAGGCCTTGGGCGGATCTTCCTACTTCATGTTACTTGTCGACGACTATAGTAGGAAGATGTGGGTGTACTTCCTTCACGATAAGGCTCAAGCTTTTGGTAAGTTTAAAGAATGGCTTCAGCTTGTTGAAACTGAAACAGGGAAGAAGTTGAAGAAATTCAGGACAGACGGTGGTGGTGAGTTCACATCAATAGAGTTTGAAGATTTCTGCAAGAGTAAGGGAATCAAGCATCAACTCACAGTGGCACATAGTCCTCAACAGAACGGTGTTGCAAAATGCCGGAATCGAACCATCATGGAGATGGCAAGGTGCATGTTGAAAGGAAAGGGTTTGCCTAATCAATTTTGGGCAGAGGCTGTCAACACTGCTGTCTACATCTTGAATCGAAGCTACACCAAGGCACTTGATGGAAAGACTCCACAAGAAGCCTACACTGGTAAAAAGCCTTTTGTTTCCCATTTCAAAGTATTTGGAAGTGAATGTTATGTACATGTTCCAGATAGGGAGAGAAACAAGCTTCAACCAAAAAGCATCAAATGTATCTTCCTGGGGTACAACAAAGATAAGAAGGCTTATAAGCTTTATGACCCTGAGGCTAAGAAGATCATGGCGAGTCGTGATGTGGTGTTCAAGGAGGAGCAGCCACATGCAGTGGAGGAGGAAAAGAGAGCTTCCACTTTATCATCAGGCGAAGGAGCAATCCACTATGAACCTGGCCCAAGAGCTATCCCTTCTACACAAGAGAAGGAAGCATCATCTTCAGATGATGAGTCTGAAAGTCACCAACCTGCCGACACCCAAGTGGAAAAGCCATTGCCATGTTGGGTGAGGCAACTCTATGATTCTGCAAACCCCATCCCACAGTCACTAGAACCGGTTGCAGATGGACCGAGGCGATCACAGAGAATAGAGGAACAGAGACGGGCAAGCGCCCATATTGTAAACACAGCCTTGATGGCTGATCTCATTCAAGAAGAAGCAAAGGAACCAAGCAATGTGGAACAGGCACTCCATGATCCGAATTGGAGGGCTGCCATGCAAACAGAATACAACAATATCATGAAGAATGGAACTTGGGAGCTAGTGGATCGACCCCCTAAGTGTAAAGTCATTGGAACCAAGTGGGTTTGGAAGCTAAAGTACAAGGCTGATGGTACTCTAGAAAAATATAAAGCAAGACTTGTTGCACAGGGCTACTCACAAGTTGAAGGCATTGACTTTTGTGAATCATTTGCCTCGATTGCAAGAATGACTACTATCCGAGTAGTACTAGCTGTGGCTGCACATAAGCGTTGGCCAGTCTATCACATGGATGTTAAATCAGCGCCTGAATGGAGACCTCAAGGAGGAGGTATATGTGTCTCAGCCACCAGGGTTTGAGGCTCCCCATTCACAGAACAAGGTATGTAAGCTGAAGAAGGCATTATATGGGCTAAAACAAGCCCCTCGAGCATGGTACCAACGGATAGATAAGTATCTCTTGGATCTAGGGTTCAAAAGATGTGCTTCTTATGCTAACTTGTATGTTCTAAAGAAAGGAGGGAAGACAATTATGCTTGTACTTCCAGGGAAGATTTTCATCTCTCAACAAAAGTATGCAAGGCAGATATTGAAGGCATTCGACAAGGCAGATATTGAAGGCATTCGACATGGAGGATTGCAAGGAAATTTCTACACCTATGGAGGTCAACACAAAATTATCTATTGAAGATACTTCACCTCCAGTGGATATTGGAAGATACCGGAAATTAGTTGGAAGTCTCATCTACTTGTGCAATAGCAGACCAGACATCTCTTATGTTGTTGGAGTAGTAAGTAGGTTCTCTAATAAGCCTTGCCAAACTCATTGGAAGGCAAGCATGCGGATACTCAGGTATGTGAAAGGAACCACTAATTATGGTATTCTTTATGAAGATGGATCATCTCTAGTCAGATACTGTGACTCAAATTGGGCAGGAGATATTGATACCAGAAAATCAGTTTCTGGATATTGCTTTCCTTTAGGATCAGGGATTTTCTCTTGGATCAGTAAGAAGCAACCGACTGTAGCATTATCTTCTACTGAAGCTGAGTACAAAGCTGCATGCGTTGCAGCATGTGAAGCAGTATGGTTGAGGAGGATCCTATGGCACATAGGAATATAAGGACAGGAGGCTACACAGTTGAAGTGTGACAACCAAAGTTGCATGGCCATCACCAAAAATCCTGTTTTCCATGCACGTACCAAGCACATAGAAATCCAATATCACTATGTGCGTGAGTTGATTGAGGACGGGGTCGTGGAGATAACCTATTTCCCTACTGAAGAAAATGGAGCAGACATTTTCACCAAGGCTCTTGGGAGAGAGCAACTTCTTCGACACTTTCCAAAGCTTGGGATTGGACCAAGGAGGTAGTTAACCATCGGGTGGACATTGAGGGGGGGTGTTATATATGCTCAATACTCCACCCTCATGTGACCACAAATGATCCATGGTGCTCTAAGTTGTAAGGCCCCCATTATGAGAAGAAGCCATTATGAGAGCCCGGACATTTGTGGAACCCTAACTTCCAAGTTAGATGAGGTCTATGTGTGACCGTTGATGGTTATAGATGATCTTTGTGAGCCTAGCCGTTAGGTTAGGTAGGGCATAAACTTCCAGGCCATTGGGTTACCATTTAAGGTGAAAATAAAGGCCCTGTGGCGTCGCACAGTTTCCCCTTTAGAACCTTAATGGGGGGAGTGTAGAGGGGGGCTTGCACCCTTCTGCGGGGTCCGGGGGGCCTATCCCCCCGGCCCGTAGGGCGGAGACGGTAGGACTTCTGGTTGTGGAGATATTGTCGGATCATATAATTTACCGACTATTTTGTATCTCCCGACTACGTTTATCTATACCGAACTGCCTTGTAAAAGCTATATAAGCACAGCCCAGGTTGAGCTTTACATAGCATTGCGCACTAGTAAGCCCTTCATCTAGAGTCTGTCTAGATCGCCATCTAAGCTCCACAGTGGGAGCGCACGGGTGGACAACACCATCATTGTACCTGCATTATGCTTTGCAATCTGAGAATTTGAGTTCTCTACCTCTCAGTCTGCGTCTATCTTTGTTTGCGTTTTTCTCTCAACTCTGTCTACAGGTCTATTCCGCTGTGCTGTTATTTTCTTACATTCTAGTGTCACATTAATTCATTTCTTGTGGTGTTTTACACATCAACACTTTTGTGTGTGTGTAAAGCTTGGAACGTGTGTGTAGGACTATTGTCTACCCCTCCCCATCACTTTTGAGCTACTGTAGTGTGTGTGTGAACAAGTACGAGTTGAGGAGTGAGTGTGGGTGTTTCCTACCATTCATTGTTTTGGCCATAAATTGAAAAGTGGTTTTCAGATTCGAGTGAAAATACCACCAATTGATGCATCTCATCGAGAGCTTCGAAATGAACCCATTATTGGCCATATTCGATGTTCAGAATTGGGAGAAACATTCGATTTGTATTTACTACTATAAGTGGTATCGCAGCAGACACTTTTAGAGATTGAGTTGGAGAGGTAGTTTGGTCTCTTCTCATGCATTTTAGCTGAACCACTTCATTGTTTATCATGTGTGCACACGTCTTCATACACTTGGTTAGGTCGGTTCTTTGGATTGATAATTAAGCGTGTGTCAATCCATAGCTATACGCACTTGTGTGGCAAATGAGATTTAATCTCTTTGACACAAATCCCTAAGACCTCCGTCCCTCCTCCTGAACTCTGTCGTCCTCGACAGGCTTTTTGTGGCGACCTGAGTATGTCTAGATGACTTGCTGCTCTAGTTGATTAAGCAGATTGACATGATAGAGCATGAACTCTTTCCATTGGCTTGATTTCACCCCATCATCTAGTGCTTTTCTATGATCAACAAAGTAACTTAACTCATAGGCGACTAGTCTTGCATTAAGATTCGAAGACAATTTTGCAAAAATTTCTGAATCTAATTCAGAAAACCCTGTGAAAAATGCCTCTTCAAAGATCTACATGTAAGCACTTGGCAAACACATTAGCCTTGAGTATATAGCCATGAGCATTAATCTAATAGGTATAGTTGATAGATAAAAAATCAGGGCGTCGGATCCTTGATTAATGTTGATGAAGTTCAAAAAAGTATATTGGGCGTGCTGGAAGACTTTGATGATCGTAAGTAACATACTCAAAATTTTATTAGTCATACTGATAGCTAAATCAGGTACAGTTGCCTATCAAGCGATCCAAAATTCAATGGTTTTGATCATGTGTTCTTCGGTTAGTAGATAATCACGAGGTGGACTGGGTAGTAGTGGATAGTTGAGCCACTGAGTTGTGTATTGTGATGATTCCCATTGTACTCATAGCGTAGGGTTCTTCTCCATGAATTTCCTCCTCCATATAGGATCAGCTTCGTCAAATTCCTCTTGTGTGTAGTTGAATGTATGCATGCTAAACTAGAGATTGCTATCTGGCTCTTTATTTGTTGTATTCTTTATATACTATCATGTTTGCTCTTTAAGTAATCCATAAGATACATTGAATGGTCTCATTATCTGTTCCAAATTTTTGTTTTGAATCTTTGCTTCCTTCATGACTTGGACTACTTGATCTTCAAAATCTGCAGTAAGTTGGGACACCAGTAGTGCCCGCTCGTGCCAGATTAGTTCTGCAATATCCCGATGATGTCTTTCAGTGTGGATCTCCATTTCCTCCCTTATCGGTGAATGATGTAAGGGGGGAGAAAGAGGTCGTACCTCAGTCTCCTCAGTAGCCACTATGGAGTGTGGAACTACTAGTGTCCCCTCTTTCACCTTCTGTGCGAGTTGATCTTGCAATTGCTTGATTAACTCATCCTTTTCTTTCATTGCTTTGGTTGCTCTTGTAACTTTTTCTTTATTCTTGAGGAGCTCTTCTCCTATTGCCGCGAGCTGGTTTGCATCTTCCTTGCATTGTTCAAAAAACCAAATTTCTGCCAATTTCCACTTCTTCCTGAGTGCATTAGTGTCGTCCATGTATCTTTTCTCCCATTCTCTAATGAAAGCTTGCTCTTTCTTCAACTTATCTTCATATTCTGCTATCTTTGCTTCCAATGCTTTTATGTCCCTTTCTATCAGTTCAGGAGCTTCTATTGGTTGATTGCATAGAAGTGTTGTCATCAGCTCCTTGTTCTTGTTTCGTAAGTTATCTGCTTCATCCATGTATACTTTTATTTGCGATTCAAGGATTTTGTTTCTACTGTTCATCCGTGTTTTGTCAGCTTCACTAGCCTCATATTTACTTTTTAAATCCTTTAATTGCTCTTTTAGTTTATGATTTTCTATTTCTAGTGTGTTGCATTGCTGCTTGGCTTCTTGGACTGCTGTCTCTTTCTCTACTATGCTCTTTTTTGCTTGAATCAATTGAGCAGAGAGATTCTCACCTATCTCTTGGAATTGAAATTTTTCCCGCATTACCCTATCATAGTCGGCATTAGCCTCAAGCATCAACTGTTGAGTGTCCATGGCAGTTTTTATCATGTGTTGCACCATTGGCTTGAGCTGAGTGACATCCACATTGAGCCAAGTTTTTGGGATGCTTGGAGCTTCCCCTGTTCATACATGCTTTCCTTGCTCCACGTGGAGGGTTTCATTATGAGGTTGCCTTATCTGTAGCTGTACTTCATGTTCTTTGTTTTCTTCTTCCTTATTGATGATCTTTGTGGCACTCCCTTGAAATGTGACATCCATGGGAGATGGTTCTGCCACTACCCTTATTGGTGTAAATGGTTCTGATTCTTCAACTGTATTTTCCACTTGTTCTTCCTTGGGATTCTTGAATAAGACCTCTCTCGCAAGAAGAGTCTCTTGGGTTTGGATATTAAAAGCTTCATTCAATTTAATAACATGTACCCGTTCTTGGGAAGCTTCCTTCCTCATCATCTCTTGGCTGGAGTTTATGGGCATTTGATCCGCCTTCCTTCCTTCCACTTCGACATCCTTGTTCACTTCATTTAACTCCTTCCATTGTCCATCATCCTTGGAATCACTTCGAATGGCTACATTCAACATGAAGGTGTATGGTTCTTCTTGTGCATCTGATGATGAGCTTGAGTTTATTAAACCCAATTCTCTGTATCTGTGGAACTTGGTCAACCTCTTCCTTTGTTCCGAGTCTTGGTGTGCTTGTTGGTAGTGGTGCCCTTGCACTGATGGGTAGCTTCCATCGCTCTTGTCAATTCTTCTTCCGTGATTGGTCGACTATCTTCAATTCTCGTCCTTGGGAGTACATGTGCCCTTTTGGTAGCTGGAACTTCTGCTTCTACTTGCATCATTTCCCTTAGCCTCTTTGTACCTCTCATTCTAGGTTGGGAGCTTGTTTCTGCTTCCTCTACAATTTTTACTCCTTTCTTTTTCCTAGGGACTGTCACAATCTTTGCATATTTGGCCATGGCTTCAGATGACGGCATCTCTTTTAAATGCTCTCTAATGCCCAAGGCATGATATATCAATATGGTCAAAGCAACACTTCCATTCAAAAATTTCTTTTGGTTCCATTGCTTCTTTGCCTCGAATAGCCGTTCTTGAATATATGGAGTCATATTGACTTGATTTCCAATTTGTTTTATAGCATGTGACAGCATTTTTACAATGATCTTTTGTGGAGCAATGTACCTGTGCATGTTGGGAAAGCAGAAGTGCTGATGGATGAGTCTCACTTCCTCTTCAATATCAATGCAATTAATGTCATTGAATGTTCGGGTCTTTGCTCCTCAACTTTCTTCCTTCAATATCGTGTTCCCATCCTTCTCACATCGAAAAGCTTCCTTAATTAGGTCATGTGTAAATTGGATAATGACCCATTCGCCAACTCCATCTAAGACTCTAGCCTCTGGTACCAATGGCTCATGCAAGGCAGGCTACAAAGTGTTCATAACTTGCGTACATTGTTGAAAATCAGGTTTGTATATCGGCAATTCAAAATACTTGTGAATGCCCGCTTTCTTCATAATGTCCATGGTTGATGGGAGTTCATACACTACCTTGAAATCTTTGGACATCACAAGGAACTGATGATCCATATCCATGATTTTGATCGTCACCAAGAACAAGTAATCCCCTACTGGCTGATCTTCTCTAAACCAATGACCTTTTGCTTTAGTCACACTTTGCAGAGGGAATTCTAGTAACTCCTCCTGAATTGTAGCTTCAAAATCTTCAGAAGCCATCTGCACTCGTAATGAAAAGAGCATTAGCTTCTATAGAAGACATGTCTTTAGTGATGTGTGTTGTAGTGACATTTCGCTCATTGCGTCACTCTGTTCCCCTTGCTTGCATAAGTAAGATCTCTTACCACATATTTTTTCATTTTCACTCCGGAAAGAAAACAAGAATTAGGATAGCCGAAGCATATTTATTTACATAGTAGGTTCATTCCTATGGAAGTAGAATCTATGTCCTATTCCCAAGTGGGGAATGTACACCACTAAGTTCGCTACACACATCATGTGCCGAATGCACGGCCTTGTAATATGGCCCTATCATGCATTTAATGCTTCATGTGTGCAATTGGAATCTTTTTGGTCTTGGTATTCCAGGTCCTGCTGCCTCTTGGGTTTCCATATTGCAGAATTACCTAGGCCAAAGAATGTCAAGGAAGCGCAAGCTTTCATGGGGCATTGTGGCTATTACCGACGTTTCATACACATGTATACCATCATTGCAAAGCCTCTGTACAGACTTTTGACAAACTTTGAGTGGACTGATGAATGTGAGAACTCTTTCAATGAGCTTAAATGGTGATTATGCTCAGCACCAATCTTGACTACACCAGATTGGAATAAGCCCTTCCATGTGCATGTGGATGTGTCCAATTATGCTATTGGATGTGTGCTTGCACAACCTACTGGTGAAGGTAATATGGATCTTCCAATTGCCTATGTGAGTAGACAGTTGAATGCAGCTGAACGAAACTATACCACTACCGAACGAGAGGGATTAGGCATGGTGTATGCAGTTAAAAAGTTTAGACATTATTTTCTTGCAAATAAGTTTAAATTTTTCACTCATCATCAAGCACTGTTGTACTTGGTAAACAAACCATGCAATACAGGCAAATTGGTGAGATGGTTCCTCTTGCTAATGGAATACGACTTTGAGGTTGTGGTGAGGAAAGGCAAAACTCATTGGAGAGCAGACCACCTCTCAAGACTCACATCTGGAGAGGCCCCACAAGGAGTATCAGATGAACTTCTAGATGCTTACTTATTTAATTTAGAAGTTGTACCATAGTGGTCCAAGACCTTAGTGCCAGTACTAACATATGGGCCAAAACATCCAGTAGTCAACACTCAAGATAGGGAGGTAGTAAAGGCCCAAAAGTACCAAATCATGGCAGGAAGTATGTACAAGTACACGGATCAAGAAATATTATCTTGTTGTGTGGAAGAGGATGAGTACGCAAAATGGTTGCAATTAGCACACATTGGTGCATTAGAGCAACACTACTTGAGACAAAGAACTTTACAAACATTAAAGAGACTAGGAGTGCACTGGCCAACTATGGAAGTCTCTCCCTAGGTGTCGTCCTGATCTAAGGTTCATATGCCTAATCGAGTCACCCCAATTTTTGCCCAAAGTACAACCTCATTGCAGCTCAATTTGTATCAGTTACTTGGTTCTTTTTTTTTTTGGTTGATTATCGTGTTTATGATCTTGTCTGATATCACGTCGTCAGGAATACTTGAGTGACTTTCCACACTTTAAGTTGTTCGTACCATGTTAAGTTCTTTTCTTTTAAGTTATCGATCGCCAAGAGACTATCTTTATGCTTGAACTTGAGTATTTAATAGTCTTCAACTTGATAGATGCCTATCGTCACCCTGACCTACTTCTAGCACTGCTCGCACTTAGCCTAAGCTAGGAATTGACAAAGGAAGTTGAGAATATTCCAACCTCACTTGTTGATCCCTTGCTCTTTAGTGCTTAAGAATCCCATTCTCAAGCTTGCAGAATGCCCTTGCTTTGGATTCCCTGTAGTGCTCTCAGTGGACCTGTAAAAGTCCCAAGGTTAGCTCAAGACTTAGATTCAACTCATAGAACAAATCACTTTCATTTATGTAATTTAGATATCAATTTGCACTATGTCTTTATGGAAAAGAATTCTAGAGATCCCTTAGTTTTGTTCCCCCTGGGTATGGTCCACTTAAAAATTCTATATCTAATAATCCCCACAAGCTTTCCAACGAGCCTAAGATCACTCCGAACGGATTTTGTATGAGAAAGTTATGACTGTTCAGGCATTTAGGGTTCAAAACAGGCTCTCAGGGTTCCAAAATTTTTTTTATGATTTTCTCAGTATTTTGCCCACTTCTAAGGCTCTAAGGTAGTCCCAATGTGTTAGAAAACAAGCCCAAAAATTATCCCAAGTCAATCAATTATTACACTTTAAAAAATTATTCGTGAGGCCGATGTATCGCGATAGCTCGGGTCGATGTGTCGTGACAGGTGGGTGTGTCGCGATAGGTGGGTGTGTCATGATACATGGGTGTGTCGCGATAGATGGAAGTGTTGTGATAGGTCGGAGTGTCGCGATAGATGGAAGTGTCGCGATAGGTGGGTGTGTCACGATACAGGGGTGTGTCGCGATAGGTGGGTGTGTCGCGATAGGTCGGTGTGTCTCGATACCTCGGTGTGTCGCGATAGCTCGGAGTGTCGTGATAGATGGAAGTGTCACGATAGGTGGGCGTGTCACAATACACGGGTGTGTCGCGATACACGGTTGTGTCGTGATAGGTCGGTGTGTTGCGATAGGTCGGTGTGTCGCGATACCTCGGTGTGTTGCGATACCTCGATGTGTCGCGATACCTCAGTGTGTTGCGATACCTCGGTGTGTCGCGATACCTCGGTGTGTCGCGATAGACCGGGATATGGTGAATTTTCCTGATCAGGCTAGTGATTCTAGGAGCTCTCAGGCTGCGTTGTGTTGTGGTGCACTCAGAATCGTGATAGGGTGAGTTTTTTGCTGTGTCGCGATAGCTCGAGCTCGACGCCTTGGGGCATGCGCAGAGAATTTCTGTACCTGCTGAGCTTGCTGGAGATGGTGAGGATGCTGCAACCTGCAAGAATCATGCAAAAACACACAAAAACAACAATACACATTCGCTCTCTCTCAAACTCGCACAAAGCAAATGAGGAGAATGAAATGGAAGAGGGAATATGAAGTGGAGAAGGAGATGGAGATGGAGATGGAGAGAAAAAAACAAGAAAATTACCTACTGCTGACCATTCCAATGCATCCACGCTCGTCCTCAAAGCTCGATCCCCGACAATGGTGCCAAAATTTGGTGTAGCTTAGTGATGAGTAGCACCTCCTTTAATGTCAATCCGGGAAGACATGAGGATGGTATGAAGACCTCGAGCAAGTGAAGGCACAAAGTGAGTGAGAAGCACACCAACATGCATACACATACACACACACGTGCGCACACACGGCAAGAACAAAGGGAGAAAGACAATGGAATCACTTCTATTACAACCAAGTTCTCATACAAGTTCAAAACTACAAGAAGCTAGCCTCAAAAATGAGCTCTCTAGCTCTATTTATAGTTTTTGACTAGCTTTGGTCCTGTTCTGACCTAGTGTCCGGCCTAGTTAAAAATTAGGTTCCTAAGCTATTTTGGAGGCTAAAACGAGCTCAGAAAATTATGAGACTTGGTAGGCTAATACTACTAAAGCTCCTCAGGCTCGAGGACTCCTCGGCTTGCACAAAATGGATCTACAAAAAGGTGAAATGGTATTTACAATGGTTTTCAGTGATGAGAATCACTTTTAAAATGATGTAAGGATTGAAAAAAATTGATGGGTTGCCTCAGTGCTAGATCTACATGTATGCCCGTACCTGCTTCTTCCCGTGATGCCAACACATGCGGACATATTTTCAGCCAAAACAAGAAACTATTGGAAGCACATAAAAACTTCAAACTTTGCTTTCAATGGATATACCCATGCATGCTTGAAAAATCATCATTCAAAGTCACAAAGTAAAGAGAGTTTCCAAAAGAGGGTTTTGCATAGGACCATAGATATCACTATGAAGAAGCTGCAACTTTTGAGTAGCTTGAACTGAACCATCATTTTGGAATGCTGCATTTTGCCCAAAATAAAGCCTTTACACACATGTTTACCAGGTGCCTCAAGTTTGGGTAGAGAGGACACCATTTTAGATTTTTGCAGGTGTAGCAAACTAGCAAAATTCAGATGACCAAAGCATGCATGACAAAGCTCTGCATCTGACAAAGCCTAAGAATCATGTACCACACATGCTTAATCATTCATAGATTTTTCATAGTCTATGAGCTTATAAAGCCCACGACAAAAAGTGCCAGAAGCAATAATGACATGGCCATTTCACAAATCATGAATTGTATATCTGTCATCAACAAATTTCACAACCAAGCCAATCTTGGCTAAAGCCGAAACTGATAACAGATTCTTCTTGATCCTTGGCACACATAAAGCATTTTAACAATGTAAAAGAACTACCATTAGAAGTAGTCAGAATGATCTTACCAAATCCCATAACATGATAAGAGGAGTTGCTGGCACATGTGTCAGTATTCCTTGTTGGGGCAGGCTCAAGTGAAGTGAAGAAATTTTGCTGCAAGGTAATATGTTTGATTGCCCCACTATCAAAATACCAAACATCTAAGTCTACTACAAACATACACTGTTCATGTGAAGATGTGTCAAAACTGCAGACAATGGTAAATGACCTCATAATCTAGAATATACTCCAAGTGTTCTAATGTATTTTGACAAGCGTAACTAGAATACACTCCTATAGACTAAATTTGATATGTAAATGCATAACATATTAATTAAAAAAGACTAGTGAAAAGGTTGTTGTTGCTGATATGGCTGCTTCAAACTGATCATTTTGATAAGCCATTGGTACTCCTTCTCCACATCATGAGCAAAGAAAATAGCTTCATGAAGTGATGTAGGTTGGCATGAGCGAAGCTTTGCTTGAATCTCCTTCTCTAAACCATAATTATACTTCTTCTTCATAGTATCGTTGGAAACATCTTCAAGCAAGTGGAGAAATACTAATTATTGGTAGAATCGGTCCATATAGGTTGTAAATGTATCACCTTCCATCCATGTAAATGTTGCCCATAATCATCAAACATGTAGGTTGAACTGTAGGGGTAGAAAAGAATCCTGCACTTTATCTTGGAAAGCCTTCTACGTTGTTGGACGCTCTATACTGTGCTGCAAGACATTCCACAAGAGTTGAGCTTTTCTTACTAAATAGTTAGTGGCAAATTTGACTTTTTCAATTTCAGCATATGTTTCATCAGTATTAAAATCATCAAACTATGACAGCCATGATAGGATGAAAAGGCCCATCCTTACGGCCATCAAACCATAGAAACTGGTAATTTTACTACTCTCGTAAGGTTGTCTTCATTAGTTTCTATCTTTTGGAGGACTTCATCACATTGCTGGATCTCGTTCTGAGCTCCTCGACGCTCATGCCGCAAAAGCTCTAGTTGTTGTTCGAGTGTTGCCTTAGATAGAGGTGAATTATTGAAATCCTCCATGGTGCTCTTGGACCCTCAAGCTAGTGCTTCCCTCTCGGGATGTACCCTCAGGAAATGTACTCTTGCAGAATGTACCCTGTCTGGATATACCCTGATGTACCCTGCTAGGATGTGCCCTGATGTACCCTGCCTGGATGTATCCTCACAGGTGTACCCTGACAGGATGTACACTGAGACGTGCCGCATCGTGTCGCACCCAAACCTTTTTGAAAAAGTAAGAAAAAACTATAACTTATGTTAAATATAAGACGAGAGAACTTGAGTGACAACACCAAGAGAGAGTGTAGTGGTAAAGCACTTCCCTTTTGTGGATGAGGTTGTGTGTTCAAATCCTTCCACCTTGGTGAGTCTAAAAGTCCTTATTGCCACTCATACATTAAAATTGGTTTGCGTGCAGCCAACAGTGGCCAAGGGAGCCTTGGGTGCCAAAGATGCCAAAGATGCCAAACTAATGCCTTAGTTATGCCTTAAGTTATGCCTAAGTTCAATGCCTTAGTCGACGCCTTGGAGTAACCCGAAGGAGTAAACATAGGTGTAAACATAGGTTCTAGTTCTAGAACTAGAACAAAAACAGAAACAAGAACAGGAACAGGAAACGAAAATGGAAACGGAAACAGAAACAGAAATTGAAAATCGGAATCGCGAACAGAGAAGAGCGAAACACACCCCTCCATATTGATGCACACAGAGCTCTGATACCACTGTTGTTAGGATCTTAACTCATGCGCACACAGAGGTTATGGATGCTGAAAACACACAGAAAAATAGGCACAACAAGAGATGAGACAGAACGCAGTATTGGGTGCAATCTCCCCCATGCACTCTATTTCGATAGTCCACAAAGTGCATGTATTTATAGGAATTTTTTATTACATCAAAAAGAGTGGTTACATGAGAGTGGCTTCCAAAAGCAAGAATGAAACTAAAAGTTGGTAACTTTTACAGAAAGTCATTGCTTTCAATAACAAAAACCGCGGTCTACAACGACCCTTATTCTAACCATTACTTTTCTAACTATTTCTAGCAATAGAACCTTCTACACGGGTTTATTTACAAACTAAATAAATTATAAGTCGGATTATTGATGTCTGCCCTTTCACGCCTTTCATGCTCCTCATGAACCTTCTACTGTTATATCAAAAACACCAAAACACATTAATACATTAATAAATAAACACTCCAACAATGCATTGTTCAACATATTCCATAAGTTATAACATGCACATAGAGGTTATAGATGTAGAGGATTAATCTTCAACCATGGTTTTTGGGACAAGTGGTTAGCCCATCATACTCCTAGTTGGGAGGTTGTAAGTTAAATTCCCAACAGAGTAAATATATTCTAGGTTTAATGCATTTTTGGTTGAGCAAAGGAAATAATAAATCAATGTACACTGTCGTATACACCTCAAAAAAATGGAGTTGATGAGAGGAAGAATAGGTTGCTCACAAAAACGACAAGGTGTATAGTCAAAAGTTAGGCTTTACCGCATAACTTCTTGATTGAGGATGTTATGCGTGCAATATATGTACTTATATGTGTCCCACCAAAGCAATGGAGTCTATCACACCATATGAGGCTTGACATGGTTGCAAGCCATCTATTGCTCATCTACTTGTTTTTGGTTAAATGGCTTATGCATTAGTGCTTGAAAAACAACACAAAATTGGATGATAGTACTATGAAATATATTTATATTGGGTACAATTATAAAAGCAAAGGCTATCATATGTATCATCCACAAATTAAACACATTTTGACTAGCAGTGATGTTGTCTTTTGTGGAAGATGCAATTCAACCCTTACTTTCATGTACCAAGGAAACATGAGTTAGCTCAAAGGATGTGTATGACACTTTGCAACCTCTTTATATAGGTGGAAAATTAGGTTGGCCCTAGTTAGGTAATTTCTCAACCTTTACATGTTTTCAAATGATGATATAGACCATTCCATTTTTTATGTAGATTTACATGATGCACTCATTGATGAGAGAGCTGACATAGAAGAGGCAAAAACTAGTGCAATGCTACAAAGAGTGGTTATTTGGCATGCGGGAGCAAAGGTCTCATAAAAATCATTGCCCTTCTCTTGAGCATAACCTTTAGTAACATGCCTAGCCTTATAACTAACTACTCTTCCATTAGGCTTATGTTTCAATTTGTATACCCATTTAGTGCTAATGGGCTTTTTGCATAGAGGCAAATCACATGAAGACCAAGTACCATTCTTCATAATAGCAATCATATTTAGATTGCATAATACCCATCCAATGTTTTGAATTTTGTGCTTCAGGCTCATTCTCGCTCGTTCTCATCGCAAAGACTAGAGACAACTATTTCATAGCACTCTCATGCAAAAGATGCATTATGAGAGCTTGAATGAGTATGATATGATAAAACTCATCTAATTTGCTATTTTTCAAAGTGTCCACCAGCCATTTAAGCATAGTCTTCTTTGTCTCTCTCTCGAATCCTCTTGAATCACTTTCTTTTTTCTCCCTCAACTTAAAGTGCTTTTAAGAAAAAACTTCAAAGAAAAAAAACTATATTACATTCTGAGTGTAAAAAGTACCCTCTTGTCTTCGGTTATTTCATTACCAATTTACCACGGTCACTTTAAAAACAGCTTCCTAAGTTTTACATGTATGTTGTCCGGATGAAAGGGTGTGGAGAATATGTAGATTCTTTGAAGATTGACCGGCGGCCCATCCCCTAGTTCGGAAAATGACTCCAAGCTGCCCAAACAGTCGAAAAGCATAAAAGAAATGAGCAAGTAATCTTCTGAAGTTCTACGGCCTACTGAGGGTCAGTTCATTGGGACGTGGGCTTCGCGCATTCCAGGAGTCTGGACGGAGCTGCATTTCTCTGAGGAGTGGGAATTATTTGAAAAAAACTCGAATACTAGATTTTGTACTGATTAATTAATGGAATACTTGATAAAAAAGATGCCACAAAATTTGTAGCTGGCGTGCGTTGCGCTACAGCTCACCCTCGGCTGTTGCTCTGATCCACGGTGTGCTGTCCTCTATGGCTCTTCTTCTCGGGGGCCTCATCTCTCATCTCTCTCTCTCTCTCTCTCTCTCTCTCTCTAACGCACGCAAAATATGCGCATGCGGATGTGTACTCACAAGTGGACAGGGTAATAGGCGGTGAAAATAAGACGGAACGGAGTGATTAAACATATGATTAGTAACACGATTAGCCATGAAAGCAAAGATGTTATATAAACATGAGATCAACGACGCCGTTAATACGACAAACCTGATGTGTCACGTTAATCCTTTCACGAAACTCTGCTTGCGCTACGGATAGATGAATCTTGCCGTTTCGATTTGACATATGATCAAGGACGGGATTAAAAATAAAACCAGAGATTAATCCAACAGCTCTGATTTGACTCCATAATCCTATGGCATCACTTTGCTGCCGCTACGAATATTCAAAAGACATACTCTTCACGCAGACTACTGCGGTTTCGATTGGGAGCATAAGGTCAAAGATGTGGCTGATACAATGCTCTACTCTGCTTCATTGATTTTCCGGTTACGAAATCACAAACGCGTCACGCATATTACTGCGGCTTCGGTAAATTATTGAGTATGGTGAATGTAGTTATCAATGGCTCTTCTTAAACAGCTGTGTTCGATTCAGGCGTACAAATCATGAAGAAGACCATATTGGGTTGAGTGTCGTGGAAATTAAGAGATCTCCGATTCTATTCTTACTGCTAATCGCCATGATTCTCTGAAACAAAAAAAAAAAGTGAAACTTGGGTTCGTCTTCTTCAGCGCTCGAGCTTGAGATGGATGCAGGTGTAGGACAATCATGCTTGTCTTCCTATTGATTTGATTGGCTGAAGAATATGACCACATAAGCCCCCTCCTTGCCAAAGACAGAGTAGGTACGTCACGAGAGGAATCGATGATTTTGGGCGACTGAGTGATAGTAGACACCTCCTTATGTGGCATTAGGAAGACGCGTCACGCCCCTCGCCAACTGGCTGACCTTCACATGAAAATGAGGCGTCTCGAAGAACAAAAAGCCATGGCGCCCACCAAAATAAACCTCGTGAATTAACGCAAATGCATGTCTGCATAAAAAATATATATTTATTATAAACGGTTTTTTAATTTGCTAACGAGAATTTTTTGAGAAATCTAAGGTCTTTCTCACATTTCCAGCTCCCTCTTCGGCAAGGCACGAGGAGAATTTCTACCAAAAATTTGCTTTTCTGCAACTTTGCCTTTACGCGTGTCTTATAGTCTGTGTGCAGTTTGGACTATAAAATGGTCCTATCGATAAGCTTCATGGCAAGCTCTCTGAATTCGGTTCAGGCATAGCCTTGCTGCACGTCTCTCTCTCTCTTTCTCTCTCTCTCTCTCTCTCATTGCATTTGCATACACGAGCTCAAGCAGATACAATGGCTTCCTTCAAGACATGCTACGCGGTCTTTCTCCTGATGTTACTCTGCATGGTCTGTAGAAAGTCTTTATCTAGTTTCATCATCATGCTGTTGTGAGCATAATATTTATAGCTTTATTCAACGTTTCACTCTCATGAATTACTCAATATAAGGGCTTTGCCCTATGGTTAACATTCACTTCCACTGTCATCAATAATCAACCAAGTCAAACAACCTCTCAAGTCTATGGTATAAATGATTGACTGTGTGATGTTGTGCGTCATGCAGGCTATGGTGGCCTCCGCTCATGAGGAAGCGCAGTCACTAAAGATGAAGATGAAACGAAAGGGCATGCCGAAGGGTAAGCATACATAGGACATGAACTTATGGGACTTCATCGTTGTTTGACAACACCTTCGCCATGAATGACTCTTGTTTCGTTGCTTTGTAGGCGGATCCTCGGACTGTGCGAAGAAGTGCAACTATCGCTGCAGTAAGAGCAGCCGATACAAGCTGTGTTACAGGGATTGCAACGCTTGCTGCCGTGCGTGCGGAGGATGCGTGCCACCCGGCACTGCTGGTAATCGTCAGTATTGCCCGTGCTATGCGAGGATCAAGAATTCCAAGGGGACCGGCAAGTGTCCATGATGTTGTCGGAAACGAAGATGGCTACGCAGTCATTGAAGTGATGGAGTGGCATCACTAATTTTTCGCCTTTTCTGCTTCCACCTCACAAATTCTTGCCTTCTTTGTTATGTGCATGCCTCAGCATTGTAATTTCTTTTCATAATCGCTCAATTTCCCTTCCGTTCGTTAATATTGAATCTCTCTTTGTTTCTCGAGGATCATTCGCTTATCTTCTGTGCCGAATTGCGTCTTTGGTTTCTTGATCAGCTTTCGTTTCGACACTCAAAGTGACGTATTTGAACCATCGCCGGCTTCGAACGAGGGTGGGACGCATTTGACCTGTTCTATGTTCTCGATGGATGTGGCGAATACCACTGATTTTAGCTGATTGCTGAATACATTAACAGTCATCTAGTTGTCTTTGAAGAAAGCCCTCATGCAGAATGAGGCTGTGGTCGTATCACCAAATCACTCTTTTACATGTGAATGATAACTTGGTATTGACTGAGGGCATATTAATGTGTCTGCTCTATGAGTCAGAACAATCGCGTATAGCAGTTTCTCTAAGAGAAATTTGAGAGTTTTGCAGACCTCAGAATCGTTAGTGTGATGGATTCATGTAATTCGACTCAGGCCATGGCTAACTCATTTATCTAGTTTATCGGTCACCTTCCTACCTGTGCGACTTTCAATTTAGCTCTCGGACGATTTGCTGTCCATGAACAGCTGTAGGCTTCCTAATGCTCATTAAGGTTATTGTCATACCTGCGACTTCCAATTCAGCTCTCGGCTGTTGCTTTCCTCCAGGTAGTTATGGCGTATCTGCCTCCAGGTAGTTATGGCGTATCTTCCTTGAGCAGCTGTTGGCTTCCTCCGGGTAGTTATGGCGTATCTGCCTTTACAATGTTCTACAATTGTGCCAGAGCTCTGTGAGAGCCTGATGACCCGGTGGAGGAGACTAATTATGTTCACGGTTACGACCATTAGTTATTTGAATTATTCTACGGTTATATGTGTCCACTTATTCAGCTCTCATCTCATGAAGTTTCGCAATTAGAAATGCTGCACGGACCTTCAATGCTAAGTCGTGAGTCTCATTTGTTGTCGCTTGCTGATAGATGAGAAACTTGAAACTCTGTGATGCAAGGACGGCTGAGGTTGCGATGTCGTTCAAGACGATGAACGTCGACTGAATTCGGAAGTTAAAGACATGTTTGTTTTCTCAATGAATAATCTGCGTTAATAATTTGCGCAAATTAGCTCGCCTGGTTGGGGCCTTCGCCTATCCAAGATGGGGCTGGCAGTTGAACCCCTGTGGGCACCAGCCAGATATCAATCATCACAACAGGTTGTGTGACGGTCGTTTGACAGTGGGCAAAAAAGAAGAGTTCAAGGAAGCTTCTAAAGCCAGTTCAAACTAGTCAATGTCTTTGTACTGTAACACTTGCTAAGCGTTCAACCTCTCGCGTTTGTGAGATTTTTTTTTTTTAATTTTTTAATGGAGGTTCGGCCGAGGCCTACTCCCCCGAACTTTAACTTTGAAATTGCAACTGTACAAGGAAGGGCATAGTACCCATGGGACCCCTCTTATCCCACAAGAATAGGGGTTTACAAGACTGCGTTAAACGACGGTCACAACTACCGCAGGGATGGACGAACGGTGGCCAACAGCCACATACAACAGGTTTCCAAGATTCATATGTCCCTTACATGTTGCTGCCAGGGGTTGAACCCTCGCCCCCGCCTCAAGAAGCAAGAGGCCCAACCACTAGGCCAACGAACTGGGATTTTAGAAAGTCCACCTTCTGTCCAACAATGGATTGTGTACCATCAAACCAAACTTTTTTTACAAGGGTTTGAATTTTTATCATGATAGGCTGAAAATCCTCTTTTACTACAATGGTTTTACTATTTACTGACAGGCCGAAAATCTTTCTTTGCCTTTCTGCAAAACTCCGCACCAGAGAAACAGAAGGTAATTTTTTTTTTTGAAAGTACAATGAATTCGAAACACACTCACAAAGCCAACTTCGTAAGGTAGAGACACCCATCTTTGAGCTCCAAAATTCCGCATCAGAGAAACAAAAGGTAATTTTTTTTTTGAAAGTACAATGAATTCGAAACACACTCACACACCCAACTTCATAAGGTAGAGACACCCATCTTTGAGCTGAAACTCAGAGATATATTTGTCCAGTCAAGATTTGAGCTCAAGACTTCATCTCAAAAACTCAAAGTGTCAAACCATTAGGTTACACAAGCGTGAATGTTCCTTTATGTAAAGTTATTAAATACATTCTTTGTCTCAAGATGCTTGTCCGGGTGGTCGGGCCTCTTGCCTCTTGAGAAGAGGGCGAGAGTTCAACCCCCACCGGCACCATGTAAGGGACATGTTTATCATAGAAAGTTGTATCTTGTGGCTGATGTGCCATTGTTTGTCCTTCTCCGTGGTAGTTGTGACCACAGTTTAACCCAACTATGTAAACCCTTGTTCTTGTGGGATGAGGGGGGTCCCATGGATACTATGCCCTTCTTCCTTGTATAGTTGCAATTCCTTGGTAATTCATGATGCTCAGCAAGGACTTGGATTGCATATTCGTACAAGAATTTCCGTCAGCATTTTCAGTACAATACATAAGCTCGCTGCTCATCGGGAAATAGAAAACGTGGAAATCTTGGAAGCTGTGCTGGTCATTGATATGAAATTCAAAGGTTTCTGGGTGTGTGTACTCACTACGTGGTAATGGAAAAGACGTGTCGAATAACTTCTGTGCCATGTTCTGAATTCATTTTGACGTTAATTAATTATTCAAAGTCTGTTGTGCATTACGTATGAAAATTGTTCTTTCTGCTATCAAACGCGATTGTTCTATATATGTGCTTACATACACTTTTTTTTCCCTTCTTCAAAGGAAGTTCGATGATTGAGATCTATTCTTCCTCTTCCAGATAGTTTGAATTAATATGAAAGTAAAGTGAAGGGGCGTAGATCCATGGGACCTCTTGAATCCCACATGTACTACGATACAAAGACCTCAATTTGGAAGTATAGTGGAAGGTGGGTGAAGCACACATATGATCCCTCGAATCCCACAAAACAAGGGCTAAATCTTAGCAACTACTTAGATACAAAGTTTTATGTGCTTAAGAGGTGTCCCACTAAAGCATTGCAATGTATCACTCCATATGAGTCTTGGCATGGTCGCAAGCCATCTGTTGCTCATGCATGTCTTTGGTTGTCTGGCATATGCATTAGTGCTTGAACAACAACACAAAAAGTTAGATGATAAAGGAGTGAAATGTTTTTTGTTGGGCAAAGTTTAGAAAGCAAAGGCTATTGTCTGTATCATCCACAAGCTAAATGCATTTTGGTTAGCCATAATGTTGTTTTTGTGAAAAATGCAATTCAACCATTATTTTCATGTACTAAGGAGACATCAGCTAGCTCCAAAGATGTGTATGACACTTGTTGCCTATTTTTTTTTTACAAGTGGACAGTCTAGACTCTAGTGCTAGTCCGAATGAGGCAATTTCTCAACCTTTGGAGGTTCCACATGATGATGCTGATCATTCCATTTTTTAAGCAGATTTACATGATGCACTTGATGAGAGGTCTGATATAGAGGAGGCAAAAACTATGCCTAAATGGTTGGCGTAGACTTTGTGAGATAGCAAATTAGATGCACCTCTGTCATATCATACTTGTTGGCTACTTGAATGAACTTGTTTTGTTTGATGAAGCACAAAACTCAAAAAATTAGATGATTACTATGCAATCAATATATGATGCTATTATGAAGAAAGGTACTTGTTCTTTATATGACTTGCATAGCAAGAAAGCCATTTGCACTAAGTGGCTATATAAGCTGAAGTGTAAACCTGATGGAATAGTTGATAGATATGAGGCTAGGCTTGTTGCAAAAGTTTGTGCTCAAGAAAGAGGCATTGATTTCGATGAGACCTTTGCTTCCACATGTGGAATGACTACTATTTATAGCATATGTGCACTTGCAGCTCATCATGGTTGGAATGTACATCAGTTGGAAATTAAAACTTCATTTTTGAATGGTGACTTACATGAAGAAATGTATGTTTTTCAGCCCCATGGTTTTGTGTAGAAAGGGCATGAAAACAAAGTGTGCAGGTTGAAAAAAGCATTATGGTATGAAGCAAGCACCACGAGCTTGGTATAAAAAGATACATGCCTATTTGATTGCACATGGTTTTGAGAACAATCCAACTGAGAGCACCTTATATGTTAAGCATGCAAATGATGTTATTCTTATCATTTTTGTCTATGTTGATGATATGTTGCTCATTGGTCCTATTGAGAAGCATATTGTTAATTTTGAGGTTGATTTGCATGCTTCATTTGAGATGTCACATTTGGGGCATTTGCATCATTATTTGGGCATTCAATTTATGCAAGTTGATTGTAGAGTAGCTTTCTGTCAAACAAAAAATATATTGACACATTATTACAATGTTTTGGCCTTGAAGACTACAAATCCATTGCCGCCTCTATGGAATCAAGTTTACGATTGATTGTTCATGATGGTAGAGATTGTTGATATATTTAGGTAGTGATGTGTGTGAACACACTAGGACCACCGGGGCACTTTTCCCCTCTTTAGGAGGTTTTTTCCCCCCGACTTGTATATACGCTTATTGCCCTAATGGGATACTTATCTTTGTACATTCTCTCTAGTAATACATTCAGTATTGTGTGTTGTGCTCCAAGCTTCTTCTTCTTCCTTGTGTTGTTCACGTGCTTTTGCAGACGTCTAACTCCAACAATTGGTATCAAAGCAAGTCGTCGCTTCATCTAGGGCCCGATCGACACTCCTCCATTTGCAGTCTCAGAATCGCAGGAATTTTGGTGAGCATACTCAGAATGATTTCGAGATCAAAATAGCTTCACTATGTGGTGCCAAAATCGCGATCTAAGCTCGTTTTGGCCTCCGAACGCATTATCACAGTGCTTGTGTAGGCTATTTCGTCTTTTTGTGCCAAACATATATACTAGTTTCTGTTCACTAGTATAAGCGTCTCGAAGTCTGCTACAGGTCTAGAAGAATTTCTCTGGGCAATTCTGTTCAACTTTTTGAGATACAGTCAATTTTTTGCATCAAGGTATTTTAGTCACGGGCCATGGCTGAAAGCAGTGATGTATTCTGTATGTTGGCTATTGAGGATAAGTTGGATGGTACCAAATACCCATTATGGGCTTATATGATGCGACATGTGTTGGTTGCAAAAGGACTATGGAACATTGTGCAGGGTGTCAAAAAACGTCATATCACACTTGCAACTGTTACGACTGCAGGTACTAAAGCTGATGTAGAAGGTTTCGAAGATATGATATTCTGCATATTCCTGTTCATGCTACGGTTTCTGCTACACCTACTGCAGAGCAGATTCACTGGGATGGCAGAGATGCCTAGGCAGATGCATTGATAGCTTTGTATGTCAAACGTGCCATTATTCCTCACATTCGCTCTTGCAGAATAGCTAAGGATGCTTGGGATACACTTACCACATTGTACCAAGCTAGGAATGAGGCTCGTGTTGCTTACCTCCAAAAATAGTTGGAGAGAGCACATGAATGAAGGTGATTCTATGGAGAGTCTTCTAACGATATATCAAAGACTTGAAGGAACAGTTGATTTCTGCTGATGAGGTTATACCTGATAGCTCACTTTGTGCAGACTGTTCTGAATGGTCTTCCTGATTCATATCAGAGTTTTGCTTCTACTCTTCGGTTGATGATGAAAGGCAATCCAAATGCCTTATCATTTGAGGAGTTAGTCTCTATTCCGTTGCAGGAAGATCGGTCCACGCAGAACAGGTCCATTATGCGAGTTGCAGATCAAGCTATCATGGCTAGTGAGAAGGGCAAAGGAAAATGGAGCTCTTCAACTAGTAAGCAGAAATCTACTAATTTTGCACATTCGAAGAAGGAAGATAAAGATGAGAGGAAATAAAAAAAAGTAGAAATTGTTTTGTAAATACTATAAAGGGAATGATCATATCATAAAGAATTGTCCAAAACTGGCTACTAAAGAGACAAAGAAGAAAAAGGCTCGAATGGTTGTTGTAGAGGCCTTTACACAAAAAACAGAGTCTGCTAACCTTGTGCAGGAAGAAAAATGGGCGTTTACTACTGTCTGTAGTTTTGATCCATCTTCTCATGAGCCGTGCATGTCTACAGTAGACTCAGATGTTTGGTATTTTGACAATGGGGCGACCAAACATATTACCTCGGAGCGTAGTTTCTTCTCTTCACTCGAGCCTGCCCCTACAGGGAATACTGTTACATGCGCCAACAACTCCTCTTATCTTGGTATTGAAAGAAACTTGGAGAAGCTTGTAGAAGGTAGAAAAGTGTGTTTCAAAGCGATGAAGTTTGGTCTAGCCAACCGGCACAAGACCAGCCCTTGAGCTTATGGAGACTCAAATAGATCTTATAGGCATGCGATAAGTGCAAAGAAATGCACTATGTACTTTGGCGCATCAAGGAGAATGAGTCGATACAAAACAGATAGGTTCACGGGTCGACTAGCTCAAAAAACTTATTGTCTATGGAAGAGACAATCAACTTCAAATGCCTATAGCGACCAACATGATTACAATTAGAAAAAATCCTTTTATGGGAGTGATAAACATAGGGTTGAGTGTATAGAATGCACAAAATTATAAGGAATAAGCTAAATATGCTATAGGATTGAATGAGACATTCACTGTTGGTACTTCCTAATTTTTAGGAATACCTAGAGATTGACCCCGAGATAGAAAAACTCAGATTTCTCCCAATCTACTGAACCAAATGCTATGAAAATTTATAGGTGTAAACTAGACACTAATTACCTTTCCAATGAGCCATCTTGCACTCAATTTGAACCTTTGGAGAGAGAGCAGCAGCCTCTGCAAGATTACTATTGGCGAAGAAGATGATGCAGAGAATTGAAGGAGCAAGACAATGATGGTCACAAGTGTATGTATATTGCTTCCATGTATTGTACAAGTGATTTCAAGTCTTTATATAGACTCTACGAGTGTTCCACGACTTCTACAAGTGAATTTTGAATTCAAATGAAGGTGGGAATGGTTGTTGGAGGGAATCAATTCACGTACTTTCCTACAATCTAGAAAGTGACAATCTAGTTTGATCTACTTTTAGGTGATTTGATTGCTTGATTGAATGCAACTTCAACCACCACAAATTCGTGGGATTTGGGCTCTATCTTTCTACCTTTACATGTGTAAAGCTCAAGGCTTTTACAACGGTAAATGAACCATCAAAAATCTTTCAAAAAATACAATAAATGAGCATAAGAAAAAGAACTCTCCAACGGATATTTTTTCGATGCGATAGACTTTGATGTAGATCAAATCCACCTCAAGCATAGTGTAAGCTTGATGTTCCAACAACTCCCCCTCAAGCTAAAGTATGCTTGAGTCTTCATTCTCTGATAGGTTGAATACCTGCCATAGCTTTGAATCTACAAAGCTTTATTCCATCAAGTGCCTTCGTCATCATATCTGCTACTTGCTTTTCAGTTGGAACACAAGAAATGTCAATCTCCTTTGCCATGAGCTTCTCCTTGATGAAGTGGTAATGGACTTCTATGTGCTTGGTTCTAGCATGCAAAAAAGGATTTGCCGGTAGATGCATGGAACTTACATTATCTCCAAATATGATAGGTTTGGAACTCACAAGTCCCAAATCTATATATAATGCTTTTAACCATATTGCCTCTTGAGTTGCTATGGTCAAGCCTCTGTACTCTGCTTCAGTTTAGGATAAAGCAACTGTTGGTTGCTTCTTGGAACTCCATGACACTAGCTTCGAACCTACAAATGCTAAGTAACCAGATGTACTTTTTCTATCATCCTTAGCTCCTGCCCAATCTGCATCTGAGTAGATTTTGATATCCAAATATGAAGAGTAATGATAGAATATACCTTCGTTGATTGTACTTTTGAGATACTTAAGTACTCTCTTAGCCGCATCCATGTGTGGTCTTCTCGGTGATTGCATGAACTGACTAAGCTCTCCCACACTATATGAGATGTCTGCCCTTGTATGAGTAGCGTATATCAAGCTACCTACCAAGTTCTGATATTCTTTTAGGTCTTCAATTTTCTCACCTTCATAAACACTTAGTTTATGATTCATCTCCAAAGGTGTACCTGTAGGTTTAGTGTTCTCGATTTTGAACTTGAGAAGAAGATCCTGAATGTATCTTCTCTGAGTAAAATACATTCCTTCATCTGTATATATAACATGCATACCTAGGAAATATGTGAGCTCACCTAGGTCACTGATTTTGAACTCCTCTTGCATGTGTCTCTTGATCCTTTGAATGCCATTTAGATCATCACCTGTCACAATAATATCATCTACATATACACATAGATAGATAACCTCATTGTGATCCCTTTTGATGAATAGAGAAGGATCTGAGTTGCGAGCTTTGAACCCTTGATCTTGAAGATATGTAACCAACCTCTAATTCCAAGCTCTAGGAGCTTGTTTCAATCCATACAATGCTTTCTTAAGTATGCAAACATAAGATGGATGATTAGGGTTTTCAAAACTTGGTGGTTGTGACATGTATACCTCTTCACTTATCCAACCATTTAAGAATGCATTTTTCACATCAAGTTGGAGGAGTCTCCAATTTCTTGCAGTAGCTACACTTATCAAATGTCCTGATCGTAGTCATCTTTGCAACTGGTGAGAATGTTTCCGCATAGTCTATACCATGAGTTTGTGAGCATCCTTTGGCAACTATTCTTGCCTTGTACTTGCAAACTAATCCATCTAAATTTCTTCTAACTTTATATACCCATCTGCAACCAATTACCTTTTGGTTCGCGACATTGGAACCAAATCCCAAGTCTCCATCACCTTTAATGCATCTATTTCTTCTTTCATGGCCTTTTCCCAATTAGGGTTTCCCTTTGCCTCTTCATAGGTTGAGGGTTCCTCTAAAATAGAGTCTTTTGCTAAGTATATTGAATGCTTCGTAACAAATGTGGAATCATATCCATACCTTTCTGGTTGTTTCTTCTCTCTTGTTGATCTTCTAGGTGCTTGTTTGGACCATTCTCCAACCTCTTGCATCTTTGCTTTGCCTCTTGACTTCCATAGCTTGTAATCCTTTTCCCTTTCATCTCGGTCATCGTCTGTATCACTTCTTGGATCCTGGAACTCTGTATCATGCTTGCTTCCTAATTGATAAGAGTCAGAATCAAGATCATATGGTAGTGTTACCTTTTGTTTGTCTTCATCATACCAAGACCTGTGTTCTTCAAACACAAAATCTCTACTTGTAGTGAATTGCTTGGTTGAAGGATTGAAGAATCTGTAACCCATCTGAGTTGAATCATATCCAATAAACACTGCCTTTGTTGCCCTTTCATCTAGCTTACCTCTTATTTGTGATGGTACCTGAAAATAAGCTAAACAACCAAAAACCTTGCAATGTCCAAGACTAGGTTAAGTTCTTCCATGCCATGCTTCATAAGGAGTCATACCTTGATGTGATTTGGATGGTAGTCTATTGACAAGGTACACATGAGTTGAAATAGCTTCTGCCCATAGATAATGTGGCAACTTCTTCTCTTCAAGCATTGTTCGGGCTGATCCAACCAGTGTCTTGTTTCTCCTCTCTGCAATTCCATTTAGTTGAGGAGAGTACCTAGTAGTCACTTCCCTTTTGATACCTTTCTCCTGCAAGAACTCATCAAAATCTTTGGATAAGTATTCTCCCCCTCCATCAGATCTGAGCTTCTTTAGTGATCTACCTGTATGATTCTCCACATGTGCAAGATACTTCTTGAAGCAATCAAACACTTCATTCTTACTCTTGATAAAGTATAGACCAATCCATCTACTATGGTCGTCAATAAATGAGACATAATACCTTGATCCTGCGAATGAAGGTTCTTGACTTGGTCCCCATACATCTCTATGTACTAAGTCCAGTAAGTTGTTGTGGATGTAGCCTTTGTGGTTGAATGGTTGTCTTTGTGCCTTCCCAATCTGACATGCATCACACTTGTTGATCATGTGTTGCTTTGATATGTTCGGTAGTCCTAGAACACTTTGATCCCTGCATATATCCTTCAAGGTTCTTTCATTCACATGAGAAAGTCTCTTATGCCACACTTCAAGCTCACTTCGGGTTTGAGACCCAAAGTTGAATAGAGCTATGTTCCTAGTTTCTCCTACTTCAAAAGTAAAGAGCCTACCATGCTTCTTACCTCGGGCTATCGTTTTGAAGCTGTTAAACGTCGCTTGCCGTCAGAAGTGCGTTTAAACATCTATTCGGGTTCTTGGGAGTTGAAGGGGTCTGTTAAACAGAGGCCCTATACTTGATTTTCCCAAATCAACTCGCTTAATTCACTCACTCACATAACAGTTTGTTCATTAACTCTGCTAACAGACTTACTAACAGAAAACACTCAGAATTTTTCCTTACAGACTTACTATTCTGATTCGCTCACTCACAGAGTATTGAATCATACATAGATCAAAACTTCTCAGTAACCAACGTACAAAGTGAATACTACTGTAATGTAGTCTTACAAAAAACCACTTACAGAAACAGCGATTCAATACTTCGCTTAATGTAACATTACCGTAACACAATCTATAACACACAGATACAGATAATCAAACAGAACAGAAAGATACAAAATAACTCAGAGTTCTCAAACACACCACGGAAACTACACAGACTACATCAACCAGACAGACAGTCTGGCGACTCCTCTGGTCATCACTCGAAGCGTCTCTTTTCATTCATTTATAAGAAGATTACAACATTGTCGCAACGACCTTTTGGTTTGTGCGGAATATGAAAAGAGTCAGACTTTACAATTGCCAATCCGGTGGCTTACACTGGCACGCATGGTGGACTTGAACCCGTAGGTATACAAAATTATTACAGCTCATCAACTATACGTTCTAGATACATAGTTCTAGCTAACCTGAAAGTCCGGGCAATTTTCTTTTTCAATGACTCTAACATCTGCTTCAAAATTTCTAGTTCTACGAGCTGAGCATCTGTCCGTATTGAACTTAAAGAAATAACTTGGGTCATCAAAACTTCTGCCTGTGTCTGCAAAAAAGCTTCCTGTAAATAAAATTCATTCGCCAAAGCTGCATCCCTGGTCACCTTCATGTCTGCAATTTGTTTATCAATTTTGGATAATCTTTCTTTTTGAGTATCCAATTGATACTCCCTTCTTTCTAACTCTTGATTCTGAAACTGTATTGTTTTGTAATAGCCATCCCTTTCTCTGCGGGTACCCGCTATCTCTTTCTGTAGCTGATTAACTAAATTCATCTGAATTTTAAGATCTGTATTCGATTCAGATAAATATACTTGTGTCCGCTGGAGTTCTTCATTAGTCTTTCTAGCCAAATTGGCCATCTCTTGTGCTTTCTGTACTGCTTCATTCATTTGTGCTCTAGTCTCTTCTAAAAAATTGCCCAGAGCTATGCGTGCATCCTCTTTATCTTGGACTAACTGCTTCAACTGGACTAGTTCCGTATCAGCAACACTTAATAACTCATCTTTTTCTCGAACTTCAACTAGTGCCGCATCTCGTTGAGTGATAACTGTTTCCTGTTCGGCAAGTTTAGACTGTAACTCCTTAATTTGTTCGTTTAAAGCTTGATTTTCTGCTTTGGCTGCAACTAGTTCTTCCTGAAGAGGGCTAATGTCTGCTTCCAAAACATCAACTTTATGCTGGAAATCATCTTTGATATTATCAGTTACCTCTTTTATTTGTTCTGGTAGTTGCCGTGATAATTGGATTAACATTTGACCCATGGATGCTAGTATATTAAATACAGGGAGCGAAGGAAAGAGAAGAGAAGGACGTGGTTGAGATGAAGAAGTGGTGAGGAGCTGATGGGAATTTGGTGGAGAAGTTCGGTGACGAAGATGAGGAATCAGGTGCGTCAGGTACAATGGGTGGAATGGGAATATGGGGTTCAATTGGAGGCACAGGTGGAGGAGTGAGAACAGTGTTAGTTTCAATTACCTTTTCGGTGGTTTGTTGCGTAGTATCATCAGGATTGGCAACTGCAGACTCCACTACTTTAATCAGTTCTTCAAAAATTTCTTTAATAATAGGTTGCAGATCTTCTTGCTTTTCCTATTCAGATTGTTGATGAGATTCTTCTTTAGAAGAACTATCTCCAGAGTTGGTGGTATCATCATGCTCTTGTTGCTGCTCTGAAGAGGACTATGCTGATGAATCATGATGCATGGATGTTGCGGTGTCGTGAAAAGTCTCTTCTTCGTTGTTGTCGTCTTCTTTTCCCACGACCGAATTCTGTACTTGACTATCAGATGAACTCATTCTGATATGTTTTCGGTGAAGGAGCTGGAAAAGTTCTTCGTCATCCTCTTCGTCATCTTCCAGTATCTGCACTGATTCTTCATGATGTAATACTGGACCTCTGGGTGGTGGTTGTGCTGCTTGTATGGCCGGAAACAGGAAACTTAATATGTGGGGGAGGTGGGAACGTGGCATATCACCCTTGTTGACCTCTTTAATTACTGAAACGCATTCTTTGTGAATGCGACGGAAATAGTAGGAGGCAAAATTTATAGGCTCTCTGGCAGCCAAATCTATCACTGAATAAAAAGGACGGGATATGCCATATGTACGCTTCTGCAAATTTAGTATTGCTACTAAAAATTGTAGGGCTGTCCTCTCAGGGTCAGGGCGACAAAGGATAGCATATTCATTAGAAGAATGTCTGGGAAATAACTGATTCATCGTAGCGATTGGAAGGTTGGGTCCATTTTCTCGGCCTTGCGGAGTAAGGCGAAAAGCATCAGCAAAAGTCTGTAGAGTTATTACGGTACGAGATGGCAAGGGAGTGATTGGCCAACTCTGCTCCGTACCAGGTGTGGCAGCTATGGCGGCAATGATTTGGGCGTAGAACGGGTGACATTCCACTGAATGCCAAGGCAATTCAGCGAAATCGGCCAACCCGCGGATTCGCAAGAACTCGCCTACATCTGCACGGAGTCCATCACGGAACGCAGCAAAGTTTGCTAACGCTTCCATGGTGCGCACACACAAGCACAATAACACAATTGCACAAGGTATACAGAGAGCACAAGCACGCAAAACACACAGTCACAATAGTGATTAACAATGGAATGAAAAAGGTTAAGTAGATTCTTGGCAGCGGGAAGCAATTGAAATTGTTAATCATCGTGCGATGTTGAGATGATAACCTCATAACTTTGGTGCGCATGCATGAGCAGAACGATAATGCAGGGCAGTTGTTGATCATAATTAGGTATCAAAATGAAGATATTTACAGACTTATTTTATTAATCACGCAAAACTAAAAAGAAAAAGAAAAAGAAAAAAGAAAAAAAATATACGGGCAACCGCAGAATACTTTAGTGCGAATCAGGCGCTTGATGATACGGCCACAACTTTGAACCATTTATCACTTTCAGAAGAGGAATTTTGGTCAAAGTAGTCAACCAAAAAGTTGCTGGGCCCACTTGTTCAGTAATCTGGTAAGGACCAAACCATCATAACTTGAATTTTCCAACAGAACGATTTGATTTTGTATTATAAAATAGCACAAGTTATCCTACCATAAAAACTGGAGTTTTAAGATACCGATCATGTGTACGAGCTTGCCTCAACTGCACTTCTTGAAGAGTCAGAAAACCTTCCCAGCGATGCTCATCTAATTCTCTGAGTGTGTCCAACCGAAATGGCAAAGAATCTTCAGGTAACAATTTCTGAGAGATGGCCACACGTAAGCTTGGTACTACAATTTCCATTGGTGCAATTGCCTCCATTCCATATGCAAGTTTGAAAGGAGTCAGTCCGGTGGCAACTTTGTAAGTAGTCCGGTATGCCCATAATCCTGCAAGTAGTAACTGATCCCATCTTTCTGGTGATTCAATAATCAATTTACGAAGCATACTCAACAAGGTCTTATTTGTACTTTCAGCCAAGCCATTAGCACGAGGGTAATAAGGAGAACTGAATTTATGCAGAATTTGAAAAGAGTGTGTGAGCACTTTCATTAAATTGTTAACAAAATGTGCCTTGATCAGTCACTAGTTCTAGGGGTAACCCAAATCGTGGAAATACGTCTTTCATTAAACATTTTGCTACCGAAATAGCTGTAGCAGACCGTAAAGCCCAAGCTTTTGCCCATCTTGTAGCATAATCTGTGCATGTCAGAATATATCTGTTGTTGCTAAGGATTGTTGGAGGTGTGATTGGTCCAATAAAGTCAAGACCCCATTTCTGAAAAGGCTCCAAGGATAATATAGGTTGGAGAGGGAAAAAATGTCGTTTTAGAGGCTGTCCAGACCGTTGACAATTGTCACACTGTTTGACAAACTGAGATACATCTCTGTACATGGTAGGCCACCAAAGCCCACTTTGTAGAAGTTTCCGGTGCGTTAAATCTACTGCAAAATGTCCACCGGAAGGTATGGAATGTGCCAGAGCGATAACTGAGTTTACTTTATGTGGAGGAATACAACGAAGTAAAACTCTAGTGTGATCCATATAATACAATTCTCCAGCAATTAACCGGAATCTGCGACTGTAAACTGCAATTTTCCTACGCAATGCAGGAGAAGTCTGAGCAGGAAGATATCCATTAGTAAGAAAAGTTAATAACTGATCATAGTAAGTAGGTGTCACAGGAGGTTCTGCAGATTCATCATTAGTTGGGTCAGTAACATATATTGCAGGTGTGGTGTCATCAACACCGACCGGAGCTTCACCAGAATCTAATCGAGAAAGGAAATTTGCTAATGCATGTGCAGTTCCGGGTCGATGAATTACTTCGTAATCAAATTCTTGTAACAGTAGAACCCAACGCACTAAACGACCACCTAAATGCTGCTACCGAACCAGGTATACTAGCGTAGCATGATCTACATGAAAGACAAATTTTCGGCCTAACAAATAATGCCGAAATTTCTTTACACAATATACTAAACCAAGGCATTCTCTTTCAGTTACAAAATAATTCTTTTCAGCAGGAGCAAGCCTTCTACTTGCATAATAAACAGGCCGAAACCACTTATCAGTTTGCTGCATTAAGACACTCCCAATGGCGATATCTGATGCATCTACAAAAATATGAAATGGACGTTCCCAATCAGGAGGTTGTAGAATTGGAACATGCGTTAATAAGCCTTTTAGACGATCAAATGCTGTTTGACATTCCTGAGTCCAAACAAACTGTCGAGGAGTATTGGTTATTAATCTATTGAGGGGTAATGCCAAATGAGCAAGCCACCGTAAATGTCGACCATGCCATCTGACTTGACCCATGAATCTCATTACTTCTTTTGGTGTAGTAGGCACAGGTGCTTCTAACACAGCTTCAATTTTATCTGGATCAACTTGTATGCCTTGTGCAGACACAATATGGCCAAGCAGCTTACCACATGAAACCATAAACACAGATTTGTTTGGGTTCAGGCAGAGTCTGTATTCACGACACTTCTCAAAGCAACACCGTAAATGATACAGGTGTGCTACCATCTTACCAAATAAAGAGAAATCATCTAGATATACTTGCATGAAAGAAGTAAGATAGGGGGAGAAGATTTCCTGCATACATCGCTGGAAAGTACTAGGAGCATTTCTTAATCCAAACCACATAACTGTACAAGCAAAAACACCCCAATTCATAATAAACGCTGTTTTTGGTATATCTTGCTCAGCCATTCGAACCTGCTTATAACCACTATAACCATCAAGAAATGAATACATTTCATGCCCAGCCACTCTATCCAACATTGCATCAAGAAATGGAAGTGGAAATGGATCAGGTACGGTGGCTGCATTCAATTTCCTGTAATCAACACATATTCGGAGCTGCTTGTTTTTCTTTGGTACAATTACAATCGGGGAGATCCATTCAGCATGTTCTATTGGAACGATGAATCCAACTTTTAATAACCTATCAAGCTCTGCCTTTACCTATGCTGCATAGTTAGGATTCATCCGGTAGCCGGGTTGTTTAATTGGTTTTGCTTCCAGTTTAAGTACGACCCGATGTTGATAGAGGCGAGGATCTAGACCTTTCATATCACGATAATCCCATGCAAGAACATCAGAGAACTCACGAATAAGTTGTATCAAATCTGTTTGAAATGCTTCAGCCAATCCTTCCTTTATCTTGACAGGTCGTGGATTTACTTCATCTCCTAAATTATATGTGATCAATTGATCTTCGGGAACATAAAATTGATTAGGTTTTTCTGATCCATCAACTGACTGCAAAAGTTGCTGTATATCAACCTCATCCTTGACAACAGTTTCTTCTGTCTCTATTTGTTCGGTCACAGGCACCACCGTACAAACTGTCGGATTCGAGTTATCTACAACAGATTGTAGATCAACAGTCCCTAAGGAGATTAAATCTATGTTATTCTTCAAAAATTCTTCTTCTTCGTCATCGGATAAACCATCTAACATGTGAACTGGTTCTGCCACATAAGGTCTAGCATGTAGTTCACAAGGCTGAATAGCATCTAATTTTACAACATATTTTTGGTTATTGTCTTTGAAAGTGAGTTCCTAGGCTGACCCATCTTGTATAACCTTAGCTTGTTTCAACCAAGGACGGCCGAAAAGAAGATTATAATCAAGACTAGATTTCGGTAGTTCTAAAACTATGAAAGTCATCTTAAAAGTTGTACCCTGCAAAGTGATTGGGACATTCCGTACAAGTCCTACTGGGTGGACTCTGGATTGGTCGGCCATTCTAACAAAAAACTGGACAGGCTCAATTTCGGTCCATCCTAACTTTTTACAAAGTGCTGTAGTAGCTATGTTTACACCAGATCCACCATCAATTAATACTTGAGTAATTTTATGATTTTTGTACCATACCGTGATTAAAGGAACTGAGTGATCCACCGTAGAGTCAGTTTCCAGTTGTACTGTCGCTGTTGCTGGAATGTAGGAAGACGCAGAACTGAACTGCTGCTGGAATTGTTGCCGAACTCCTGGTACTAATGCAAGTAATTGTCCAAGAGGAAGAGTAATGGACGCCTTAGATAAAATTTCCCATGCCTGATCTACTTGAATTGTACTTTTTACTTATTCTGAAGATGATGCATCTGTCACCGGAGTAGAATGTTTTTCCTGCGAACCTTCATTTGTCAGTGGAACTTGTGTCACCAGAATTGGATCTGGGAACACTGTAGGTTCTGTGGTGGTCCATTGACTAGCTTTGTCATACATTCTCTGTTGCTCACGAATACCTGGTTCAAATACTTCAGCTACTGGTTGCAATGGTTTACCGGATCGGGTCTGAACTACTGCGGCTTGTGTTTCTATTGGTGTGATATGAACCATATTTGTCATAGGGTTCTGACGCTCTTTCTTCCTTTGATCATATTCGGCTGCATCTTTACAAAATCTTCTCATGTGACCAAACTCACCGCAAAAATGACAGCGAGGTGGTGGAATGTCTGGTTGTATTGCAGATAGCACAATACATCTGATTAAGTGCACAAGTGGCACTGGTATGCCCTGAATTCTTGCACGTGGTGCAGTACATCTGTCTAGCCGGATCTTCTGTAATATTTTTACTAGCTTTTAACCATTCCAGGTCTTTGGTAAAACCTCCAACCTTGTTCTCGAACTGCAAAGCCATTGCAATAACCGCATCTAGCGTCATAGCTCCCACACAACGAATAATCATAATCTGTCGAAGCTGCGGAGTTAAACCATTAATAAACCATTGAGTGATGACATCATCCGGCATGTTTGCATGGGCCGGTGGTAGTTGTCTCAAATGAGTTCTGAATAGGGTGGCATATTCTTGCACTGTTTGATTCAGCTTCTGTCTATTGTTCTGCAGGTAATAAAAAATTTTGGCAGGGTTTTTCTTTAGCCGGAATCTCTGCAGAAACGCATCTCTTACTGCTTCATAGGTGCCGAAATGGTTGATATCATATTCTGTGAGCCACCTGGCGGCTTCATTTACTAGTGTTGACTGAAATACTATGGCCTTGTAGGCCGGATCGGGTGGATGATTAAGTACTAATTTCAAAGGTTCGTACATGAGCATCTGGATCATCACCTGGAAATCCACCGAATTTCATGTAGGTAACTCCTGTTGGAACCGGACGAGGTGGAAGTAGTTGTTGTTGCTGCTGCTGTTGTTGTTGTTGTTGTTTTTGTTGTTGCCCACTCATGGTTGCTGTTGTATTGTTACTATCTTCTGAGTTCCAAGGTTGAATTACTTGACCGTCGGAATCTGTATCGTCAGCCTGTGCACTCTCCGGCTTGATAATATCGTTCAATCTCTTTCGGATTCAGCTTCGAATAAGCTACCTTCCTCCTTGATATCAAATGTAGGGAAGCTTACTCTGAATAGTGGTGATCGGAATGAAGATTCACTAGGAAATGGTAAACTGTCACCGGGAGACTGTGAACTCTCTGTAACTAAGACCGAAATATCACCGAAATTTGTCGAAATTTCACCAAAACAAGGTACTTTTTCACCTTCACTGATTTCTTTGGGTAACACGCTTCTATCCTCAAACAAATTTGAATCTTGACCAGATGGTGTTAAGTTAATTGCATACTGCATCCTGGTAGATTCTGGAGTTACTATATCTTCGACAGACTATGCTGCAATTTCGGCATACGTTCCACCGGAATGCTACCGGAATCACTACTAATGTTCTTCGCTTCCTTGACAACTGGGTTAAACTTATCTGCGCTTCTAGCTCCTGGGGGCGTCCTTAGCAAATTAGGTATCGCCCAAGACTGTTGGTTTCTCCTATACTTCGGGGTACGTCTCACCGGAATGAGTAACCGGCATATATCACGTTTGCAATACTTTGCGTAATACTCTTCCTTACTGTCGATTCACAATTTATGACCACTTTCTCACAATCAATTTACAACGCTCTGGTGCCACATTCCCACAGACGGCGCCCGTGTTAAACGTCGCTTGCCGTCAGAAGCACGTTTAAACATCTATTCGGGTTCTTGGGAGTGGAAGGGGTTTGTTAAACAGAGGCCCTATACTTGATTTTCCCAAATCAACTCGCTTAATTCACTCACTCACATAACAGTTTGTTCATCAACTCTGCTAACAGACTTACTAACAGAAAACACTCAGAATTGTTCCTTACAGACTTACTATTCTGATTCGCTCACTCACAGAGTATCAACTCATACATAGATTAAAACTTCTCAGTAACCAACGTACAAAGTGAATACTACTGTAACGCAGACTTACAGAAAACCACTTACAGAAACAACGATTCAATACTTTGCTTAATGTAACATTACCGTAACACAATCTGTAACACACAGATACAGATAATCAAACAGAACAGAAAGATACAAAATAACTCAAAGTTCTCAAACCCACCACGGAAACTACACAGACTACATCAACCAGACAGACAGTCTGGCGACTCCTCTGGTCGTCACCCGAAGCATCTCTTTTCATTCATTTATAAGAAGATTACAACATCGTCGCAATGACCTTTTGGTTCGTGTGGAATATGAAAAGAGTCAGACTTTACAATTGCCGATCCGGCGGCTTACAAAGCCTTGACATGGATCTTCCACAAAAGCTCCATGTTGGGTGAACTTAACTTGCAAGCCTTTTTCAACTATTTCGCCTACACTTATTAGGTTTTTAGTGAGAGTGGGTACGTAGAGAACCTTACTTAGAATGTTTGTCCTACCATTGGAAGCTTTGACATTACGAATCTTCTCCACATTGTGCTTTGTGTCATCCCCTGTTTGCACTTCATGTCTATGCTTTGGACTTTCCAAATCAGATGAGGGGCATACCAACGTTGCATATACCGACGGTCACACTCGGCGTCGGTATGGGTGTTGGAAAATGTCAGTTATAGATAATGACGGTCAAGTGACCGTCAGTATGATCGTTTTAAACAGATCGTCGGTGTGGCCCCCCACCATCTGTATATGCGTCGATATGACCGTCAGTATATCCCTCGGTATAAGCGTCGGTAATTTACTGGAAGTTACTGACGCATATACCGAGGGCGAGTTTTAAACATACCCCAAAACCGAGAGCAAAACTTCACATCTTTGCACATGTTTGAGTGCTGTTGGTCTTCTGTCAAACTTGCACGCGTGAACCGAATTCCGACCTGCATTGTATTGTGCACACACAAACACACACACAGATCTCTCTCTCTACACACACACACACACTCTCTCTCTCTTGGCTTAGATCTCACATCTTGGTAAGTGTTGCACGTACTATTATCATTTGTGTTTCTCTATGCTTTAGGTTTTATAATTTCTCTTTTCTTTTATTTTGCAGAAGTTCTTTGGCGTCGATTGTTTGGAATTGGATAATAGGCAACATACATTACGCTTTGACGACAACGATCCAAAAGAGGGACATACTTGTAAGTGATTGTTTTATTCTCTATTGATAGAGAGAGAAGGAGAGAGAGAAAGAGAGAGAGAGAGAGAGAGAGAAAGTGAGAGATAAAGAATAATGAAAGAAATGAAGATAGAGATAGGAAAATAGAGCATACATACACACACACATACACACACATTTACACATTTACACATTTACACATTTACACATGCATACATACACACATACATGTACACACATGCATGCTTACATACACACACCTATACACACATGCATGCTTACATACACACACATATACACACATGCATGCATACACATACATACAAATTTACACACATGCATACATACACACACATGCATACACACATACATACACACACATATATACACATATGCATACATACACATACACACACATATACACACACACATATATACACACATGCAAGCATACATACACACACATATACACACATATACACATATACACATATACACATATACACATATACACATATACACACATGCATACATACACACACACATGCATACACACATACATACACACACATGCATACACACATACATACACACATACATACACACAAATGCATGCATACATACACACACATACACATGTACACACATGCATACATACACACACATGCATACATACACACACACATGTACACATGCATACATACACACACATATATACACACATGCATAAATACACACATATACACACATACATACACACACACACATGTACACACATGCATACATACACACACACACATGTACACATGCATACATACACACAAATATATACACACATGCATACATACACACATATACACACACATACACACATATACACACATATACACACATGCTTGCGTTTAAATTAAATATATATAATTAAATATATAATTTTTTTATTTTGAAGTTTTTTTTTACATCAAATATATAAAAATAGGATTAGGGTTTTTAGGCTATTTACACATACATACACATACACATATAATATATATATATATATACATGTATATACACATGTATACAAAAATATACATATTTTAGGTCTAGATATTTAAGATTAGGGTTTTAGGGTTTAGGCATACATATAACTCAATTATATTTATATTAAGAGAAAATATAGAGAAAATAAAAAAAATCTGAATATATAAATAAATATATATATAAAATATGATTAGGGTTTTAGGATTAGAGGTTTAGATTTTTATAGGTGTTTAAGTACTTAGGTTTTAGTATTTCATATTTAAGTCTAAGTCTTTCTGATTAGGGTTTTAGGGTTTTAATACCTACATAACATATATACACAAACACACATATACATATAATACGAACATACATGTAGATACACATGCTTACAAAAATATACATATTTTAGGTTTAAATCTTTAAGATTAGGGTTTTAGGGTTTTAACACCTACATAACGTATATACACACATACACATACACATATAATACATATATACATGTAGATACACATGCATACAAAAATATACATATTTTAGGTCTAGATCTTTAAGATTAGGGTTTTAGGGTTTAGGCATACATATAACTCAATTATATTTATATTAAGAAAAAATATAGAGAAAAATAAGAAAAAAAATATGAATATATAAATAAATATATATATAAAATATGATTAGGGTTTTAGGATTAGGGGTTTAGATTTTTATAGGTGTTTAAGTATTTAGGTTTTAGTATTTCAGATTTAAGTCTAAGTCTTTCTGATTAGGGTTTTAGGGTTTTAATACCTACATAACATATATACACAAACACACATATACATATAATACATACATACATGTAGATACACATGCATACAGAAATATACATACTTTATGTCTAAATCTTTAAGATTAGGGTTTTAGGGTTTTAACACCTACATAACATATATACACACATACACATACACATATAATACATATATACATGTAGATACACATGCATACAAAAATATACATATTTTAGGTCTAGATCTTTAAGATTAGGGTTTTAATTAAATATATATAATTAAATATATAAAATTAAATATATAAAATAGGATTAAGTAAGGAAAAAATCTGAAACAATTTGTTTATACCCACTGCTAGGGTCTTCCACAAATACTCCTTCATTAGTGAATCTCACTTCATAACCTTTTTCAACAATTTGTCCTACACTTATCAGATTCTTAGGAATTGTAGGAACATACAAGACCTTACTCAAGAGGGTGCTACCATCCTTAGCCTTCACTGATCCAATTGACTTCACATTATGCTTTGTATTGTCACCTGTTTGAACAACATGATTAGATACCTTATTTTCCAAATCAGTCATCAATGCTATGTTACCACTCAGGTGATTGCTACACCCTGAGTCAATGTAGAAGACTCTTTGGTCTTCACTTTGTCTTTCACAAGTTGCATTCATTATCAATGTTGAATCCTCCTTCTGATCTGAAGCATAATTGTAGTAGGTATTAATGTATTGTTGACTTTGGAATCCTCTACCTGCATTTCTTCAAAAGTAACCCCTACTACCTCTACCTCTGAAGTTACCTCTTTGATTTCTGCCACCTCTTCCTCTTGAATTAAAGTTCTGATTATATCCACCATTACTCTGAGTATTATGCCAACAATCATTAGCTAAGTGATTTGTCTTACCACAAATCCAGCAAGCTTTGACTCCATCTTTGTTATTCCTGCCTCTTCCTCTACCTTTGCCACCTCCTCTTCCTCTTAGGAAGTTGGCTTGACTAGTTGTGCCTTCATCTTCATTTGCTTGTTGCTTTCCTTTGCTAATTTTCTTCTTATCCTTTGAGTACATTGCATGACCTGTACTCTTGTCACCTTCACCTTTGACATCCTGCTCAAAGGTTAACATATGTCCTAGCAACTGATTTAAGTCAGGAGTAAAATGATCAAGTGATAATTCAGTAGACAAAATGAATGGCTTCCATTTGTCATCACCTCTCAAACCTGTAAGGATTTGCCTTACCAATTTCTCCTCCTCAATTTCTTCATCAACAGCTCCTAATGCATCTGCAATGTCCTTCATTCTGGTTACATAATCTGAGATGGATTGAGAGGCCTTTTTCTTGAATGTGGTAAATTCTGCCCACAAGGATGCCTTCCTTGACTTTGTGGTGTTTTGGAAATGATCCTCCAAAGCATTCCATATATCACTTGCACTTTCAAGACCTCTAGTGTGAGGTAGCAAGTAGTCATTGACTGCCATATAGATAATGCTCCTAGCTTGAGCATCTCTCTTCATCCAATTCTTCAAATCTGACAATTCCTCCCTAGTTGGAACACTAGGATCTCTGAATTGAGGCTTTTCTTCTTCACCTGTAATATATCCTATCAAATCTTTGCTAATTAGATGAGCTTCCATCCTCATTGACCATGCTGGATAGTTCTCTCTATCCAATTTCTCTGAAGAGAATCTCCCATCCTTTCTTGTCCTGTGTATTGAATTCTTTAAACTTTATGAGTAACAGATGTACCTTTACTTCGAATAATACTCCTTTTGACTTCCTTGATGTCGTATGATCTCCTTCTCAAGCTTTGCTCTAAAGCTTTCACCTTTTGAACCTTCAGATGTTGAATTCTTTGCACCTGCAGTAGTCGGGATCCTCCTTCCTTCAATTCTGATGCTTCCTGCTCTGATACCACTGATGGAGAGTGTTAATCTCCAAAAGAACAACCTACTCTTGAAGTACATCGAAGGAGAGAATGAAAATGCTCCACAGTTACCAGAAAGGAATCGGACTGCAGAACAGTTAAGAGCATATGAGGAATGGAATCAAGGAGCACGAAAGGTAATGTATTGGCTATTTGTTAGCATACAGGATAGCATGATTGGACACATATAGGATGCCAAGACTCCAAAAGAGGCTTGGAACAGTTTGGTCACTTTGTACGAGACCAATACAAAGGCACGGAAATTGCAACTCAAGAACGAGCTGCATACATTGGAGAAAAAGAGCATGTCGGTAAGTGACTATATTCTAAAAATCAAAAGCATATGTGAGTCACTTGAATCTATTGGCATGAATGTAGATGATGATGATAAGGGGGAAGTGTGCCTTCGTGGTTTAGGAGCTGCATATAAGCAGTTCAGAACTTCTATACACACCAGGGAAAATATTCCGAATTTTGCTGATTTGGTCTCTATGCTGATCATTGAAGAAAAGAATCTTGGTGAGGATTCAAACTCCTAAGGAAAGCCCAATTCTGAGCAGGTATTCTACTCTGGTAGAGGTAGAGGTTTTAGAAGTGGAAGAGGAAACAGTAACCAAGACCAAGGTCAACAACAGAATCATGCAGGAGGAAGAGGACCGTTTCGAGGCAGGGGGAGCCAAAGAGGTCGCAGAAATTTCCAAAGAAATGATTCAGGTAATGATAGTAAAGGATGTTGGAATTGTGGTAAACCTGGACACTTTGAACGTGATTGCAGGTTAAAGAATCAAAATAACAGAAGGCAGCAAAACAACTATGCATACACAAGTGCAGATGATTCTGAGAAGCTGTTTATGGTTCAACATCACATGATGAATACGATGTCTGTTGGTGTTTCAAAATCGAATGATAATGTCTGGTATGTTGATTCAGGTGCTTCAAATCACATGACCAGTCATGCAGAATGGTTTAGTAGTTTGCAGAAAATGCCAGTTCCTGGATATGTTGAAACAGGTGATGACACATCACATCCTATTGAGCATACAGGAAACATAGCATTGTCTATGGAGGACGGAAAGGTAAAACATCTTGCTGATGTGATGCATGCTCCAAATATAACGAAGAATCTGGTTTCTGTTGGACAAATGGTTGACCAAGGATTACAAGTCAGGTTCAATGCTGATCGATTATATGTAGAAGAGTACAAGCAGGATGGACGATTGGTTGCCAAAGGAAACAAAGTGGGTAGGATGTTCACCTTAAATGTGAAGATTCTTGAAATGAATGCAGCCATGTTTGCAAAAGGTGCAGGAGTTATTGCAGATATAGAGATAAGGCACAAACGGATTGGACATGCAAACTTGCAAAGGCTGAAACTGATGCAGTCAAAGGAGATTGCCCATGGACTACCAAATTTCAAAGTTGCAGAAATGCAAAAGGTATGTGCAGCATGTCAATTTTGTAAACAATCAAGAGCATCATTTCCACATGACAAGCATGTTAGTGAGAATGTACTAGAAGTAGTACATACAGATGTTTGGGGTCCAACAAAGACCACATCTATGGGCGGTTGCAGGTTTCATGTTACTTTCATTGATGACCATACACGCAAAGTATGGGTATATTTCATGAAAGAGAAGAGCGAGGTGTTTACTCACTTCTAGAATTTTAAAGTTATGGTGGAAAAGCAGATAGGGAAGTACATTCAAACATTAAGATCTGATGGAGGAGGTGAATACATGTCAAATGAGTTCAACAGTTTTCTAAAAAATCATGGAATTCGGCGTCAGTTTTCATGCAGGTACACACCACAACAGAATGGTGTTGCTGAACGCAAAAATAGACATATTGTAGAAATAGCAAGAGCCTTGATGGCTGAGAAGAATATGCCTCATTGTTATTGGGAAGAAGCTGTGCATACTGCTCTATACATCATGAACAGAACTCCGACTGCTGCTGTACATCAAGTTACACCTGAAGAGAAGTTTACAAGTAAAAAGCCAAACTTATCACATCTGAAAGTTTTTGGCTGTATTGCATATGTACATGTTCCAGATGAGTTGAGGACGAAGCTTGATCTGAAAGCAGAAAAATGTGTCTTCATTGGATATTCCCTTGAGCAAAAGGGGTACAAATGTTATAACCCACTCACACGACAGGTGAAGGTGAGCAGAGATGTGGTATTTGATGAAATGTCAAGCTTCTATGCAGATGCCAAAGAAGGACTGAATCTTGAACCAAATGACAAAGAAAATGCTGAAAAATCTAGTGCAAAATCTCAAGTTTTGAGTGGACCGGATGCATCACCAAGCAATAGTTCCAACTCAAATCCATGGAGTGGAAGATTGCGTGGAAATTTCAGTCCAGCAAATTCATCAAATACATCCAAGAAAAGTAAAGAAAAGCTTTCTGCTGGTAGTAAAACAGGTGCAAGTTTTGAAGACGTTGATGGAGATTCAAGCGGTTTAGAAAAGAGTCTTGATGAGGAACTTGGATTGCCCTCTGTGAAGAATCCAGGAGTAAGAAGGGCACATGCAGATGATACAAGAAGAACTGACCCAGGACCAAGAAGATCTGGGAGGATGCGTAATTCAGTGCAACGATTGACATATAATAGTTACATGGCTCGCCATTGTGCCTACATGACAAAGGTAATACAAGATGCTGAACCTTCTTGTTTTGAAGATGCAATTGGTAATGCAGATTGAGAAAAAGCTATGGATGAGGAGATGGCTGCACTTTATGGAAATGATACATGGAAGCTGGTTCCATTGTCGCAAGGAAAGAAATCCATAGGCTGCAAATGGGTTTACAAGGTAAAGCATAATGCTGATGGTAGCATAAGCAGGTATAAAGCACGATTGGTAGCTAAAGGTTATGCACAGACATATGGCATTGATTATGAGGAAACATTCAGCCCTGTAGCTAAAATGTCTACTGTTAGAAACACTTGTTGCATTAGCTACAGCAAAAGGATGGACTTTGCATCAGATGGATGTGAAGAATGCTTTCCTACATGGTGAGTTATAGGAAGAAGTATATATGGACCAGCCACAAGGATATGAAGATTCAAAGCATCGAGAATATGTTTGCAGGTTGCAAAAGGCTTTGTATGGGCTGAAGCAGGCTCCGCATGCATGGCATGCAAGGATTGCTGATTACTTAACCAGCATTGGGTTTTCTATGTGTGATGCAGATCATTCACTATATGCAAGGAAGGCTGATGATGGCATCACTATTGTGGCTATTTATGTTGATGATCTGATTGTAGGTGGTGATAATGAAGAAAGCATCAAAGAGGTAAAGAAACTTCTTATTCAGGACTTTGACATGAAAGATCTTGGTGTGCTGTGCTATTTCTTGGGCATTGAGTTTATACATACAGAAACAGGTATATGGATGTCGCAAAGGCAATATGCCTTGAATATGCTGCAAAAGTATGGTATGGCTGATTGTAAGCCAATTTCTATGCCTTTAGATCAGAATTTGAAATTGGATACTACATCAGGTGAAGCATTGGAAAATGCTACTATGTACAAGAAAACTGTGGGAAGTCTTATATATCTTACAATTACAAGGCCTGATTTAAGCTACACTGTTGGACTTGAAAGTCAGTTTATGCAGGTTCCTAGGAAGCCACATTTGGATGCTCTGAGGCGCACTCTACGTTATGTGAGTGCTACTTTGGATTATGCATTGTTTCATGAAGCTGGTGTAGATTAGCAGGTTCATGGATACACCGATGTAGATTGGGCTGATAGTACTCCAGATAGAAGATCTACTAGTGGCTTTCTTTTCTCACTTGGACATGCAGCTATTACATGGAGCAGTAAGAAGCAACCCACTGTTGCTTTGTCGAGTACAGAGGCTGAGTACAGAGGTGCTTCAATGGCAGCATGTGAGGCATCAGGGCTGGAGATGTTACTTGCAGATTTAGGTGTGGAAGTGCAAAAGCCTATCACTATCTATTGTGATAATCTTAGCAGCATACAATTAGCACGGAACCCTGTTTTCCATGCTAGAACAAAGCATATCGAGGTACATTATCACTTCATCAGAGAGAAGGTATTAGCAGGTGATATTGATCTTGTTTATGTGAGAACAGATGAGCAGGTTGCTGATATTTTCACCAAAGCACTTGGAGCTGAGAAGTTGAAGAAGTTTTGGAAGATGCTTGGATTACAGGATATGGCATTGAGCTTGAGGGGGAGTGTTGAGATATCAAGCTCAACATGTGATGATCCAGGATGACACGTACCAGTTTTTCGTTTCTCTGACATGTATAGTGGTCACGCCGGTATATGTCAGGGATACTTCATTGAGCTTTATTAGATTTATCTATCGAGAGTGATGGCACATTTGTTTCTTGCCAGCTCACTCATTCGCGGACATTAGGTTTTTCCTTATGTACTGGTCTTTATATATTGCACTGGTTGTATTCTTGTTTTTAGGTCATTCTTGTACATTCCTTTTATGTAATAGAAGAAGAAGAAGATCCTTCTTCCTTGCTTCAATCTGTGTGTGTGCTTCTCCTTGAGAGTGAGAGTGTGTGTGAGCTCTCTTCCTTATCTCCTTCCTCATGACACTCTAGTGACCACTTGCACTGGCGCAGTAGAAGTCACACTGCCTGTAGAGTCTACTTCTAACCCAATAACATTGATAGGAGTGATTTTTGGCATATTATTGGGGTTCTTTGGGCAATCTCGTAAGAGATTATCCTTTCTGCAATCTTGACAAAAGCCTTGAATTGTCACGGATTGGGGTTGTGTAGGGGCAGGCATTGGGCAATCACGAATGAGGTGATCTGCTTGACATCTGTAGCATGGTCCTCTAGGGAATGGGGGTCTTACTTGCCTAGGTTGAGGTCTAGGGTTGGGATTTGTGTACATGATATTTGCATACTCTGGCTCCCAGGTTCACTCGGTTCTTCACTATAGTAGGACTCACCATGTTCAAGAGACTGCATGTAGTAAGCCTGGGGGCTATCAATATGTGTAGAGTCAAAGCTATGGTCACTGGGGTCACTTTCCGAAAGTAATGGAGTTATTGGGACTATAGCTCGATTCAAATTTTCTTCTGCAGTTGCATACTTTATAGGAATCACATTGGCTGGAGCAAGAGGTTGTTGGGCTAGCACTGGTTGAGGTCTCTGCTGGGCCTGATATTGTGGTTGGTAGGTTTGTTGAGGCCTAGCAAACTGTTGTGGTGGGTATTGGTTCTGATATCTGCCCTGTTGTGGATATGGTTGAGGGTAATTTTGTCTCACAATTTGCTTGTTATAGGGGCAGTCTTGTGCGGTGTGGTTGGTGTATCTTCGCTCTATGGTGCAGTACTGGCTACTAGGATGCACTTGGGGTTGAGCCATAATGGGACATACATTCGCCATGTGGTCACCACCACAAGTATAGCATCTCTTCACCGGGGCAAACCTTGGTATTTGTTTACTAGAGACTCCTAGCTTCTGAGCTACTTTCTCGATGAGTTCCTCAATAGATGTGGATTGCGAGGGAGAGAGGCTAGTAGAACTATCTGAATCTTTGTAGATTTTCGAAAGTTCTAATTCCTCCCCTAGCTTATCTTCAATGTCAATGCACATGTGTACACAAACTCTTCTATGGTCCTAGGTTCCTTCAAGTACACATATGATCTCAAATTTGTACTCAGCAGTCCATCTAGGAATAATGCCACTTGTTTGGTTGGTGTGGGTAACTCCGGAACAGGACATCTCTCTAGATATTGTCTAAACCTTCTTCCTGCAAGTCTAACAGTCTCTTGAGGTGTCTGCTTGAAGCTGTGAATTAGTGAGGAAGTATTATGCCTTATGTTGATGCAGAGCAATCAACAATTGAAGTTTTGGAAGTCAAAAAATGAAGACAAGATCAAGTTTTGAAGCAGAGAAGAAGTTTACATTCAGGAGTTGAAAGAAATGTACACATATGTACACTAGTTCAGATATAGGTCACTTATACTTTTGATTAGTCATAAGTTTGTAAATATTTGCCTATAATTACTACGGAAAATGTCGGGACAAGTGTGAGAGAGCATGAGAATAGAGTAATCAGAAGTTGTATGAGTTTTTTAGCCATCCTAGAAGTGAGTTAAGTCTCTCTCATCACTAGATGTAAAATTCTAAGAAATGAAGAAAATGTTGCGCTAGATGTTTCTGAGTTTTCTCCTTCTGTGTTAGATCTTTTGTGAAATGCTTTTGTACAAGTCTAAGACTATAGGTGATTGACCTCTATACAAATTTTTTGCTTTCAATTGTGATCAGGCTGAGAGAATTATGTGTAGGAACATTTGTATGTGAAGAAGTGTTTACTGGTTCCTGAAACAGGTGCAAAATTCGAAGTCAATGTTTTGATCAGTTCTCCTTCCACAATTTAAAGTTTTGAGCAAGTAAGCACTTGATCTTTAATTTGGAAGGTAAGCTACTTGTGGCTAAAAGCATTTGCTTAAACGGGTTCTATTCTTGGAGAACCATGTCTTAGAAGTTATAGATGTCTAAATCGACTTCTCAGAAGTACAGTTTTAGACATAGGTGACTTGTCAAGTTGATTTCTCAAAATCTACCGAATCTTTTGGAGTGATTCGACTTGGAGGAGGTTTGCAATCTTTAGCCGACACCTTGTGCAAAGTTTTATTAAAAACTTTACACATTTGATAAGTCAATGAGAAAGATATGTGCAGCATACTTTCTATAGTATCATCCTTTTCACAGATTTTCCAGAATCCTTATAATTGAATGTTGATCCTCCAAATTGGTAAAGGTTTTGACTTACTCTTGATATAGAGGTGCTCTAATTTCAAATGGAGTGCTACAATTAGAATTCTTAATACCTAGATTGAAAATAGCACAAGAGCATGACTGGACAGGCCATGAGCTCTCCTCTAGAATCTTTGATCTTGAACGATTAGGTGAAACAAGATTAAGAGCGGCAACAGGAATTTATGGAGCCAAGAAAAGACAAAAAACATATTTTGATGCACATGTGAAAGATAAGGGCTTGAAGGCAGGAGACCTAGTACTAGTCTACACATTGAAGCAACATGCACGGAAATTAGAGAAGAGAGGTTATGGACCAACGATCATAAATAGGATCTCAACGAGTGGAGCAATGCAACTAGCTACATTAGATGGTGACATCCTCCCTAGTTACATCAGTGGATGCAGAGCCAAGTTATATCAAGAACCCCTCATGGAGGAGATGTTAGATCGACTCAATACAGCAAGGAAGCGTAAGGAAGAGAAGCGAATCCGAGAAGAAGCACAGGCAGAAGCCTTGGAACGCATCCAAAGAATGAAGTTGAGAAGACAGGGCAGATATCAGCCTAGGATAGATGCCTATGCTGCTCAAGGATATCATATGGCTATGTGTGAAGTTTCAGGTATTAGCTCTCATAGAATAATTGATAAACGTCCTTTTTCAACCTTAGAGATAGGACAAGGAAAGAGCGCAAGGACTGTACGGGCCTTGATTGACTCAGGTGCAGCCACTAGTGCTGTTAAACTCTCTTACTGTCAAGAATTGAACCTAAGAGTCAATCTTATAGAAGCATATCTTATAGGATTGGGAGGTGTTGAAACCCCTTGCATGGGCGAGGTGGAACTTCCCCTCTACATTCAAGATATTCTAATGACAGTTAAGGTACTAGTGTGTCAAGATGAGGACCTCACTGAACCTCTTGTCTTGGGTCAAGACTGGAACTATGATCATGCAGTCAACCTAAACCTAAGAAGTGGACTTCTTCAGGTATGGGTAAATCAGAACCGCATTACACTTGAGTTCGAAAATGAAGCACTCAAGGAATTAGGAAAGGAACAAACTCCTAGTCCTTCCAGGAGTACACATGAAGATGACGATGCTATTCTTGTCCAAAACTATGTGATGCAGAGGGATGATTGTCTCAACAAAGAAGTCAAAGATACAATGGAACTTCCTTCTTTTCCAAAAGCCAGAGGGATACGGTAGCCGAAGGAGGATCAAATGCAGAAGAAGCAGATGACCTATGCTCGGAGCCAAATGAAAGTACAAAGAAGGGTGTCTCAGCCACCAAAACATGTATGGGTGCGGAAAGGTGACCAACCTGTTGTGGTCTGATCACAACCACTGGCTCAACTTCATACTAGTGATCTACGACAGGACACTAATAAGAAGTCTATAAAAAATCCTTCTACAAAAGTGAAGTCTATCTGGGTACCCAAGAAGCCGATGAAGGCTGACCCACAATCAAGACAAATTTGGGTGCCTAAGGCTTGCTTGCGGGCTCAAATAGCTACACACAGACCACACCATGTACAACATGGTTCACTCACTCGGACAGCTGATACCCACTCTTATTTGACATACACAAACACATATTCGCCCATGAGCACGAGCAGAATCACTTGTAAATGGGTCCCTAAAAAGCCTCATTTCCAAGCAGACACTCTTATAAAACCCTCCAGAGTCTCCACAAAACCAAAACCGAAAGCTATCCATTGTGTTTGGCAGCCCAAAGCTTGTAATAGACCCCCCGATCCCCATTTGTAAATTCATCTCCACTTACTAACTGCATCATCCTTACACGGCATCTTTCCATTTAGCTCATATGAATATTCATTCACTAACTACACACACAATCACTGGGCACTCACTAACCTACTAAACTATCACTAACCTCATGTTAATGTTATAACGGGGACAAAAATTGTTCTATCTTGTCCATTACAATGTTAACACATGCTTCTATATTCTCACAGAACCAGCAAACAAGCAGTAACATGGCAGAAGCAGGAGGCACCAGTTCCCAGGTGGGATCCAGCACCCAAATAGTGGATATTGAAACTCTCCTCCTCGAACCACAACTCACCAAGAGGCCTCAAGAACTCAGGGCGGTGCATGTCCTTCCCATTCAGAACCCTCCATAGGGGCACACGTCACAAGTTGGCAAACATGCACATTGGTTCAGTGATGTCGCAGACCCATTAGGAGAAGGCACATACTTATGGGAAGCTGAATTAGAATTTAATGGAAAGTGGGGGAGGTATCATTTCTTCACCCATGAGTTCGAGAAATATCAGGATGTAGAAGTAATGAGATCTGTATGGACGAAGGAAGGCTTGGACAACTATTTTAGAGCACTCTTACCTAAGCCTGATTTTCTATGCTGCTCCTACTTGATTAGCATGATCACCCCTAGTAGAGCCAAAGGGGGAGATAGTACATTTGTTCTCCCATCGCTAACACCAGGCTATGAATTTAAAAGATTTAAACTTACCCTCAATTTAGTACGGGAGGCCTTGGGTATGCATGGTATGCACATCCCCACAGAGAAAGAAACATTGATTTCCGGGAGAATGAAGACCAAAGATCTCAACAAGCTAAAATATATGGTAGCTATGACACCGACCATCGCCCTCCACCTATGCGGACCATGCAACACTTTGCCTTCCCACCTCACGAGCACTTCACCATGCCACCTAAAAGAATTTGGTTTAGCTTGTATTTGGGAGAGACATGAAACCTCACAATTAATCTACCCCAATCGATCATAGATCAAATCCACCTAGCACATCATTGCTGGAATAAGAAACATAAGAATGTGCTTCATGGATGTTGTGCTCTAACAAGGATCATTTACAGGTGCTTAGCCTATGATGTGCATATTCAAAGAGCACTAGTGTGGTCCCGAGCCTAGGAATTCCAACGACTGCTATCAACAACAGGGCCACCTTCGAAGAAAATGAGGGGTTCAGTTCAAATACCCTGTGCACAAGCAAGGGGTGCCACCCTCACACCAGAAGTGACACCACCTCATACCAGACATGTACGTCCATTTACTATTCGCTTACCTAGACAAAGTGTAGAAGGACCCAATTTGGTTTTCCCTCCGATTCCATCGGAATTAGAGTTCCCACAGGGATACACCCTGGACGATTTGACAAATGAATAAATTGCCCAAATGATTAATGAGGCTAACCTAGAGATAGAGGAAGAGTAGACCCGGGGACCGCAACCAACCACAGGAATTTCAGCTCCTACACAACCTGAAGTAGTGGAAGTAGATGAAGACGAAGAAGAGACTGAAGAGGAATCAGATGAAGAACACGACCAAGAGTACAAAGAAACCTCAGAACTAGCGAGTGCCCCATCTTATACTACCCAAATAAAAAGATTGTATGAAACCATGAAGAGGGTAAAGGAACATCACAAGCTGCCATTGGAAACAGGGAAGATGCTAATAAGTCAGATGTTAGGAGAAGAAGGGGTTGACGACCAATTCATTGAGTCTTTAAACCTTCATGCGAATGGGCTGGGCTTGGATGAAGCTATTCATTCGGCTCTTGCTTATATTCATCGCTTTGAAAACGAGTGCCGACCCGTCCCATGCGCTCCGGCAAGCAAATTCACATAGATGTATCAGTACCAGGAGATACCACACAGACAGAACAACATCAAGCGGCACCACCATCACCACACTCCTCAGCTCTCACTACACAATTCACTTCACCCCATGATACCACCACCTCAACATCCATGATCACCACATATGTCATGGGAATTCCTCTCTCTCCAGGCATCCAATTTGGAGGCGTTACCATGCCCACATTCACAACACTATTCACGAACATCACTACCACCCCACCCACTGTCCCCATCTACACAGTCACACACACTTTTGACACAATGGAGACATCACCAGCCATAGCACCACTCCCTCCCCACACACAGCCACAATCTCCCATACCCCCTCCACCCACATCACCACTTGATTCCACCTCATTCAGGATTCCCTTTCCCTTTCCCATTCCCCCTGCATCCTCTCCTTTCCCAGCATTTTTAAATTTAAATACTGTGTTTTCTACTTTACATCAATGTGTATATCAACTACAGAGCGGATATCAGACTCTCGAAGATCGCCATCATCAATTAACCATGGACCACCAACAACTACAAAGGCGGCTTACGACTATAGAAGAAGAAAACGCTGACCTCAATCAATGCTACACCACACTCGAACAGGCCCATCAAACCCTCTTGGAGACACCCCAATGCTCAAAATCGTTAGACTTCAAACAACTCGAAGCTTTACTTGAACGGTACCAAACTAACAATCTTAGAGTCCGGCATAATTTGACCCTACTCAGAAAACTCATGGCCACGACACATGAAGAGAACAAGCGATTGCAAAAGTAGAACGAAGAAAACCTAGAAGCTGCGATGGAAGGCTCCCCCTATGAGATCGTCCTAGAACAGTTTAAAGCAGTCCCTTCAGACACGATGAAGACAATCCTGGAAAGCTATGCAGATCTACTGGAAGCCCATGATGATATGGAAAAAGAACGAGATGCACTGCGTCGCCAGCTAAGGGAGCAAGAAGATCAACCCAAGATCATAGAGTCACAATCGACTTCTGAGGAGGTAAAGGCACTAAAAGAGTAGGTGGAAGAATTGCAAAAGAAGCTACTTGAGTATGAAAGACAACCCTCTCCAATTATCGAACCAGAGCCAGACAAATTGGTGCCCATCGAAGTGGATGAGTCCTATGAGGAACCATATGTTCCTATGCCGATGTCGGGCGGCCAGCAAACATCGAAATGAATGGACACCTTGGAAGTCGAAGCACCCGAATGGCTTTAGAAACTCGAAAAGACTGCTAAAACCCATGAAGATTGCGTTGCAGTTCAAATCCAATCAATGGCTAAACTGGAGGACACTATCATAAACTCCGAGTACTTCCAGAACATGTCGCATCACCGCTGGATAGGCACTAATGATGATGAATACGTGCCATATTGTGTGCTCTTGGTTGATTACAATGCAGAGATTCAACGACAGTGTGGCAAAGCCCCGACTTTTGCCACTCAATTTGGTCCCGACGATCTACCTGAATGTGCTAAACAGAGGTCACCTTGAGGATTCGTCTTCTCGAGACCTATCCAGAAATGGTTCGTACGTGGAATAACATGCCACTATTTATCAAGTATAATCCATGTTACGTTCCAGTCCTCCAAAGATGCACCTGGCCAGAGTTTGCCATTACTATCAAGAACATCAAAGGCTGTGCAAAGTGGTTGAATTATGTCTATCTAGCACCTCCACAAGGACAACCCTTGGTTGCTTATATGATTTCTACCATCCGTCACTAAAGCCTTAGACTACGGGACACCCTTGACGTGATGGCAGAGATGTGCATGAAAATCTTTGAATTAATGCTGATCACATTCAGAACATTCAAAAACATCAAAGACCCACATTTCTCAGGAGTCGGCTTCATTGCAAGCAACCTAGACCTGGTATATGACATGAGCACCACCCCCTCAATCAAGGTAATATATGCTTGTCATGCAAGAATAAAATACCTCCCAGCTTGCTTCAAACAAACCTTCGAGGAGATGTTCGTCACATGGTTCTGGGAATATCACTCGGAAATATTCGTACCCAGGACCTCACATCTCCTCCAACTGTTTGCTGTGGAGAGGACCTTACACTCAGATCAATTGCGGCTGCCACATCCGGACATTCCAAGGCTAGTAGATTGGGACGCTTTGTTAACAGACCTAGCACGGGGACTGTAGCTAGAAGAACATCACCTTGCTTCAGATGTGGTTCAATACTATGTCCAACGCTCAACCAGACAAGGGTCTATCAGGGACGACATACGCGAGAGAGGGGGGTGTTAGCAGCAGTCAAGGCACCCAAGGACCCAGAAGACAAGGAAGCCAAAGAAGGGAGTCAGAGCAAGGATCCAGCAAGCAAAGTAGTCAATGCAGATCTGGCAAATAGGCCCTTAAATTTTTCCACACATTTCCTAAATAGTGATTCTAGTCACTCCACACCATTGTAAATACCACTCCACCTTTTTGTAGCTCCATTTTTTGCAAGCCAAGGAGTCCTTGAGCTTGAGGAGCATTAGAAGTACCTACCTATCAATTTTCATATTTTTTAGAATCCATTTGAGCCCTCAAATATGCCATAGAACCTAATTTTTAACTAATTTTTGGGGTTAGCTTGTGGTAGAATTGAACTTGTAAGAGCACTTTTGAGTAATCTAAAGAACTCCATTGTCTCTCTCTTTGTTCTTGCCTTGTGTGCACATGTGTGTGTATGTGTGTGCATGTTAGTGTGCTTCTCACTCACACACTCGTGCCATCACTTGTTTGAGGTCTTCATACCATCCTCATGTCTTCCCGGATTGACATTCAAGGAGGTGCTACTCATCACTGAGCTACACTATACAACCCAACAACCAATGGATTCTTGGTGAGTAGAAATGTAGAGTTTGATAAGAATAGTTCTTGGTATGAAGACTCATGTAGTAAGATCAAGTTACCTTATGATCTTATAGAAGATTTTCCAAAACTTTTCAAGGATAACCCTTCTAAAATTGAAGAACATGATACCTCAGAAGATGATGAAGCAACTCAAAGTGAAATACTCAAAATGTGAAAGTCCAAAGGTAAATCTAAAATGCAGGAACTTGGACAAGAGGCAGAATCATCACATCATGGACTAAGAAGGTCTATGAGGGAGAAAAGAAAACGAGAGAGGTATGGGTTTGGTACTTCTCTAGTTACTAAACATTCAATCTATCTAGTGCATGACATAAATCAAGAGGAACCCTCAACATTTGAGGAAGCAAAGAAGAAGTCAGAATGGAGGCATGCATGGAAGAAGAAATTGAAGCTCTTGTTGAAAATAACACTTGGGAATTAGTTCTAAAGTCTTTATCAATGAAAGTGATAGGTTCAAGATGGATTTACAAATTCAAGAAGAACTCAGATGGCCCCCTTAACAGGTATAAAGCAAGGCTTTTGGCAAAAGGCTTTGCACAAACTCAGGGAATTTATTATGAGGAGACCTTCTCTCCTGTGGCAAAGATGCCTACAATTAGAGTCCTACTTAGTATCGCTTCTTCCAAGAATTTGAAGATACTTCAATTGGATGTAAAAAGTGCATTTCTTAATGGATGGATAACAGAAGAAGTATATATGGCACAACCACATGGTTTTAAGAATCAAATACATCCTGATTATGTGTGTAAACTTAATAATGCTCTATATGGACTTAAACAAGCCCCAAGGGCTTGGAATCACAGGCTTGTTTCATTCTTGTAGGATAAAGGATTTCAACCTAGCTAGGTAGATTCATCACTCTTCATCAAGAAGAGTAATTATGAAGTCATCTATTTGTGTGTGTATGTGGATGATATTATACTTACGGGAAATGATGTAGATAGGATAAAGAAGATCAAGGAGCAGATGCAAGAAGAGTTCAAGATAAGTGACTTGGGTTCACTTACATACTTCCGAGGATTGGAAGTAGTGTACATGGATCATGTTCTATTCCTTACTGAAAGGAAATACATTAAAGACTTGTTGATAAAGTTCAAGATGCAAGATTGCAGGTACTCCAATGGAGGTTAATCACAAATTGAGCTCACATGAAGGTGAACTCATAGAAGACATCATAGGTTATCAAAGCCTTGTGGGTAGTTTGAACTATGCCACATTGACAAGAATAGATATATGTTATAGTGTGAGTGTGCTAAAAAAGTTTATGCACACACCCAAGAAACCTCACATGGATCCTACCAAGAGAATACTCAGATATCTCAAAGGGACCATGAATGAAGGGTTATACTACCCTTATGTATCTTATTTAAGTCTAAAGTTGTTTTTTGATGCAGATTGGGTTGGCTCCAAGGAAGACAGAAGGAGAACCTCAAGATATCTTACCTTTGGAGGGTCGAAACTTGTCTCATGGTCATCTAAGAAGCAACCCATAGTTGCACTCTCTTCCACAGAAACTAAATAGAGAGGTCTTGCTATAGCTACTCAAGAAGCAATGTGGATGAAGACACTATTCACAGATCTAGGATTGTAGATTGGAACTCCAAGAATTTTTTGGTGACAACATGAGTTTCATTCACTTGGATGCCAATCCAATTTTTTATGCAAGGACTAGACATATTGAAGTGCATTACCACTATGTAAGAGAGAAGATTGTGAGCAAGGAAATCTAGATATCATATTTGTCAACTCATCAACAATGTGCATACATTTTAACCAAGGCATTAGATGGAACAAAACTCAGTAAATTCAAAGGTATGATTGGTTTGCAAGAAATCAAGGAGGAATGAAGACCAAGCATGTTAGGCTTGAGGGGGAGCTATAAGTTGGTGCAATTACACCCAAGCCCACATACTTGGTTGATTAACTTATGCTTGATTTATTGGCATAACATATGCAAGACTACATATGAATAGTCACTTGTAAAAATCCTTCATATTTATCCTTGTAAAAATGGGGTACACCCACATGGAGTTAGGAAGCTCTAAAATCACGAATCAATCAGTTGTTGAGTGATGAGGGAATCTATCCCACACTTTAGGATTCACCTTTTAGGTAGAAGTTTGAATTTGAATTCAAACCTTTGCTCCAAACATGATTATAAAAAGGGGATCAAAAGACCTGCATATTACCTCGAGCCCATGCGATCACTTTGAGTAAGTTTTATTGTGAAAAGAGAGCTCATCTCATAGCTCATGTACTTCTCACACATTGAGCAATGTATGGTTGCCAATGACATTGTATTTGTACATGTTTTAATACATATATAATCATTATATTCTCATTTTACTTCTCCGTAAGTACTCCATCAGAACAGTGACCATTCAGAGCTTGTTCTCAGTGTCTAGTTGATCATTAACAATGATTTGAAGCATGATAGAATCCATGTACTATCTATTATAATCTTACAAAGTTTCATTAGCATTGCTGCTCAGGAGCTTCAGATATTAGCATATCTTTGCTCACTTGTCTAATGACTATTGCAGCCCGTGAATGTTGGGATGGAGCCGTGACTTGTTGAATTCCTTTCTCAGCATGTAGTCCATAATTTTTTATGAAATAACTCATGATTGTTATCTTACTAAGTTATTTAGAGTTTACCCAAAAGGAATTAAGCCAATTGCTGATGTGCTCAGAGAACTATTCAAAACATCGAACAGGTGTAGGAACAAAAATAGCAAGTTTTTTACTCTTAGATCAACTCTTACATATCTGTTTTGATTCATCTTTTTGAGAGTGATCTTACAAGGTACATAGGGTGTCTAATACATCCTTTGGCAAGATAAAAGGGCCCACCACATATCTCTAGAGTTCATTTGGTTGTTCTAGTGCAAAGTTTTGCAGCACCACTTCATCTTCATCAAGTACAAATCCATCCTCACAAGGAGATCCTCCCTAAGATGGTGGGTCCTACCTTTCGTAACCACAACTTCAAAGTCATATTCCATTAGTAAAAGGAGCCATCTTACTAATCAGCCAATATTGCATGATTTGTTCACTAGATAGAGTAATGCTTGATGGTCTGTAAAAAATTTGAACTTATTTGTGATCAAATAATGTCTAAAATTCTTAACTGCATACATCATGCCTAATCCTTCTCTTTTAGTCATGGTATAATTTCCTTCAGCCGCATTCAATTGTCTCCTAGTGTAGGCTATTTGAAGATCCATATTACCTTCACCAATTGGTTGTGTGAGTACACACCCGATTTCATAATTGGATGCATCCACATGAACATGGATTGGCTTGCTCCAATCTGGTGTATTCAAGATCAATGCTGAACAGAGATGTCACTTGAGCTCATTGAAGGAGTTCTCACATTCGTTTGTCCACTCAAATTTAGTCAAAAAAGAGTATAGAGGCTTTGCAATGATTGCATACATATGAATGAATCGTCGGTAATAACTGCAATGCCCCATGAAAGCTTGTACTTCCTTGACATTCTTTGGCCTAGGCAGCTCCACAATAGCTCTAACTTTATCCTCGTCTTTGGATATTCCATTATTAGAGACTATGTATCCTAGAATCTTGCCTTGCCTGACCATGAAAACACACTTTTCTGGGTTCAGGCAGACCGGATACTCTCTACATTTGTCAAAGATTTGTCTGAGTTCATGTATATGTGTTTTTCTAATGTTGGAATGAGCATAAAGATCATCAACATAGACTTCTAAATTTTTCCACAAGAACTCTTTAAAGACATGACACATCAACCTCTGAAAGGTAACTGGCGCATTGGTGAGACCAAATGGCATTACCCGAAAGGTGAATATGCCCCACTTTGTAGCAAAAGCCATCTTATGCTGATCTTCTGGAGCAATGGCCACTTGATTGTAGCCAGAGAATCCATCAAGGAAGCTGTATACTTCCTTGCCTGCTACTCTTTCTAATAGATGCTTGGTGATAGGAAGTAGATAACTATATTTGATAGTGGCTGCATTAACCTTCTTCAAGTTAATGCCTACATGTAGCTTGCCATTCTTCTTGGGCACCACTACAATGGGGGATACCCATTCATTGTGCTCAATTTCATAGATAAATCCAGCTTCTATTAAATGATCTATCTCTTCCTTGATCTTGGCAACATTATAATCATTATATGTGTAAGGATTCTGCTTAAAGGGTTTGGCATTTGAGGTCATGGGGATTGTACGTGAACATACATCCGATTCTACTCCTTTTAAGTTCTTATAACTCCATGCAAACACATCCTTGTATTCTATGAGCAAGGCTATCAATTCTTGCTCTTCATCCTTTGTCAAATCATGTCCTATGTGAGCTTCTACTTCATACAAGAATTCTCATATGGATGGATTCTAAATCTGAATCACTTACTTGATTGATCTCATCCATAATAGCCTCGCACTCTTGAAGAACCGAATCACACATAATTGGTTCTATGGCAAAAACTAAATCTCATAGCCATCTTCATCATAGTGTGGTGTCCATTGTTCTTCATTGATGGCTACATCCATTGTTGCTAGGATTTTCGCTCAACCATGAGATTCAAATTCTTTGTCTGGGAAAACTACAAGTGCATAGGCTGAGTCTCGTATTGATCTATCAGTTTCCTTCGCACCTACCTCTCTAGCCTTCTCTCTTTTCTCTTCTTCTTCTACCACTTTACACATCCACAAGTGAGTGTCTTCATGCATCCATGAGGATCCTGATCCTATGGAATGCACTGACTTTGTGTCATCCGTGGTTCTATGGATGGGATTCCACTATATAGGTGGCAAGTCTCTATGACAGTAATCCTTGAGATTGACTTTGTTTGTCACACCTAACTGTTGCAAATACAATGAATTAGTTGCCCAATCTTGTACTACTTGTAACTAAAGTCACATATAGTAAAAGTTTGCTCAAACTCTACACCACAAGTAGTGAGAGTTATTCCTTCTAGCAATCCTAAGGGTCTCTCTATGTGGCCATCGACCATTTGCAATTTCATTCTTGTTGGCCTAAGTGCTGGTTTGCCCCATCGCTTCCATAGGGAGTCCAAAATCACCTTGGTTTTGTATCCTTGATGAGTCATTGAAAGATAGGTGTTTCCTTCTTCTCCTTCACTCATGTCTCCTATCTTGTCCAAGGGTATTTCTCGTAGTGTTCTATGAGATCCTACTAGGGAACGAGGTTTCGCTACTTCTGGCACATGGTTGGCTATGTGTTTCCACAATTCTGGTTTGACTTTGAGTAGCTCTTCTAAAGTGAGATTGCACTGCACTTGAGTGTTCCTAACTACCTCCGTATTCCTAGGTATGATTGAGTATTCATTTCTTACCACGACTGTGGGTGCTCTTACGTAGCACAAGTTCCAGTGTAATTGGCTCTACTATCTCTCTAAGCTTAGACTTTGCTTCCCATGGTCCTTTGAAATGTGGAAGTTCTTGTAAAGAATTAGACTCGAAGTCTAACTGTTCACTTGATCGGGCATCCTCCTGTTCTCCATAGATGGAAGGAATGTCTTGTGGGAATTGGTCATGTAAGTCATCCACAAGCTCAATGGGAGGAGGATTTTCACTTTCTTTAGCCCACTTCTGTTCTTGAATCTCCCTTAGAAATTCTTGGGAGTATCGATTCATAGAAGAAGAGGTGTCTGATTCAGTGGAATTAGGCACATAAGCTTCCTTGGGAGGAATGCTCATTCTTTCACTTGCCTTGTCCTTACCCTGGGTGGTGGCTTCCTTTCTGGATTTTGCAATTAACCTCTCTAGTCTATCTAATAGTCTGTCAAAATGCAACTGAGTCCTAGCTGAACTAGAGCAATTGAAGAGGTGACTAGCTTCAAACATAGTTTGAGCCAATTCTACCATCTTAGCACAAATCTTAGTTCGTTCAATCTCTAGATCAGCTCTAGGGTAACACTTTTCGTGATCTGTTATGTTTGGCCCTTCTTGGATTCTAGCCTGATATGCTTTAAGCATCATGTCTACGTCTTTTAGAGTGGAATCGGCTAGGATTGATCCTACTCCAGGTGGCGGTGCGGTTATGTGAGGTGGATTAGAAGGAGGTAGATTAGAAGGTGATAAGGATGGTGGTGGTGGTGGTATGAGAATGTGCGTTTGAGATGTGAGTTCAACTATTTTCGCTTTTGTTTCTCTCAGGCTTTCCTCAAGCTTGCTCATCTTCTTTGACCATTGTCTCTTCATTCTCTCTCGACTATCCCTCCAAGCTCTTGTCCTTTTATTAGTTAGGCTCTTAATCTTACTAACCTCGAAACTATTTTCCTAGCCTAAGCCTTGGTTCTCTTGTAATTCCTGAGCTCTAGTGACCACTTGCACTAGGGCAATGGAAGTCACACTTCCAGTAGAATCAACTACCAATCCAATGACATTAATAGGATTGATCTTTGGTACATTGATAGGATTATTAGGACAATCTCGTAACAGGTTCCCCTTCCCACATTCTGGACAAAAACCTTGAATTGTCACAGATTGGGGTTGTCTAGGTGCATGCATAGGGCAATCAGGAATAAGGTGATCTCCCTAACATCGATATCATGATCCTCTAGGAAATGGGGGCCTTATCTGCCTAGGTTGGGGCCTATAGTTAGGATTTGTGTACATGATATTTGCATATTTTGGCTCCCAAATAGGTTCGCTAGGGTCTTCATAATAGTATGACTCATTATGCTCAGATGACTGCATATAGTAAGCCTGTGGAGTATCGATATGAGTCGAGTCCAAAATGTGATCATTTGGGTCACTTTCTGAAAGCAATGGTGATATCAGCACTAAGGCTCTATTCAAATTTTCTTCCACAATAGCATACTTTATTGGGATCACATTGGCTGGAGGTGGAGGTTGTTGTGCTAAAACTAGTTGAGGTCTTTGTTGCCCTTGATAGGGTGGTTGGTAGGGTTGCTCGGGCCTACCATACAGTTGTGGTGGGTACTGGTTTTGGTATCTTCCTTGTTGTGGGTATGGCTGAGGATAATTTTGTCTAACAACTTGTTTATTATATGGGCAATCTTGTGCAGTGTGGTTGGTATATCTTCTTTTTAATATGGTGCAATATTGGTTGTTAGGGCTCACTTGGGGTTGAGCCATGATAGGGCACACATTAGCCATATGGTCTATAGGTATAACACTATTTCATTGGGGAAAATCTCGATATTTGTTTTCTCGAGACTCCTAACTTCTGAGCTACCTTCTATGCAAGTTCCTCAATAGATGTGGATGGCTTTGAATTGAGGCTAGTAGATCTATCTCAATCTTTGTAGATTTTTGAGACCTCTAATTCCTCCCCTAGATTATCCTCAATATCTATGCACATGTGTACACACTCTTCTATGGATCTAGGGTCCTTTAGATACACATAGGATCTCAATTTGGTACTTAACAAACCATCTAAGAATAAGGCCACTTGTTTGGCGAGTGTGGGTAACTCAGGCACATGGCATCTCTCTAGGTATTGCCGAAATCTTCTTCCTATAAGTCTCACTGTCTCTTGAGGTGTTTGTTTAAAACTATGGATCAATGAGGAAGTGTTGTGCCTTATGCCACTCTTTGAAAATTCCATGATGAAGACTTCTAGCAGTTAGTCTATGTTTCTAAATTGCCTCTATTGTAGTGGTTGAAACCACATAAGGGCCATGTTCTTAAGGGTTAGACCAAAAGCATTGTATTGTGTGAATAGGTCATCAACTTGCTCAGCTCTCAAGACTTGCCTAAATTATGCCACATGATCATACGGGTCTCTAATGCCATCAAAGCAGTTCTTCATGGACTTAACCAATTGTGTACACATCAAGGTCCCAGTGTGTTATCTAGGCCTAGCTAGAGGGAATTCATCTGCATTTCTTTGATTCCTTGGTCCCTATGTCTCTCATTTTCCATTCTATCGATCTTTGTTCTCGTTCTTTCTCTTCCTAGTGGGTTAGCGAAGCTTACTTCAGGCCTATATCTACTCCAATCCCTTTGAGTTCCATGAGCTTGAGATGTTTCAACTCCTTGGTGACCATAAGAGACATTAGATCTTGGCTGGGGGAAAACAGATTCACCCTTCCAAGTGTAGGCATGCTGTTAGCAGCGGACAAGGGACTGAAGGACTAACGAGGCATGGCAGCCAGAGAAGAGAGTCAGAAGGGAGAGAAGGCACAAGCAGACAAGGGATTCAACGAAGATCTGGCAAATAGGCCAATAATTTTCTTCAGGAAGAAGCACGTATGAGCATTCACACAGATCTAGCACTAAGGCAACTCCTTAGTTTTTCAAAACCCTCACACCAATTAAAAGTGATTCTCATCACTAAACACCCTTGTAAATACCATTTCATATTTTTGTAGCTCCATTTTGTGCAAGCCAAGGAGTCCTTGAGCTTGAGGAGCTTTAGAAGTATCTACCTGCCAATTTTCGTATTTTTTAGATCTCGTTTGAGCCCTCAAATAAGCCCTCGAACCTAATTTTTAACTAGGCCGGACACTAGGTCTGAACAGGGCCAAAGCTAGTCAAAAACTATAAAAGGAGCTAGAGAGCTCATTTTTGAGGTTAGATTGTAATTGAAACGAACTTGTAAGAGCATTTTGAAAGTAATCTAAGAACTCCATTGATTCTCACTCTTTGTCTTGCCGTGTGTGCGCGTGTGTGTGTATGTGTGTGCATGTTTGTGTGCTTCTCACTCACGCACTTGTGCCGCCACTTGCTCGAGGTCTTCATACCATCCTCACGTCTTCCCGGATTGACATTAAAGGAGGTGCTACTCATCACTGAGCTACACCAAATTTTGGCGCCGTTGCCGGGGATCGAGCTTTGAGGACGAGCGTGTGACGGTAAGACGTAGAGTTGACGCGTTGGAGTTGTAGGTATTTTCTTCATTCTCATCGATTTTCTTTTACTTTCTTCACCATCTTCATCACCATCATCATCATCACCATCTCCCACCTCCATCTCCATCATCGCGAAAATTTCTGTTTTTTGATCATATCACCTTCCCCACCTCATTTCCCTCATTTCACTTGTGAGAGAGAGCGAGAGAGCGATATTGCATGTGTGTTTTCTTGCATGTTTCTTGAGCTTATTGCAGGAACTTGCTGAATCACCATCCCCAGCTTCCTGCGCAGGTACGAAACTCGACGAAACTGTCTCGCGGTCGCAGGCTTCTGTCGATCGCGACTGACAGAAATTTTTGGTTTTTCACAAAATTGAGTGCACCACTAGAACAAGCACAAGGAGCACATCCTAAAACACTAAAAACAGTAGAAAAATTCCGAGGTTTTCTGTCAATCGCGACCGACAGCCTCTGTCAATCGCGATCGACAGCCTCTGTCAATCGCGACCGACAGACCCTGTCAATCGCGACCGACAGACCCTGTCGATCGCGACCGACAGACCTCCACGATCGATTGACTGCCACGTAGGACCCTGTCAATCGCGATTGATACCGTCGATCGCGATCGACAGCCACGACCGACACCTCTATCAGTCGCGATTGACACCGTCGATCGCGACCGACTGAAATTCAACGATTGATTGACTTTTACGCGTAGCCACGTGTCCATCGCGACTGATAGGCCCCCGATTGACTGAAATTTTGGCGAAAAATCCGGAAAACGTGTCGATCGTGATTGATACTGTCGATCGCGATTGACAGCGACGATCGACTCTGTCGATCGCGATTGACACTGTCGATCGCGACTGACAGCCCCGACGGACACCTCTGTCAATCGCGATTGACAGACCTGTCGATCGCGATTGACAGGCTTTTCGGCCAAAAATTAGGGTTTGCTTTGGTTCTAACTTTGGGATAATTTTGGGGCAAAATAGTCAAACCATTAGTATTATTGGAGGTTCCTACACTTGTGTTTTGGGAGAAAATCATAGGATCCGTCAGCCAGATTGAATCCTGTCCTAACCCCCTAAACCCTGAACAGTCATAACTTCTTCATACGAAATCAAATTTTTGAGCTCTAGGGCTTGTTGGAAAGCTTGTGGCATATACTACACGCCCTCAACTGTTTTTTATAAAGATAATGTGTTGATTTTCAGAGAGGGAATTTAGAAGTTAACCATACCCAGGGGGATCAAAGTCAGGGGTCTCTAGAATTGTTTTCCTAAAAATCACTATGCAAGTTAGTGCGTGTGCTACAGGAATGAAAATCATGGGTTCTGTCATTGGAATTTAAATCTTAAGGCTAACTTTGGAACTCTTACAGATCTATTGAGAGCTTCGAAAGGTGTTCTAAGCAAGTGCAAGTGCAAGCTTGGGAACACACTTCCTGGGCACTCAAGGGCAACCAAGCAGGAAACAAAAGGTTGGAAACTTTTAACCCCCTCTGTCAATTCATAGTTTAGGCTAAGAACGACTGGAGGTAGGAGTAAGTCAGGGCAACGATAGGCAGGTATCAAGTTGAAGACTACCTAAAAACTCGAGTCCAAGCTAAAAACCTAATCTCTGTACTGTCGATAACATAAAGGAAAAGAACCTAACGTGGAACGATCAACCTGAAAGCACGAAGAACATTCAAGTCTTCCTGACGACGTATTATCAGACAAGACCTTAAACACGATGAATAACTAAAAAGAATCAAGTGACTGATACCAATTGATCAGCAACGAGGTTGTACTCTGGGCAAAGAATTGGGCTACCTAGATAGGCATATGAACCTTAGATCAGGACGACATCTAGTAAGGGAGAGACAAAGCCTTAGATCTTCAGAGGCTAGTGTTAACCACACTGCTAGGTCTTGGGCCCAGCAGTTGAGCCACCACTCGTACTACCCTAGCTCTGAGACCAGTGAGTCAGAGATGTCTCAAGGCATGGACAGACCTACGGGAAGTTCAGGAGTGCCTTACTTGTACAGGGTGGAAGGCCCTTACAAAACACAGCTGGAATACCTTAGGACCAACCGATTAGGTGCCAGCATCTATGAGGACGGCCTAGGAAGGTCTGTAGTACAGATTAAGAATCCTGATCAATCCATTGGAATAGAGCACCCAGCTGTCAAGTTCGAAAACGGAGCATACTTAGACAAAGAAGGAACCATATATGTAGTCACCAGTCACCCAGATAGGACGGATGAATTTGGGAATGTAATCTCAGAAGCGGACTTAGGTGACTTGGAACAAGGAAACAGGGGAGTAGAACCTAGAACCCCCCGAGGCAAATCTGTTCTCACTAGGATTATCACACCTGAGTGGGTTTCCCAAGACAACAAGAGCATAGAGTTGCTCCTCAATCGAGAGACTGACGAAGCCTTTTGGAGGTACAAATCTAATCAGCCAACTGATATAGGAACTATCATGATCTATGAGTTGAAGGATCCGGATAGCCCAGGTAGAGTGACCTACTTAGATCACACTTCGAAAAGGATCTTTGTGGTGACAGAAAATGATAGGCATGCGTACACTTGGAAGGGTGAATTCATTTTCCCCCAACCAAGATCGAATGTATCCTATGGTCACCCTGGAGCTGGAACATCCCAAGCTCATGGAACTCAAAGAGACAGAAGTAGAGATAGACCAGAAGTAAGCTTTGCCAACCTAGTGGGCAGAGAAAGAACGAGGACGGAGATGAATAGGGTAGAACCTGAGATACTTAGAGCTCACAGGAACCAAAGAAATGTGGATGGATTCCCTCTGCCAGCACACAAGAACTTTGAGACCGACCCAGCTCGTTAAGTCCATGAAGAATTACTTTGATGGCACAGGAGATCCATATGATCATGTGGTGGAGTTCAAGCAAGTCTTGAGAGCTGAACAAGTGGAGGATCTATTCACGCAGTACAATGCCTTCGGTCTAACCCTTAGGAACACAACACTTACATGGTTTCAGCCATTGGATGAGCGACAATTCAGGTGCATAGACCAACTCCTAGAGGCTTTCATTGTAGAGTTCTCTAAGAGTGGCATAAGACACAATACCTCATCATTGATTCACAGCTTCAAACAGACTCCCCAAGAGACTGTCAGATTGGCAGGAAGAAGATTTAGACAATATCTTGAAAGGTGCCCTGTTTCGGAGCTACCCACACCTGCAAAACAAGTAGCCTTATTCCTTGATGGATTGCTGAGTACGAAATTGAGATCCTATGTGTATCTGAAGGACCCTAGGACTATAGAAGAGTGTGTACGCATGTGCATTGACATTGAAGATAACCTAGGGGAAGAACTAGAGCTTTCCAAAATCTACAAAGATTCAGATAGTGCATCTAGTCACTCTTCCACGCAATCCACGTCAATTGAGGAACTCGCAGAGAAAGTGGCCCAAAAACTAGGCGTCTCTAGCAAACAAATTCCAAGGTTTGCCCCTGTGAAAAGGTGCTATACGTGTGGTGGTGACCACATGGCGAATGTCTGCCCCATTATGGCTCAGCCCCAAGTAAATCCTAGTAGCCAGTACTGCACCATAAAACGGAGATACACCAATCACACCGCACAAGATTGCCCATACAACAAGCAGGTAGTTAGGCAACCCTACCCTCAGCCATACCCGCAGCAAGGAAGATACCAGAACCCGTACCCTCCACAACCATATGGCAGGCCACAACAACCGTATCAGCAACCCTACCAAAACCAACAAAGACCTCAGCCAGTGTTAGCTCAACAACCCCCTGCCCCAGCTAATGTGATTCCAGTAAAGTATGCTGTTGCAGAAGAAAACCTGAATAGAGCTATAGTCCCTGTGACACCCTTGATTTCTGAAAGTGACCCGAGTGACCATAGCTTTGATTCTCCACATGTTGATAGTCCCCAGGCGTACTACATGCAGTCTCCAGAACATGGTGAGTCCTACTATAGTGAAGAGCCAAATGAACCTAGTTGGGAGTCAGATTACACAAACGTCATGTATGCAAACCCCAACCCTAGACCCCAACCTAGGCAGGTACGACCACCATTTCCTAGAGGACCATGCTACCGATGTCAGGGAGATCACTTCATTCATGATTGTCCCTTACCTCCACCTACACAAACTCAGTCAGTGATGATCCAAGGCTTTTGCCAAGATTGTGGAAAAGAGCATCTCTTACGAGATTGCCCAAAGAACCCCAATAATATGCCAAAAATCACTCCTATCAATGTGATTGGGTTGGTTGTAGATTCCTCAGGAAGTGTCACTTCCACTGCACCAGTACAGGTAGTCACTAGAGCTCAGGCATTGCAGCAAAACCAAGAGGCAAGCCAGGAAAAGGGCCCAGAGGCGAGTGAAACTGAGAGCATAACCAAGAAAAGGACTAGAGCATGGAAAGATAGTAGGGAAAGAATGAAAAGAAAATGGGCTAAAAAGATGAGTGAACTTGAGGAAAGCATAAGAGAAACCAAAGCCAAGATAACTGAACTCACATCTCAAACTCCCTCTCACACTACCCCACCACCACCATTCCCATCGCCATCCGACCAGCCACCTTCCAACCCGCCTCATACAACTCCACCACCCCCCAAAGTAGGATCAGTCCTAGCAGATCCCACTCCCGAGGACCTAAACATGATGCTTAAAGCATATCAGGCCAGAATCCAAGAAGGGCCAACCATAACCGATCATGAAAAATGCTACCCTAGAGCCGAGCTAGAGCTTGAACGAACTAAAATTTGTGCTAAGATGGTGGAATTGGCTCAAGCCATGTTCGAAGCTAACCGCCTCTTTAACATCTCTAGCTCAGCTAAGACGCAGTTACACTTTGATGGACTGCTAGAAAGAATAGAGAGGCTAATTGCACAATCAGAAAAGGAACCTGCCCCTCACAGAAAGGAAAGGGCAAGAGAACGGATAAGCCAGCCTCTTCAGGAAGCCCATGTGCCTCCTCAAGAAGCTTATCTCTCCCCCCAAAAGGCAGATGAGCCTCCCTCGAAAGCTTACGTACCTCCACAGGTTGCCTACATTCCTTCTCAGGGAGCGTATGAGCCTGTTCGGAAAAGTAATAGAATAAGTAATCCTCCCCAGGAAGCTTGTGCTCCAGCCATCTATGAAAACGAGGAGAGAGCCAACGATAGAATAAGCCCTCCTTCCCAGGTTGCTTATGTGCCTAATTCTACGGAGCCTGACACTTCTTCTTCTATGAATCGGTTTGCACCAGACTTCCTACGTGAGATTCAAGAAGACAAATGGGATAACGAAAGTGAAGTCGCCCCTCCCTTTGAACTGGTGGATGATGCACACGACCAATTCCCACAAGACATCCCATCTATTTACGGGGAACATGAGAGTACTCAGTCTCACGAGAGATTGGACTTTGAGTCTAATTCCATACAAGAGCTACCCCACTTCACAGGTCCATGGGAAGCAAAGTCCACGTGTATGAGAGCACCCACAGTCATGGTAAGGAACGACGACTCAGTCATACCTAGGAACACGGAGGAAGTAAAGAACACCAAGGTGCAGCGCGACCTCACTTTGGAAGAACTGCCTAAGGATAGACCAAAAGCGCGGACATATGTAGCCAGTCAAGTAACTGAAGTTGCAAAACCACGTTCCCAGGTAGGATCCCATAGGACGGTGCCAGAAATTCCCTTGGATAAGATTGGAGATATGTGTGAAGGCGAAGAAGGGAACACCTATCTTCCCATCACCTACCAGGAGTACACCACCAAGGCCATTTTGGACTCAGGTGCAGGAGTTGCAATTGCCACTACTTCCCTATGGAAGCGTTGGGGCAAGCCTGCACTCAGGCCAACGAGAATGAAATTGCAGATGGCTGATGGTCACATAGAGAGACCCCTAGGATTGCTAGAAGGAATAACTCTCACCACTTGTGGTGTCGAGTTTGAGCATACGTTTGCTATATGTGACTTCAGCAAAAATCATGCTTATGAGATGATTTTGGGAAGACCATTTATGCGACAGTTGCAAGTGGTACAGGACTGGGGAACCAATTCTTTGTACCTGCAGCACTTAGGTGTTACGACCAAAGTGAATCTTAAAGATTACTCTCATAGAGATGTACCTCCTATCCAGTGGAATCCCATCCATAGAGCCAAAGATGATACGGAATCTGTGCATTCCATAGGGTCAGGATCCTCATGGATGCATGAAGACACCCACTTATGGATGTGCAAAGTAGCAGTAGAGGAAGAGAAGAGAGAAAAGGCTAGAGAAATAGGTGCAAACAAAACTCATAGACCCATTCAAGACCCAGCCTATGCACTTGTAGTCTTTCCTGATGAGGAATTCGAACCCCATGGCTGGGCAGAAATTTTAGCAACCATGGACGTAGCCATCAATGAAGAACAATGGACTCCTCACTGTGATGAGGATGGCTATGACATTTCAGTCTTCTCCATAGAGCCAATCATGGGAGAAGCAGTTCTAGAAGAATGCGAACCTAGTCCTGATGCATTTGAGGATGCAAGCGACTCCGATCTAGAGTCAATCATTATGGACCCACCATTTGCATCAGATGAAGAATACTTCCATGAAGTAGAATTTCAACCCCAGAGACATGGAGAGCTTACAAACGATGTAAGATTAGCAACACATGTGACCCAGAAGGAAGAAGGGAAGAAACGGAAGAAGAGAGAAGTCTCACCAGAAGAGGAAGAATCTTTGTTTGAGGTCCCAGAAAATTTTAAGAAGTATGAGATAGACGACAGGAGAGTTATGATAAGAATGCCTAAACGAGAGGCACAATCAGGAGAGGCCTATGATAACAAAGAAACCACCAAGAAAACAGTAGTGGCCCTAGAAGAAGGAGAGGAGAGATGCACGTACATAGGCCATGACCTAACAGAGGAAGAAGAGCATGCGTTAATTGCCTTGCTAAGAGAATACAGAGATGTATTCGTTTGGAGTTACAAGGATTTGAAAGGTGTTGACCCGGACATATGCTCACACACCATTCCCATGACCTCAGATGCTAAACCCTCTAAGCAAAAACCCTACACATATAATGATAATTACGCTGCTAAGATCAAAGAAGAGATAGATAGACTGGTTGAAGCTGGATTTATCTATGAAATTGAGCACACTGAGTGGGTATCCCCCATCGTAGTGGTGCCCAAGAAGAATTGCGTGTGTGCATTAACTTGAAGAAGGTTAATGCAGCCACTATTCGAGATAACTATCCGCTTCCCATCACAGAACATCTCTTAGAAAGAGTGGCAGGCAAGGAAGTCTACAGCTTCCTTGATGGATTTTCGGGTTACAATCAAGTAGCCATAGCGCCAGAGGATCAGCATAAGACGGCCTTTGCCACAGAATGGGGCATTTTTGCCTTTAGAGTAATGCCATTTGGGCTTACCAATGCACCAGCTACCTTCCAGAGGCTGATGTGTCATGTATTTAAGGAGTTCCTGAGGAAGAGTTTAGAGGTCTATGTTGATGATCTTTGTGCTCATTCCAACATTAGACAAACCCATATCCCTGAACTCAGACAAACCTTTGACAAGTGTAGAGAATATCAAGTCTGCCTGAACCCAGAAAAGTGCGTTTTTATGGTCAGACAAGGCAAGATCCTAGGACACATAGTGTCAAAGAATGGCATATCTACTGACGAAGAGAAAGTGAGAGCTATAGCAGAGCTACCTAGGCCAAAGAATGTCAAGGAAGTACAAGCTTTCATGGGGCATTGTGGTTATTACCGACGATTTATACACATGTATGCTGTCATTGCAAAGCCCATGTACGGACTTCTGACAAACTTTGAGTGGACGGATGAATGTGAGAATTCCTTCCAGGAGCTTAAACGACGATTATGTTCAGCACCAATCTTGACCACACCAGATTGGAATAAGCCATTCCATGTTCATGTGGATGCATCCAATTATGCCATTGGGTGTGTACTTGCTCAACCTACTGGTGAAGGTAATATGGATCTTCCAATTGCCTACGCTAGTAGACTATTGAATGCGGCTGAACGGAATTACACCACTACAGAGCGAGAAGGATTAGGCATGGTATATGCAGTTAAGAAATTTAGACACTATTTGCTTGCAAATAAGTTTAAATTTTTTACTGATCATCAGGCATTGCTGTACCTCGTAAACAAACCATGCAATACAGGAAGATTAGTGAGATGGTTTCTCTTGCTCATGGAATATGACTTTGAGGTTGTGGTAAGAAAAGGTAGGACTCATTTGAGAGCTGATCATCTATCTAGGCTCACATCGGGAGAAGCCCCACAAGGAGTATCAGATGACCTTCCTGATGCTTACTTGTTTAATTTGGAAGTGGTGCCGCAGTGGGCTAAGCCATTGGTACCAGTATTGACATACGGGCCTAACCATCCAGTAGTAAACACGCGGAATAGAGAGGTTGTTAAAGCCCAAAAGTACCACATCATGGCAGGAAGCATGTACAAGCACACAGATCAAGGAATCTTAGCTTGTTGTGTGGAAGAGGACGAGTACAATAAATGGTTGCAATTAGCACATGTAGGTGCATTAGAGCAACACTACTCAAAGCAACGAACTTTACAGACTCTAAAGAGATTCGGAGTGCATTGGCCAACTATGGAAGCGGATGTCCAAAAGTTGTGCAAGGAATGCCCAATCTGTTGCACTAAACCACCTGTGGAACACGCCACTCTTTATCAAGTATCCATTGTGCCAGATTGGAGTGAACCACTAGTATCCTTCCTGAGGACGAAAGCATTCCCTCCAGACATGAATCTGGCTAGGAAAAGGAGTTTAGAACAAGAAGCCCTGGATTACTCACTCATTGGTGATAATCTATACAAACGCGGTAAAGATGGTTACCTGAGACTGTGTATCCATGAGAGTGAATATCTTAAGATCTTGGAAACTGCTCACCAAGGTGTAGCAGGAGGACACTTTGGACCAGATTGGGTGATCAAGGCAATACTATTTGCGGGCTTCTGGTGGCCTACCCTTCACATGGATGCACATACCTATGTGAAACGGTGTGATGTCTGTCAGAGAACTCAGTATCCTATACGAAAAGATGAGATGCCATTGAAACCTATGATGGGTGGACGTGCATTCTCTAAGTGGGGAATAGACTTCGTAGGTCCTATTAATCCCCCAGCTAAGGGTTCTCATGCGGAATACATCATTGTTGCAACAGACTATCTAAGTAAGTGGGTAGAGGTAAAAGCTACGACAAAGAATGACGCTCAGACAACTGCTAAATTCTTGTTTGAGAACGTATTCACAAGATATGGGCTACCTATAGAGCTTGTAAGTGATAGAGGCACTCATTTCTTGAACGAAGTGATTGAAAATCTACTCCAAGAATTCTTGGTAATACACAAGAAGTCTGCCCCCTATCACCCTCAAGCTAATGGCCAAGCTGAGAGCACTAATAAGATTTTATGCAATGTACTGACGAAATTAGTGAACACTAAACGCTCTGATTGGGACAAACAGCTACACCATGCTGTTTGGGCATACCGAGTCGCCTACAAAACGGTACTTCAAGCCACCCCCTTTCAGATGGTCTTTGGCCAAAACGCTGTGCTACCTTTGGACTTCTTAATACCTACGTTGAAAGTAGCACAAGAGCACGAATGGACAGGTCATGAGCTCTCCTCTTGGATCTTTGACCTTGAACGATTAGGGGAAACAAGACTGAGAGCCGCTGCAGGAATATATGCAGCCAAGAAGGGACAGAAGGCATACTTTGATGCCCATGTGAAGGATAAAGGCTTGAAAGCAGGAGATCTAGTCTTAGTCTATACACTGAAACAACACGCGAGGAAGCTAGAAAAGAGAGGCTACGGACCTATGATCATCAATAGGATCTCCACGAGCGGAGCAGTACAACTAGCCACGTTAGAGGGTGATGTTCTCCCAAACTATATTAGCGGTTGCAGAGTCAAGTTGTATCAGGAACCTCTCACAGAGGAAATGCTCAGCCGACTCAACACTGCTAAGAAACGCAAAGAGGAAGAAAAGCGAATTAGAGAAGAAGCTCAAGCAGAAGCTTTAGAACACATCAGAAGGATGAAATTACGAAGGCAAGGTAGAGATCAACCTAGAACAAATGACTATGCAGATCAAGGATATCATATGGCAATGTGTGCAGTCGTAGGAACAAGCTCACATAGGATAACTGATCGACGTCCTTTCGTAACTTTAGATATAGGACGAGGAAAGAGTGCAAGGACCGTAAGAGCCTTGATTGACTCAGGTGCAGCCACTAGTGCTGTTAAATGGTCTTACTGTCAAGCGTTGCAATTAACCGTCAATCCTGTGGAGGCATATCTCATAGGATTGGGAGGCGTGGAAACCCCTTGCATGGGCGAGGTGGAACTTCCCCTCTACATTCATGATGAGGCTATGACAGTTAAAGTACTAGTGTGTCAAGACGAGGATCTCACTGAACCTCTTGTCTTGGGTCAAGATTGGATCTATGACCAAGCAGTCAACTTAAACATAAGAAGTGGGCTTCTTCAGGTTTGGGTCAATCATAGTCGAACTACAGTAGAGTTGGATAATGGAGCACTCAAGGAACTAGGAAAGGCACAGATTCCTGGTCCTTCCAGGAACACACATGAAGATGACCATGTTGTTCTTGTCCAAAACTATGTGTTGCAGAGGAATGATATTCGCAAAAAAGGAGTCAGGGATGCAAAGGAACTCCCTTCTTTTCCAAAGGCCAGAAGGAGGCTGCAATCAAAGGCGGATCGAAGGCAGAAGAAGCAGAGTACTACCTATGTCCGACATCAAAAGTACCTGCGCAGCAAAATGTCCCAGCAAGTGAAACAAGTGTGGGTATGGAAAGGCGAACACCCGGTTGCACTCCCGCCAACTACACGGGCTAAGTCTCTTAGTAGTAACCAACAACAGGACATTAATAAGAAGTCTTGGAATTTTTCTCCTGCTAACGTGAAATCTATTTGGGTGCCCAAGAAGTCGATGAAGGCTAGCCCACAATCAAGACAAATTTGGGTGCCTAAGGCTTGCCTGCGGGCGCAAATGGCTACGCCGAGGCCACAACCTACACAGTGTAACCCATTCACTCGCACAGCCAGCATTCACTCGTTTTCAACACTTAGGAACACACCAAGGCCCATGCGCACGCACATAATCACTTGTAAATGGGTCCCTAAAAGGCCTCATTTTCAAACCGAGACACCGATAAAGCTCTCTAGAGTCTCTACGAAACCAAAAGCAAAACCCATCCACTGCATTTGGCAGCCTCAGACTTGTAACAAACCCCCAGACCCCATTTGTAAATCCATGATAACTTACTAACCACATCACTATCACTTTGCATCATTCCACTTAACTCTTAGGCCTACCGAACGACTAACCACACACACACTTGCACCGAGCACTTACTAACCCATTATTCGCTCTCGACCCTCATGTTAATATTGTAATGGGAACAACAACGATCCTCCCTTATTCTGTACAATATTAACACGTGTTTGTATATTCTCACAGAGACAGGTAGCAAGAAGTAACATGGCAGATACGGTAGGAACTAGCTCCCAGGCAGGCACCAGCCCCCAAGTGGTGGACATCGAAAGCCTTCCGGTCGAGGAGGAATTAAAGGAAAGACCAGTGGCATTAAGGGCATTACATGCCATACCAATTCAGAATCCTCCACAGGGTCATACAATGCCGGTGGGCAAAGCTTCACACTGGTTCAGTGACGTTGCTGGACCTCTGGGTGAAGGCACATATATATGGGAGTCCGAGGTAGAATTCAATGGACGTTGGGGCAGATACCACTTCTTTACCAGGGAGTTTGAAAAGCTACAGAATAATGAAGGACTGAAGTCGATATGGAAGAAGGCCGGACTTTATGATTACTTCAAGTTCCAACTACCAAAGCCAGATTTTCTAAGGTGCTCATACTTAATTAGTACCCTCACTCCCAGCAAAGACAAGAAAGGATACAGCTCCTTTGTGCTCCCATCACTCACAAGGGGCAACGAGCTGAAGCGTTTCCGCTTGACTATCAACTTGGTGAGAGAAGCACTCGACATGAAAGGTATGCACATCCCAACAGAGAAAGAGACTATGGTTCCAGACAATATGAAGAACAGAAATCTGACGAAGTTGAAGGACATGGTTGCGATGACACCTACGATTGCCATTCACTTACGCATGGTCATGCAACATTTCACATTCCCAGCGCAGGAGAGGTTCACAATGCCCCCCAAAAAGATCTGGTTTAGCCTCTACCTGGCGGATGCTTTTGAATTGTCCATCAATATGCCCCACTGGATTATCGACCAGATTCATATGGCTCATCAGAGATGGTATAAGAAGCAAAAGTCTGTGCTGTATGGTTGCTGTGCACTTACAAGAATTGTATACAGATGTCTCGCATATGATGTACCGGTGCAGAGGGCTCTCATTTGGTCCAGAGCACAAGAGTTTCAACGCAGATTGTCAGCTGTAGGGCCTCCCTCAAAGAAGATGAGAGGCGCTGTCCAGATGCCTTGTGCACAAGCTCGCGGTGCAACCCTAACGCCTGAAACAACCCCAAGACTTCCCCGACGAGTGCAACCATTTACTATCAGGCTACCCACGCACAGCACAGATGGCCCTAACCTCGTGTTTCCACCAGTACCGACTGATCTGGAATTCCCGCATGGATTCACTCTGAAGGATCTAACGGACGAAGAAGTTGCTAGAATCATCGACGCTGTAAATGCGGAAGTGGAAGCAGAGCAAGCTGGTGGACAGCAAACTGCCCTCGACCAAGCCCAGCCTAGCCAACCGGACGTAGTCAATGTGGACGATGAAGAAGAAGCACATGAGGAGGCACAGGGAGGACAATCAGAAGCAAAAGAACAAGAGTATGATCAGGAAGCCCTACAAGTATTGCAAGGTGCCCCAGCCTATACTAACGCATTAAAGAAGCTCTATGATACGATGAACCGAGTTCAGGAGCAACACAGGCTGTCATTAGCTGCAGGTAAAGCCCTCATGAACCAGATTCTGGAGGAGGAAGGTGTGGACGAGCAATACCGTGCCACCTTGGAAATGATATCAGATGCTTTGGGAGTACCTGAAACGGTGCATACTGCACTAGCGCAATCACGAAGGACAGAGAAAAGATATGGAAGACGCCCCCCACGAACGGGAAAACGAATGAATGTATTAGGATCCGGACCACAAGGCACCCCCACAACCACTGGCACAGCACACACTGTTCACGACACCGAGGAAGCCCACACATCAAGTGCACCCCCATCACCTCCCTTGCCACCTTCTCCCCCACATCCGCCCCACTCACCTCCCTCTACCACTGTAACCTCTACTGTCACCACCTCCGATACCACTACACACACCGACGCACAAACCATCAGTCAACCCACATACTCTATTTCCACTGAAAACATAAGTCTAACCACAGCCACGGTAAACCTCACTATTCCGATCACACTTCCCGGGAGTTCACAATTACACACACCTCTATACACGTTCACAACTCTCACCGCTACCACAATCCCCATGTTCACCGTCACTCCCACCACGGCCTCCACTTTTGAATCCATGGAGGTATCACCCACCTCTGCACCTCTCCCACCCCCCATTTACCCACAATCTCCCATTCCCCCACCTCCCCCCTCACCCTTCTCCAGTACTGCATCCACAATCCCCTTGCCCTTTCCCTTCCCCTCTGCATTCAACACCATTTCTCCCACCATTCCGCTTAATAATGTATTTAATAATATGTATCAATGCATGTCCCAACTTCAGCAACATTACCAACATCTGGACAACCAACATACAAGGCTTTTCTGAAGCCACGAAGATCTCCAAGCACGATGTAGGGATCTTGAAGAGCAGAAGCAGCTACTACAACAGCAGCACGTGACCTTACAGGAACAATATGCACAACTAGTAGCCAACCCACCCCAAGCAGATGATGAAGAACGACGACACATGGACGAGCTGCTACATTCTCAGATCACTGAAAACCTGAAGCTTCGACGGAACTCGGGCCTCCTACGCAAGCATATGTCTACAGCGCTAGAGGAGAATAAAAGATTACAGAAACAGAACGAAGAAAATCTGGAGGCGGCCATGGAGGGTTCCCCACAGGAAATTGACCCAGAGCGATTCAAGACCATTCCCTCTGAGAATATGAAGGTGGTGTTAGAAACTCATGCAGATCTAATGGAGGCCCATGCCACTTTAGAAAAAGAGAGAGATGATTTACGAAGACAGTTGGCCACCCGACAGACATCACCCAGCAAGAGCACAACCGCAGAAGATACATCTGAAGAGGTCACTAAACTCCGGGCCGAACTTGAGGAATTACGTAGCAAGGTCATGCAATATGAGCGTCAGCCCTCCCCTCTGGTAGAGCCCGAGCCTGACGATCTTGTGCCAATTGAAGTAGAAGAAACATTCGAGGATCCCTATGTCGCGATGCCAACACCCGGGGGTAAGCGAACAGAACAGGGCATGGACACAATTGAAATTGAGGCACCTGAATGGATGCAAAAATTAGAGAAAGTAGCCACGACGCATGATGACAGGGTGGCAGTCCAAATCGCATTGATGTCAAAATTGGAAGAGGTTGTAATAAAATCCGATTATTTTAAGAATCTCTCACACCATAGGTGGATCGGCCCATCGGACGACCTGTATGTTCCTTTTTGCGTTCTAATGGCGGATTATAATGCGGAGATCAAACACCACACCTCAAGGGAACCAACCTCTGCCACCCAGTTTGCACCTGATGACATTCCAGAAAGTGCCAAGCAGGGACATATTCGCCAACCGATGTGGAGAATTCGGCTGCTTGAAACCTACACGGAAATGGTAAGAACATGGAACAACATGCCATTGTACATCAAATATAACCCATGTTATTGCCCTGTATTTCGAAGGAGATCCTGGCCGGAGTACACACAAACAGTGCTGACGATTAAAGGATGTGAGAAGTGGCTCAATTATGTGTACTTCGCACCCCCTAAGGGCCCACCTACTGTTGGATATATGATTTCGACGATTCGACACTGGGGGGTCCGTTTCAAGAATGTACCTGATATCATGACTCAGATGTGCCTGAAGATTTTCGAACTTATGTTGGTCACCTTCAAGACCTTCAAAAATGTCAAGGAACCGCATCTCTCAGCACTAGGATTTAATGAAGGTAATCAGGACCTTGTATACGACATGAGCACAACCCCATCGATTAATGTTGTGTATGCATGGCACGCTCGCATCAAATATCTACCGGCCTGCTTCAAACAAACGTTTGAAGAGATGTTTGTCACGGGATTCTGGGAATATCACTCCGAGATATTCATTCCCAGACCATCCCATCTCTTGCAGTTGTTTGTAGTGGAACAAGCTCTCCATTCCGAAAAGCTACGTATACCACATCCAGAGGTTCCCGGGCCAATAGACTGGGATGCTCTACTCACAGATTTGGCCAAAGGATTGCGAATTGCCGAACATCACTTAGCGCAGGATGTCGTCGAGTACTACGTCCAAAAACCCACACAACAAGGGTCTGTCAGGGACGACAGACGCGAGAGAGGGGGGGGTGTTAGCAGCGGACAAGGGACTGAAGGACTAACGAGGCATGGCAGCCAGAGAAGAGAGTCAGAAGGGAGAGAAGGCACAAGCAGACAAGGGAGTCAACGAAGATCTGGCAAATAGGCCAATAATTTTCTTCAGGAAGAAGCACGTATGAGCATTCACGCAGATCTAGCACTAAGGCAACTCCTTAGTTTTTCAAAACCCTCACACCAATTAAAAGTGATTCTCATCACTAAACACCCTTGTAAATACCATTTCATATTTTTGTAGCTCCATTTTGTGCAAGCCAAGGAGTCCTTGAGCTTGAGGAGCTTTAGAAGTATCTACCTGCCAATTTTCGTATTTTTTAGATCTCGTTTGAGCCCTCAAATAAGCCCTGGAACCTAATTTTTAACTAGGCCGGACACTAGGTCTGAACAGGGCCAAAGCTAGTCAAAAACTATAAAAGGAGCTAGAGAGCTCATTTTTGAGGTTAGATTGTAATTGAAACGAACTTGTAAGAGCATTTTGAAAGTAATCTAAGAACTCCATTGATTCTCACTCTTTGTCTTGCCGTGTGTGCGCGTGTGTGTGTATGTGTGTGCATGTTTGTGTGCTTCTCACTCACGCACTTGTGCCGCCACTTGCTCGAGGTCTTCATACCATCCTCACGTCTTCCCGGATTGACATTAAAGGAGGTGCTACTCATCACTGAGCTACACCACATGCCTACCATGCTTCGAGACCACAAAGATCCTCTCTGAGGTATTCTCTAAGTAGGTCACTTTTCCTGGGGTACCTCGAACTTTGAACTCATATATGGTAAGCATTCCCACTTCATTAGGTTGGTTAGGCTTATACCTCCAGAAAGCCTTATCTTTTTCTTGATTTAAGAGCAAATCTATGCTCTTATTGTCAACTCAGGAGTGATTATTTTGGTCAAGATTGATTTGCCTTAAGGGGTTCTTAGCTCTCTTCCTAAGTTCCCTTACTTTATGTCACGTATTTCAACCTCTGAGATTATGTTGCCAAATTCATTTGCCCTATCTGGTTGGTTGGTGACCACATGCATTGTTCCTTCTTTATCTATGTATGAACCATTTTCAAATTTGACTACTAGATGTTCTAGTCCGATGGGTTGATCTGGGTTTTTAATTTGGACTATAGATCTTCTCAAACCATCCTCATAGATGCGAGCACCTAATCGGTTGGTTTTGATGTATTCTAGTTGAGTCTTGTAAGGTCCTTCTGGTTTTTCTAGGTATACCACTCTTGAGCTACCTATGGGTCTCTCCATGCTATAAGACATCTCCGAGACACTCATTTGTGAACTTAGGACGTATGGGTAATCACTCAACTGCTAGGCCCAAGACCTAGTTGTATGGTTGATACTAGCATCTGATGATCTAACACTTTGGTGATCTCTCTCTAGGTGTCTACTTGACCTCAGGTTCGTATGCCCTATCGATTTTCCCAATGAACCTTGTACAACCACATTGTTGGTTCCTTGGTATCAATTACTTTTTCATTTTAATTCTCTCTTGTGGTATTCACTTGTTTTACAACATGTGTCGTAAGGAGTACTTAAGTTTTTTTCATACTTGATGCTCTGTGTCAATTAAACTAAGTTCTTTGCCCTTAAGTTGTCCCTTGTCTGCAATTTAACCTATTCTTACACTTGAGAATTTAGAGGCTCTTAGGACTTGAGTGTTCCTATCATGCCCCTAATCTATCAAAACATCTAATCGCACTTACCCTAAGGTAGGAATGGACTGAGGGAGTTGAGAGAACTTCCAACCTCTAGTCGCTTCTCCTTGATGCACTTGTATGCCCAGGACGCTCGTTCCCAAGCTGCACACGCTAGCACCTTGCTTTGGTCTCTCCAAGGGTTCTTCATGATCCTGTAAAAGTTCAAATCTTAGCTCAAGCTTTTAACTTCAAATGACAAACAATTTGATCTAAGCACATTTAAAGACCCTTTTTCCCCTTTGTATTGCATTGAAAATTTTCTAGAGCCCCCTAGGTTTCCTAATCCCACTTAGGGTCAACTTCAAAGTACCCTATCTGAATATCAACACATTATTCTTAAAAAAAACAATTGCGGCCGTGTAGGATTCACCATGAGCTTTCTTATGAGCTCTAGAGATCAAAAAATGGATTTCGTATAAAAACGTTATCTTGATTCACCGTTCTAGGGGTTAAAATAGCCAAATAGGACCTCTCAGGTATTTAGTGATTTTTCTAGAGCCTTTGGAATTGCATAAATAGACGAGCTTGAAAAATGCCAATTTTTAGCTCAAAATTTTCAAAAAAACACCACCTTAATTTTTGCTGAAAATAGGCATCTATCACGATAGATGGTGTTCTTCGCGATAGACAGTGTCTTTCGTGCGTGACTATTTGTCGTGATAGATGGGTGTCTGCCATGATAGACGGGGTCTATAAAGGGGTTCTATCTATGGTGATAGATGGGTTTCTGTCATGATAGATGGTGTCTATCGTGATAGATGCTGTCTGTCATGGGTCTGTCTGTCGTGATAGACGATGTCTATCGCGATAGACACTATCTATCACACGTAGCTATCTATCGTGATAGATGGGTGTCTGTCACGATAGACAGGGTTTATCCTGGGGGTTCTGTCTGGTGCGATAGATGGGTGTCTATCACAATAGATGGGGCCTATCATGGTTCTGTCTATCGTGATAGACGTGTGTCTGTCGTGATAAATGCTATCTTTCATGCATGGCTGTCTGTCGTGATAGACAAGTGTCTATTGTGATAGACAAGTGTCTGTCGTGATACACGAGGTCTATCATGGGGTTCTGTCTATCACGATAGATAGGTGTCTGTCACGATAGACACTGTCTATCACGATAGACAATGTCTATTGTCTATCTTGATTTTGGTCTCTCATGATAGACAAAAAATGCAAATTTTTAGGAACTTTTTGATGATTTGGAGTGCTCTAGTGGTGCAGTTTCTTGTGCCATACATGCAAACACAAAATACCAACTTTCTCTATCTGCCGTGATCGATATAGGTCATCATCTCGGGACGTGTAGAGGTCTATCATACTTGTGCAAGCTATTGAAGATGATAACATAGCCAAATCCTACAACAAAAGCTCAAAAACACACAAGAAACAGATGGCAACAAGCTCTCTCTCGCTCTCTCTCACAAGTGAAATGAGGAAAATGAGGTAGGGAGGGGAATATGACCAAAAAACTGAAATTTTTGTGAAGGTGGAGATGGAGGTGGGAGGTGGTGAGGATGATGATGGTGGTGATGATGATGATGAAAATAAGGAAAAATAAAGAAGAATGAAAATATTACCTATGACTCCAACATCATAGCTCTACATCTTACCATCACATGCGCGTCCTCAAAGCTCTCTCCCTGACAACGATGCAAAATTTGGTGTCACTCTAGCACAATGACAAGTACCAATGTGAGGTGATTCACCTCATAAATGTCAATCCATGGAGACATGAGGACTAGTATGACGACTATGAACAAGTGACGTCACAAGTGCATGAGTGAGAAGCACACAAACATGCACACACATACACACACGTGCACACAAGGCAAGAACAAAGAGAGGAACAATGGAGTTCTTTGTATTACTCAAAAATTCTTTTATAATAGCTCAAACCTCTAACAAGCTAACCTCAAAAATGAGCCCTCTAGCTCTTTTTATAGTTTTTTACTAGATTTTGGCCCTGTCTAGAACTAGTGTCCGACTTAGTTAAAAATTAGGTTCCAAGGCTTATTTGAGGGCTCGAACAGAATCAAAAAATTATGAAAATTGATACATAAGCACTTCTAATACTCCTCAAGCTCTCGGACTCCTCAGCTTGATCAAAATGCAGTCTAATCTATCAAAAATGGTATTTACAATGTTTGTGTAGTAATGAGAATCACTTTGATTGAAAGATTAGCTTGGTTGTGAAATTTGTTCATGATAGATATACAATTCATGATTTGTCAAATGGCGATGTCATTATGGCTTCTGGCCTTTTATACCATGGGCTACATAAGCTCATAGACTATGAAAAATCTACGAATGATTCACCATGTGCAGTACATGATTCTCATGCTTTGTCAGATGCAAATCTTTGGCATGCATGCTTTGGTCATTTGAATTTTGCTAGTTTGCCACACCTGCAAAAATCTGAAATGGTGTCCTCTCTGCCCAAACTTGAGACACCTGGTAAACATGTCTCTGAAGGCTGTATTTTGGGCAAAATGCATCGTTCCTCATTCCCAAAAGATGGTTTAGTTCAAGCTACTCAAAAACTACAGCTTGTTCAAAGTGATGAATGTGGTCCTATGCAGACACCCTCTTATGGAAACTATCTTTACTTCATGACTTTCATTGATGATTTTTCAAGGCATGCATGGGTATATCCATTGAAAGCAAGTTGGAAGTGTTTATGTGCTTCAAACAATGTCTGGTTTTGTCTAAAAATCTCTCAGCATGTAAAATGGGCACCCTCCATTTTGATCGATGGGGGGATATATGTCTTTTGATTTTAATTCATTTCTAGCCAAATGTGGGATAAAACATCAGTGTACATTGCCATATACACCTCAACAAAATGGACTTGCTAAACGGAAGAACATGTCACTCATGGAGATGGTGAGGTGTATGGTCAAGAGTTAGGCTTTACCACATAGTTTCTAGCTTGAGGTTGTTATGTGTGCAACATATGTACTTAACAGGTGTCCCACTAAAGCATTGTAGTCTATCACTCCATATGAGGCTTGGCATGGTCACAAGCCATTTATTTCTCACCTGCATGTTTTTGGTTGTCTAGCATATGCATTAGTGCTTAAACAACAATGCAAGAAATAGGATGATAAAGCAGTGAAATGTATTTTTGTTGGGTATAGTTTTGAAAGCAAAGGCTATCATTTGTATCCACCACATACCAAATGCATTAAAGTTAGATGTGATGTTGTTTTTGTGGAAGATGTTATCCAGACATTACTTTCATGTACTAAGGAGACATGAGTTAGCTCCAAAGACATGTATGACACCTTGCTGCCTCTTTTTACAGGTGGACAGTCTAGTGCTGGTCCAAATGAGGAAACTTTTCAGCCTTTACAGGTTTCATGTGATGATGCAAATCATTCCATTTCTTATGAAAATTTACATGATGCAGTTGTTGATGAGAGAACTAATATAAAGGAGGCAAAAACTATGCCTAAATGGTTGGTGCAGACTTTGGGAGATACCAAATTAGATGCACCTCTATCATATTGTACTCATTCATGCTCTCATGGAGCTTTTTTTGCATCAGATTGCTATGCTATGGCTATCTCTAGTCTTTATGTGACTTGCCTCTTGGCAAGAAGCTCATTGGCACTAAGTGGTTATACAAGTTGAAGTGTAAGCCTGATCGAACAGTTGATAGATATAAGGCTAAGCTTGTTGCAAAGGTTTATGCTCAAGAAAGAGGCATTGATTTTGATGAGACCTTTGCTCCTACATGCTGAATGACTACTATTTGTAGCATTTGTACACTTGCAGCTCATCGTGGTTGGAATGTACATCAGTTGGACATTAAACTGCAATTCTCAATGGTGACTTGCATGAAGAAGTGTATGTTTTTCACCCCCGTGGCTTTGTGCAGAAAGGGCATAAAAATCAAGTGTGTAGGTCAAAAAAGGCATTAATATATGGTTTGAAGCAATCACCACGTGCTTGGTATGAAAAGATACATGCCGACCTAATTGCACATGGTTTTGAGAATTGTCCAACTAAGAGAACATGATATAGTAAGCATGCAAATGATGTGCTTCTGATCATTGTTGTGTATGTTGCTAACATTCTACTCACTAGTCCTCCTGAGAAGCATATTGCTGATTTTAAGGTTGATCTGCATGCCTCGTTTGAGATGTCAGATTTGGGGCATTTGCATCATTATTTGGGCATTCATTTTATGCAAGTTGATGGTGGAATAGCTTTGTGTCAAACAAAATATATTGACACATTATTGTAGCATTTTGGCCTTGAAGATTGCAAACCTATTTCCACTCCTTTGGAGATAGGTGTACGATTGAGTCTTCATGATGCTTGAGATGCATTTGATGTTGTTCTCTATTATTGGATGTTGGATGCTTGATTTACTTATGCATTACTCGGCTAGCTATTCAGTTTGCTATCTCAGAGATGAGCACGTTTATGCATTGCCCAGGTGTCAAGCATTGGCAGGCAGCTAAGTGCACCTTTCGCTACTTGAGTGGTACCCTGTTACACTTATGTGTTCCTCGAGTAGCTTTGATATGAAACTTTTCCCTATATATGGTCCCTTTTTACTCTAGTGCTTGTTAAAGGTTTTTTCCCCATGTTACCACATACATGATTCACTCATATGTGGTGGTACTTTGTACTTAGCGATATTATTCAGCTCTTACTTCAGTTTTGATCATCTTCAATAGAGAGTGCTATTCCAACCATCCATCTTCTCCATGTGTCTTGCTCCATTTGTGCTTCTTGTGTGTGCTTCACATGTGTCTCTTGCACTTCTATGCACACCCAACATACCCAACTACTTGGATTATGTTATCCTAAGGGGGGATTACTATCGCCAGATTTACATGCTTTTTCTAACTCTTATTGGGTTGGTTGATATGACATTTGTGTGTCCACAAGTGGTTTTTGCTTCATGCTTGGTAGCTCATGCATATCTTGGTTGAGCAAGAAGCAGCCTACTATGGCCACTTCTAGTTGTGAGGTTGAGTATAGGGTAGCTTTCATAGTGACTGTTGAGTGTGTGTGGCTAAGAGGCCCTATGGCTGATTTGGGTGTTGGTCAGTGTTCGTAGTAGCCAAAGGCATCAAAACAAAGGAAGTATGTAAAGGTGGACTACAAAAAGTTGTGGGGAGCTAGACACTTCATTTTTTTCAAGAAATATATTTTATGATGTTCTCTTCAAACAACAAATAGTGCTTTTCATCACTTTTTGTAATATATGGATCATAAAACACCCAATCTTGTATTTAGTACCTTCATTTTGTGCAATCCGAGGAGTCCTCAAGCTTGACGTGCTTAGGTAGAACGATCCTATCAATTTTGGTAATTTTTAGATCTCCTTTAGACCTCCAAATGACCCCTAGAGCCTATGTTTAACTATGTTGGACACTAGATGTGAAATCGGTCAAAACTAGTCTAGAATCTATGAAAAGAGCTAGAGAGATCATTTTTGAGGTTAGCTAGTGTTGGTTAGTGTGAGCTTAGAGCTAAATCGAGCTTGTAATAGCGATATTCAGCAATAGAGTCTTCTATCTACCTTCCATTGTGTCTTGCTTGTCTCTTCCTTGTGTGTGTATATGTGTGTGTGTGTGCATCTTTATGCTTCTCACCTTCACTTTCACTACTTCTTGCATTCACGATCTTCATATCACTCCTATCTCTTCCACGGATTGACATTAAGGAGGTGGAGCTTCTTAACGTGGTACTTACCATTGTGCTAGAGCAACACCAAATTTGGCATCATTGCCAGGGATCGAGTTCTAGGATGAATGCTTGATGGTAAGACTATAGCAAGAATCGCCATTGGAAGGTAATTAATTTTAGTTTTTGTTGTTTTTTTTCATAGTTTTTAGTATTTTTCAACTCCCCCATACTCCTCCTTCATCACCACATCATCTTCTTCCACTACAAAAAAATCAGAAAATTCACCATATCCACCTATTCTCCCCATTTTCCTCATTTGTGCATGCAAGAGAGAGAGAGAGAGAGAATGATTGAACTAGCATATGTGTGTGTGTTTTTAAGTTTTCTTGTAGGCACAACACTCCAATACAACAAGAAAGCTCCAAAAAGGTAAAAACTCAGATTTTTCTACCATATTTACTGAAGCTTCAGAACCATGGTGATGGTCTAAGAAAGTCGGCATTTTTTGATTGCATCTATAACATGATGTAGGGGACCCTTGCACTTGCACAAATCCACAGATGCATCCCAAGAATTCACATTTTGGTGGACCATTGCAATGGGCTCAGGCCATTGCGATGGGGTGCCACCATCATGATTGGCTCGCACCATCACGACGGCTCGATCGGACCATTGTGATGGTCTCATGCCATCGAGAAGGCTCAATTGGACCATCGCAATGGCCACTGACCATTGCGACTATCATGCCGACCCCACACCATTACGATTGGCTCAGGCCATCGTGACGCTCCACTGCCACATGTCATTTTGGACCATCGCGATGATCCCGATATGCCATCGACGCTTTAGTTCCATGCCATCACGATTGGCTCACACCATCGTGATGCCTCATGACCATTACGATGGGCTCACGCCATCATGATGGATCTATTGACCGTTGACCATCATGATGGGCTCATGCCATCATGATTGTTTGCTGAACAGATCATCACGACGACTCGATTTTGGACCATCGTAATGTTATGCACCTTCGGACCATCGCGATTGTGTCACACCATCATGATGGTTCAATTAGACCATCATGGTGGTCCTAGACCATCACGATTGTTGCTGACCATCATGATTGTTTACCTAAAACACAAAATTAGGTTTTTTATTTTTTGGGAAAATTCAAAGTCTATTTTGAGTAAATTTTGAGTGATTAAGCATATTGGAGGCCCCTTAGCTCACATTTGGAGAAAAACTTGTCTACCAGTTTTAACCCTTGAGAGCTTGAACGATCATAACTTCCTCATACAAAGTCCATTTGTTGAGCTCTAGGGCTCGTTGGAAAGCTCGTTTCAAATACTATGTGTTCTTAACTATTTTTCTTAAGGATAATGTGTGAATATTTAGATAGGATAATTTGAGTTTGACCTTCTGTGGGATTAGGAAAGCAAGGGGGGCATTTGAGAATTTTTGCCAAAGGGACCCTTAAAGGTGTATACATCAAAGTATCTCTCCGTTAACTTAAAGATTGTTCCAAACATTGGACTTTTATAGGTCTACTAAGAGCCATCCAAGGGTAGCCAAAGCAAGCTAAACGGTGAAGCAAGCAAAACTTGGGAAGCACGACTTCTTGGGCAACAAGATATTCAATGAAGCAGACTCAAGGTTGGAAGAATACTCAACCCCCTCATTCAATTATTAGCTTTGGGTAAGTGCATGTAGCATTGTGGATTGAATTAGGACTATGATAGGAATGCATCAAGTCAAAGAGACTAATTTTTTTCAAGTCTAAGTGTAAGTTAAAAGAGTGTGAAAACAAAAACCCTAAGGAAAGAACCTAATCTTGACAGAACGAGAACTCAAAAGTGCAATGAAAAGTCAATTCCTGACGTGTACATTGAGACAAGACAAGAGTTTAAAAGAATTAAGAATGAGACAAGTGACTAAGAACAAAGAGGCATTGACAATTAGAACATGTATTGAGTGTTCAAGGAAGAAAAAGTCATGAACCTTAGATCAAGCAAGCATATAGGTAAGTCAGATCGATGAAGCCTTAGATCATCGGAAGCAAGTGTGGGGACTATTGCACATTCATGGGCACAACAATTGAATAGCTACCCATACGAATTGAGCTTAGAAACTAGCGAGTTGGAAATGACTTATAGCACATAGAGACCAAAAGGAGGGTCAAGTGTAGCTTATTTGGAAAGACCCAAAGGACCCTATAGGACCCAATTAGAATACGTCCAAACCAACCACTTAGGTTCTCACGTCTATGAGGATGTTTTGAGAAGATCGGTGGTTCAATTGCACAACCCCGACCAACCCATTGGATTGGAACGTCCAATGGTAAAGTTTGAGAGAGATCCATACTTAGACAAAGAAGGAACCATGTACATCATAAGTAATCAGCCTAATCATACTAGTGAGTTTGGTGTAGTAATTCCCGAGATAGAAGCAAGAACCCAAGGAAAAGAACCATTAGGAGATGAACCTAGGACACCTAGAGGGAAATCCGTATTGAAAAGAATGCTAAAACCAAAATGGATCCCTTAGGATAATAGAAGCATTGAATTGTTCCTGAATAAGGACACTGATGAAGCCTTTTGGAGATATAGAATGGAACAACCAAGTGAAGTAGGCTCCATCACCATTCATGAATTCAAGGACCTTGACATGCCTGGAAAGGTAGTATCCCTGGACAACACTTCAGAACAAGTGTTTGTAGTACCTGATCATGCAAGACAGGTGTATACATGGAGAGGTGAACTAGTGTTCCCCCCATCATGAGCGAATGTAAACACTAGCCATCAAGGTGTTGGGACATCCTCAGCCCATGGTTCCCAAAGAGAAAAAAACAAAGAAAGGCCAAAAGTAAGTTTTACTCACCTCATAGGAAGAGAAAGATTAGATATGGAAATGGATAGAATCGAAAGACAGAGAGAACCCAGACTGCCAGGTGGTAGAGATGACTTTCCTCTACCTAGAACCCACGAACATCCAAGAATATTATGACTTACCCAATTAGTAAAGTCAATGAAAAATTACTTTGATGGGATAGGAGGCTCATATGACCACATTGCTGAATTTAAGCAAGTGTTGCAAGCGGAGCAAGTAGAAGACATGTTCATGCAATACAATGCCTTTGGACTCACGTTAAAGAACACAACTTTAACCTAGTTCCAACTTCTACAAAAAGGAAATTTAGGGATATTCATCACTTGTTAGATTCATTCATCACTGAATTCTCTAAAAGTGGAATTAGGCATAACACTTCCTCATTGATTCACAGCTTCAAACAGACCCCTTAGGAAATAGTTATACTAGTGGGACATGGGCTTAGACAATATATTGAGAGATGCCCAGTGCTAGAAGTTCCCTCAAAAGCCAAGCAAGTGTCTTTGTTTTTGGACGGCCTTTTAAGCTCTAAACTATGCTCCTATGTATATTTGAAGGAATCGAGAACTCTAGAGCAGTGTGTAAGGATATTTATAGACATTGAGGATAATTTAGGAGATGAATTAGATCTCAAAGGTCTACCAAGACTTGGATAACTCCTTTTAATCATCCTCAAAACATTCCAGCTTGATAGAAGATCTAGTCAAGAAAGTGGCCTAGAAACTAGGAGTTTTGAGCAAACAGATGCTTAGGTTGACAACAAACAAACATTGTTATACCTGTGGAGGTGACCACACTAATCACTCAGCACAAGATTGTCCATACAACAAACAAGTAGTGCGACAAAACTACCCCCAAGCATATCCCCAACCATGGAGATATCAAGGTCAGTAAAATACTCAACCTCATTACTACAGACCCCCACAGAACTACCCTTATCAGACTCAACAGAGACCTCAACCAATTTTAGCTCAACAACCACCTCCATCAGCCAATGTAATCTCAGTCAAATATGTTGCTATAGAAGAAAACCTGAATAGGGCTTTAGTGCCTTCTTCACCCTTGATCATAGAAAGTGATCCTAATTCAAACAGTTTTGACTCAACCTACGTAGATAGTCCACCTGCATATTACACTGAGTCCCATGAACACATGGAAACATATCAATACGATAGTCCACCATTGGAATCTAGTTGGGAGCCGGACTATGCCAATGTAATGTATGCTAACCCTAACCCATGGCCCCTATTGAGACAACCAAAACCACAGGGCCCTAAAGGACCATGCTTTAGGTGTCAAGGAGATCACGTCATAAAGGATTGCCCACATCCTTCAATAGCAGGACAGTCAAAATATTACAACATTCAAGGCTTTTGTGTAGAATGTGGTAAAGAGCATATCATAAGAGATTGCCCGAAGAACCTTGCTAATGCCTTGAAAGTGGCGCCCATTAAAGTGATAGATATTGTGCACACCTCAGATGGATCCACACCTACGTATGTACCTATCCAAGCTATAACGAGAGCCCAAGTGCTATTGCAAGATCAACAGTTAACTCCTAAAAAGTGGCCGAGACTAGTGAAGTTGGAGAGTCTAGTAGTAGAAAGATGAAATCTTGGAAGGATTCACGAGAGAGGATCAAAAGGAAATGGAGTAAAAAGATAAACGAATTGGAAGGAAGCATGAAAGAAACTAGAGCTAAAATCCTAGAATTAACTTCACAAGAATCAAATCAAGAAACCCCCAACCAGAAACTAGGATCAACTCTAGCTGAACCCATGCCTCAAAATCTAGACATGATGTTTCAAGCATACCAGGCAAGATTAAGAGAAGCACCCCAGGTAGTTGAATTGAGTAAGAATTACCCAAGAGCAGACTTAAAAATTGAGAGAATGAAACTTTGCATGAAGATGGTAGAATTAGCCTAGACCATGTTTGAAGCCTCTCATTATATCAATTGGAGTAATATAGCAGAACCAGAGTTACATTTTCAAAGACTATTGGAGAGGCTAGATTACTTGATTAGTTGCAATGAAAAGAAAAGTTTGCAAAAGGACCCTATTGTTCTAGAGACACAGGAAGGTAATGTACCATCCTTGTCTCAAGTGTCAAATATCAAGGTCGAAAACAATCTTTCTTCCATACATAAGTATTCACAAGGGTTTCTAAGAGAAATCCAAGAAGAGTAGTGGAGACGAGAGCAAGAAACCAATCCACCTATTCAAGAGATAAACGACTTGCAGGAACAATTTCCTCAAGACATACCCTCTATCTATGACGATGTAGAGGAAGAGCAGCTTAGTGAAAAAACAGAGTTTGAATCTAATTCCTTACAAGAGTTTCCCCACTTCACAAGACCATGGGAAGCTAAGTCTATCAGTATGAGAGCTCACACCATAATAGTTAGAAATGAAGAATCAGTAATCCCTAGAAACATGGAAGTGATCAAGAACACTAAAGTGCAGTGTCATCTCACTTTAGAAGAATTGTTGAAAATTAAGCCAAAGTTGTGGAGGCATGTAGAAAATCAATTCTCAGAGGCCGCTTCCACTTACTCTCAGGAAGGTTCACACAAGAAGGTACCAAAAATACCTGTGGAAAGAATTGGAGACATGAGCAAAGGAGAGGAAGGTAATACCTATCTTCCAATAACCCATCAAGGCTACACCACCAAAGCATCTTAGATTGAGGAGCCAGAGTAGCCATAGCTACCACTGCTTTATTGAAACGTTGGGGTAAGCCATCACTAAGACCCACAAGAATGAAGCTACAAATGGAGAATTCCTGACTCCAAAGGCCAAACCTACTAAGCAAAAACCTTACATGTATAATGATAACTATGCTGCCAATATTAAAGAGGAGATATATTGACTAATAGAAGCAGGATTCATTTATGAAATTAAGCATACCGAATGGGTATCCCCCATTGTGGTAGTGCCCAAGAAGAATGGGAAATTGGATGTGTGTATTAACCTTAAAAAAGTTAATGCCACCATGATTAGAGATAGTTATCCTCTTCCTATCACGGAACATTTATTGGAATGAGTTGCGGGCAAGGAAGTTTATAGCTTTTTTGATGGATTCTCAGGCTATAACCAAGTAGCCATTTCTCCTAAAGATCAACGCAAGACGGCTTTTACCGTAGAGTGGGGCATATTTGCATTTCATGTGATCCCATTTGGGCTCACAAATGCACTCACCACTTTTCAACAACTAATGTGTCATGTTTTTAAGGAATTCTTAAGGAAGAATTTTGAAGTTTATGTGGACGACATATGTGTGCATTCTAACATGAGGCATACCCACATCCCTGAATTAAGACAATTATTTGACAAATGTTGAGAATATCAGGTTTGCTTGAACCTAGAAAAGTGCATTTCATGTTCACACAAGGCAAAATTCTAGGACACATTGTGTCAAAGAATGGGATTTCTACGGACAAAGAAAAGGTGAAAGTAATTGCACACCTACCTAGGAAGAAACATGTAAAGGAGGTACAAGCTTTTATGGGTCATTGCGGTTATTATGGACGATTTATACACATGTACGCTATCATAGCAAAGCCTTTGTACTCTCTTTTGACCAAATTTGAATGGACAGAAGAATGTGAGAATTCATTCAATGAACTCAAACGACCCTTGTGTGCAGCACCCATATTAATGAGTAAACCATTCCATGTACATGTGGATGCATCCAACTGTGCCATAAGATGCGTGCTAGCACAACCTATGAATGAAGGTAATATGGATCTTCCCATAGCTTTTGCAAGTAGGCAGTTAAACGCAGGAGAAAGAAATTACACCACGATGGAGCACGAAGGATTAGGAATGATTTATGCGGTAAAGAAATTCAGGCATTACTTATTGGCAAACAAGTTCAATTTCTTCATGGATCATCAGGCATTATTGTACTTAGTCAATAAGCCTTGTAATACCGAGCAATTGATACGTTCGTTTCTATTACTAATGGAATACGACTTTGAAGTTGTAGTCAGAAAGGGAAGAACCCATCTTAGAGTCGACCACCTTTCATGAATCACTAGAGGAGAAGCTCCTCAAGGAATAGTAGATGACCTACCATATGCATACCTGTTTAACCTTGAGATAGTACCTGAATGGGCCAAACCCATTTTCCCTATTCTCACATTTGGACCCAAGAATCCTAGGATTAGGATCAGAGAAGGAGAGATTACCAAATCTCAAAGATACCTGATTCTAGTAGGAAGCATATATAAACAAGAAAATCGAAAAATTCTTGCTTGTTGTGTAGACAAATAAAAATACAAGAATTGGTTGCAATTAACACATGTAGGTGCATTGAAGCAACATCATTTGAAACATCGTACCTTGCAGACTCTACACATACTAGGAGTATATCGGCCCTCTATGGAAGCAGATGTCTATAGGCTATGTAAAGAATGCCCAGTTTGTTGTGAAAAAGCACCTCTGGAACGTGTCACTTTGTATCATGTGTCTCTCACACCAGAATGGAGCGAACCAATGGTAACATACTTGAGGACAAAAAAGCTCCCTCAAGGAATGACTTTAGCAGGACAAAGAAGTCTACAGCAGGAAGCTAAAGACTACTCACTTATTGGTGATATCGTGTACAACAAGGAAGAGATGGATACCTAAGACTGTGTGTTCATGAGAGTGATTACTTAAGCATATTAGAGACTGCACACCAAGGTGTTGCAGGAGATCATTTTGGCCCCAATAAGATAATCAAAGCCATACTATTTGTAGGATTATGATGGCCCACTCTTCACATGGATGCACATACCTATGTTAAGAGATGTGATGTGTGCCAAAGAAGGAAATTTCCTACTCGCAGAGATGAAATGTCACTGAAACCCATCATGGGAGGATGTGCATTCTCTAAGTGGGGTATAGACTTCGTAGGACCCATTAACCCCCCCTGCTAAAGGTACTCATGCGATATACATCATAGTAGCGATTGATTATCTTACCAAATGGGTAGAGGCTAAGGCAACCAAAAAGAATGATGCACACACGACAGAAAAAGTCTTATTTGAAAATTCCTTTACAAGATATGGATTGCCTATAGAGTTGGTGAGCAATTAAGGAACTCACTTTCTAAACCTGGTCATTGAATATTTGTTACAAGATTTTATGGTGATTCACAAGAAATCTGCACCATCATCTGCAGGCCAATGGTCAAACAGAAAGTCCTAACAAGATCCTATGTAATGTGATGAAAAAACTCATGAACAACAAACGTTCGGATTCGGGCAAACAGTTACATCATGTTGTTTGGGCATATCGAGTAGCCTACAAAACCGTACTCAATGCAACTCCCTTTCAGATGGTTTTTGGTCAAAATGTTGTGCTCCCTTTGGACCTTAACAAGAACATCAATGAACCGGCCATGAATTATCATCAAGGATAATGGACTTGGAACGATTAGGAGAAACTAGGCTGAAAGCAGCAGTAGGGATATATGCAGTAAAGAAGCCACAGAAAGCCTATTTTGATGCACCATGTTAAAGATAAAGGTTTAAAAGAAGGTGAGTTAGTCCTAGTGTATACACTAAAACAACATGCACAGAAGCTAGAGAAACGTTGTTATGGACCCATGATTATCAACAAATTGTCGACAAGTGGAGTGGTACAATTAGCCACACTAGAAGGAGAGATAATTCCTAATTACATTAGCGGCTGTAGAGTCAAGCTTTATCACGATCCTCTTATAGAGGATATGCTTAGATGGCTCACATTGGCCAAGAAGCATAAGGAGGAAGAAAATAGAATACACGAGGAAGCTCAGGCAGAAGCTCTAGAATGCATTAAACACATGAAATTAAGAAGACAAGGACTAGAGAGAGAAGATTATAACCATCTTGCAGAAACATCAAGATACCCCATGGCCATGTGTCAAACAAAGTCAACTACTCATCCTAGCAGTGGATAGGAGACCATTCATTACTGTTTTGCTAGAACAAGGTAACACCCCCCATGAGATTAGGGCTTTAATTGATTCAGGTGTTGCGACTAGTGTGATTAGGTGGTCTCACTATAAGGACTCAGGACTAGAAATACGACCAATTGAGGCATACCTCATAGGGCTAGGAGGCATGGAAACCCCTTGCATGGGTGAGGTGGACCTTCCTATCCTCATACACGAAGCATCCATGACTGTGAAACTCCTAGTGTGCCATGACAATGACCTAATAGAACCATTAATCCTTGGCCAAGATTGGTTATACAATCACTCAGTGGACCTAAATATGAGATAAGGCTCCCTGCAGCTCAGGACATTAGATCAACAGCGAGTGATACCGCTTGACTTCCCTAACAATAAACCCCCTGAGGAATGTAACCCCAAAACATATGAAATGACTGCGAAGGAGGATCGAAACATTTTTGGACAAATCCATCAGATAAGCATGCTCCATCCAAAGTCAACCCATGAGAGCTTGGTGATGGATAGTTTCCAATCAGGAGGATGTTAGGAGATCTTCCCTTGGTCATCCTTTGCACAAGAAGGGGATTACATCAGCGGTCAGGTGGGATGCATCAACGGATAGAGGGGCACCATAGGCACATATGGTCCTTCCTCCACACTTCCCGCGGACCAGCCTAGATCTGTTGTACAAAATGCCTCACTTCCTAATGGGCAGGTCACGCATGTGTTGGACCTCCCTTCTTTTCCAAAGCAGAGTGTCAACCCGACCTCTCAACCACAACCTCCAAGAAGTCAACCACGACCAAGGAACCCAAACTGACAACTATACTAGATGATCCAGAAGTGGAAGCAGTATCAAAAACCTAAGGCAAGTGGCATAAAGCAAGTATGGGTTCCAAAAGGTCAGAAAGCACCAGCAGTTTCCAATAGCGTAGACTATGAAAAGAAGAGGTCAAGGCAGAATCAGGGTCAACATCCAACATCCCCTCGACTTTCTTCTCCATCGACAAGAACTAGATAGATTTGGATTGCCAAGAAGTACCTAACAAACCGACCCACACCCACGCAAATTTGGGTACCCAAGAATTGTATTTTAGCTCAAAACCCAAGCCATGTAATATACATTCCTTGGTCATCACTTCACCCATCGACACCACTACTGGCCAATTCACATTTTGTACCTCAGCAGAAGAACACCACCCATAAACCAACTCTTAGGAAATGGATATCGAAACGCGTCTAGAAGCCTCCACACAATATGTTGTATAACATAACAACCATCCCAACTAACCCTTACCATGTAATAATTCACCCATGACTACTTGTACAAATTCACCCACACCAACCCATCATCACTTGTAGTGAAGACTCATCACAAGCAATGTATGCATTATCTAAAGCATGTAGGTGTCTAATGACCTGCATTAGTATATGAGAAATCACTCCATCAACCACCTCATGACACTCTGCTACATGGGTTACACATCGGCTATGGAAAGGGATTGCGGTCTCACTTTATTGGTATAATAATTAATTTCCATACTAATGTGTTATCTTTTGTAGTAGATCGTCTACGTACTCATTTCGCTCATCATGCAAGCTGAAGGAACTTCCGAGGCTGGCCCAGGCCGACAGTGGTCAATTTTGGTAATTTGTTAGCTGAGTCTTATCCTACATCACAACCACTTGAATCTTAAGGATTCACAGGACCGACACCCATCAATGATCCTCCTCTGGGATGCACTAAAAAAGTTCATTGCAACTCACACTGGTTCCAAGGTCTAGCAGGACCCCTAGCTGACGCAAACTATATCTACGACTCGATGCTTTGTTTTGATGGTAACTCATGGGGCAGATATTAGTTTTTCTCTAGGGAATTTGAAGACCTTCAGAACTCAGAGGAGCTATGACCCATTTGGGCTAGGGCTGGTTTCACTGACTACTTTACTAACCATTTGCCAAAACCTGATTTCTATCGATGCTATTATTTGGTAACCACTCTTGAAGCCCCTTAGCAAAAGGAATTGCCAGAAACTTTTATTTTTCCATCGCTAGTGAATGACCCCTCTTACAAGAAATTCTACCTCTCAAAGGATCTCATTCAAGCCGCACTTAAGATCCATGGTACTCACACGCCAATAGAAAGAGAAAGGCTCGTTCTTGAGCCTATGAAAAGAGGTAATGTGTTGAAGTGGGCATACATTTCTTCCATTACACCAGAGTTATCCAAGCTACTATGTATTTGCATGCAACATTTTTCTCTCCCCGCACAGGATTGCTTTACTATTCCGCAAAAAGGCATCTAATTTGGCTTATATCTAGCAAACACAGGACCTCAAACTATAGATCTCGCTAGTTGGATCATAGATCAACTATACTTAGCACAGCATAGATGGGAACAAAAGCACATCATCCATGGATTTTGTGCATCCACGAGAATAGTTCTACATGTGTTTGGCCTACAAATTACCCATCGAACACGCTATGACCAGTGAGAGTTGAAAATATTTAAAGGACCTTCCAAAAATGCATGAAAGTCAAGCAAAAGCAGAGCACAAAAGCACACGAGTGGTTCAATTCCATGCCTCTAGATCTCGGAGTCACCTTCGCCACAACCATCCCCTCAACAATCTCTCACGGAACCTCCTAAATGTTGGAGCAAGCAATCTGCAAATTTACCGCTCAGGCAAAGAAGGCTTGGAAATCAAGGCTCAAAGCAAGGCTCGTCATCAATACAGATGAATTTCAAAGTGAAGATATCATGAAGGCTTACACAAATCACAAAAACAAAGGATTGAAATTAGTGGTAATTTCAAAAGCTCCTATTGACAAGCTCCTAATGATTGAAGATTACTATCCTCAAGGGCTTTATTTCATCAACGAGGAGGCATTATTTATTGAAGCACTCATTTGGCATTGTTTATCAACTTGGTATCTCTCTTGATAATATTTCATCTTTCACGATCCTTGTGCACTTAAAACCATGGTTAAGATCAATGCTCTTATAGTTCTATCTTGAGAAATACCCACTCTATAGCATCAATTTATTTCTAAGCCTTCTCTCATCACATAAAAGTTATCACTGTTGTAAAGTGAATTTCTATAACTTAATCTTCTACCAAAGAAGATCTCATGTCGATTGATTTTTACCTCTCAAGCTCCACATTTTCTATATTGAAATACATACACAAAGAAAGAAGTTTGTGTTTATAACCAAGTGCTATTCAAGCACATATCTATCAAGAAGATTTTCTTTGCAGCCAAGTGCTATCTAAGCACTTCTTCATCATTGAAGAAGATTGAAAGAAGAAGAATCAAGTGATCAAGGCTAGGACCATGGACGTCACTACTCAAAGAGCCTACTATGAATCTCACTTCTCCATATCAATTGGAAGACGTAAAGAATCAAAAAATAAGAAGAAAAGAGTGCATTCAATGCACTCAAATTGAATACTTCTTTATCATAGGAAGATGAAGATTGTACATTCAACACACACAAAGATGAAGAAGAAGGCTTTCTCACAAAAGGAAGAAAAGGAAGGTGTATTCACTTGAAGAAGGTAAAATACTACTCTATTCACTTGAAGAAACAAAAAAGAACTTTAGATGTGCTATCATAAGTCAATTTGACTTACATTCATAGTCAAAATACAAAGTTGTATAGAATCTCATTTATAAAGAGTCACTCAAAGGCTGCATATCATCATATCATTGTATCTTTTGTAAAAGCTAGAAAAATCATTCAATCCCCTCATGTCAACCACTGTAAAAAAAAATAGTTGAGCACATTACAAGTGGTGTGAGCACTTGTTTACACATAGAAGGTGTAATCAAAATGGAGTTTGATCAAGAAGTTGGGATCTTGATTAACTTCATTTCTTCATGTAAAAAAAATCATCAAACAGGTGAAGGAATAGAATCACTCTAGAGCTAGAGCAATGCGTGCTCCAAGATGAGTGAGGGAAAACCACAACCTCTGAACTTTGCATTTCGACAAAGTTAAGTTGTTATACATAAATGGAAAAATTCATAGATTAAGCACTTTATAGATTTGTAACTTGTTTGGAACTTCCATTATGTATTATGACAAAAAGAGCTCATGGTTATCAAGCTATTGTACTTCTTTACTTGAAGTACTATGTAAAGATCACATTTCTCAAAGAAAGCCATATAGAGGGGTGTTCAAATTGAAGAGAGGTATTCTAGAAGAAGGATTCATCATCAACATAAAATCAACACTACTCAACCTCAAAGGAGTAGAAACAATCAACCAAAATGAAGCTACTCTTGAAGCAAAGATCAACCACATGGAGCAAAGGACTACATCAATGGACGAGATCGACTCATGAAGAAAAGCATCAACAACAAGGGGAGAACGAATTCTACTACAAAGAGACAAAACATGCAAGACATTAGGGTATAGAGGAATTTCAAAGATCATAAAGGCACTTCAAAGGAGTAGAAAGCTATTCAATATTTGAAAAAGATCCAACTATCAAAGTCACTTTCAAGGAGCTATCTACATTAAAGCCAAAGAAGGGAAATCATCAACCATAAGAAAGAAGGAACTACATCAACAAAGAAGATTTCGAAAAGGATCACATGGAGGAACTACTAAAAAATGACTACTTCAATACAAATCGATTGGTCCTATTCACTCAAGAGACGTTATCAACTAGAAGTAGAATCAATCATGAAGATACATGAAGAAAAAAAAAAAGAAGGAAGCAAAATCAAATTTAAGAATCCAAAACAAAGATCAAAGCGGAGATAGCAAAAAGAAAAGCAAAGCAAAGAGAGAGAGGAGACAACATCAAATATGATCGATAAAATTTCAAGATTGAAGGGGAGCTATTGGAGCAAGCAATCTCCAAATTTACTGCTCCTAGTATCTTGCATATGACTCCACTCTTGGAGTTTTTTTATTTTGCATATGACCCTAGTCTTAAAAGCATTTCCAATAGTTTAGAAAAAGAAGAAAAAAAAGAAAATAGCCATGTAGCATTATTTCACGAATAAAACAACTCCCATAATCACTTCTTAAATCAAGGAGAACACTTATCGGAATTAATGAGTTCCCATGATAGACAAAGATCTTCTTTGAATCAACGAAATCAAAACCATATTTTGTTTTAGAAAGTAATATGCATGCGGTAACCTTCTCCCGCTTCATCCCACTTGTATATAAACATGTATACTCAATAGAAAGGTTGGGCGACGTGTTCTATTCATGTCATATCTCGTGCAGTCGTTTGCCCCATTACATCTCTCTCTCTTTCTCTCTCACTCACTCTCTCTCTCTCTCTGTTACACTCACGAAGGTGCTGCCAATAAATTGAAGGCCCCAAATCTACAATTATGGTTGGAACTTATAACTACGAAAGGTAAGCTGCTATACATGATATATATAATGTGCATCATAGTCATTAGCGATGCATATATTTTATATGTGGCGAATTGCATGAAACAACTCAATTCGGTTCTACAATTGATGCTACATTATCGGGTGCATATTCAGTTCATGGAGGAAAACTTCACACATACTTGAAAGAGGTTCACATGTATGATCCTCTTTTATCGCAAGTTTATATGAAGATCTACATGCCTTTTGTATTGTTGAGTACTTCTTATGGAAGTCCATTATTGACCTTATGTTCCAAATTGAATGAAAAAATGCTTCCGCGTATGTGAAATTTGTTTTAGAGCTAATTCATACCATACACTCCACTACACGTTTCCACATTAGAGTGTATTATCACTCACTCACACTGAACCTGTACCACGGATACGCATTCGCCTCTCATGCCCTATAATAACCGAATGCACCACTAGTGCAATGATTCCCTCAGAAGCCTCCACTCAAGCAGCTACTATGAAAGCCGAAGAGATTCCCACCTCCATTGGTGCAGATGCATTTATTTTTCCCATACGTAATCTCGAGGCAGAGCCCACTAACACTACATTTGATTTTGAAGTGCATGATGCATTTTCAAGTGAATTTCAATTTTCAGAAAGGCCGTTTTTCTCTCAAGAATACGAAAGACCAAGTTATCTTACTACACCCCCTGACCAACAACAAGAACATGTAGTGTCCAACTCAGACACTAAAGATCGAACAGTGACTGATGATGAAGAAGGCGATGATGAAGCTAGTCAAACCTATCTTGACTCACAAGAAGATGACCAACAGGTATAGCAGCAACCACAAATGGAAGCTCAAGGAGATACCAGCACCCATGAAGATGACATGTTCGAAGCCGCTGCCTATACATTGGCCATTCAGAAACTATATCGCAAGATGCAAGCTGTGTGGGCATGCTAACAGTTATCAAAAGAGCAAAGTCAAGAAATACTAGAGCAAGAACTCGCTAGCGGAGGATTGGAAGAGTCCTTCATTCAGGGTTTTAATGAACTAGTCAACTCTGTGGGAATTATCGAAGCACTTCATTTTTTGAAGAGGAAACCTTTACCATAGTTTGATCCTCGACAAATCCATCTGATGTCCAAACCAAGACAATACATCCATGTGTCCACCGATGCCCAGTCCTCTAGGCAGTGAGAAGAAGCACGATTAATATTGGAACCCCCATCTGAATCACCTATAGCAGAAGCTAGAGTCATCATGGACTCCCTGCCTTGACTAGTAACCTCCATACAGGCCACCACCATCGAAATCCCCTCCACTCCCATGAAAACCCTTCCTTCCATTAGGGGAAAAAATGAACCCTGAATGGGCCTTTTAGATTAAGGAGTGATTAGTGATGGACCAATCAGAAGAGGGTGGTGGCCACATTCTATGCCTTATAAAATACTAAGCTGAAGGGGGGAGAGGGGACATATTTCTCCCTTATTTAATGATCTCTCTCTAGAGAGAGAAGGAATCTCGTAACTTAGTTGGGTCCAAAAATTCAAAGTTTCTAAAAAGTTAAAAAACTCATCATAACACCTGAGAATGGACCCCCCATTACTTTTTAGGGTCAAAAGTACTCTTTTTGACCCTAAATTCAAAATCCATGCATGTTTTGAGCTGAAAAAAATGGGTTTTTTCAAAAATACTAAAAAAAGAGTTATTTACCTCCTAAACCTCACATTTTCATACCCAGGTCCCAAAAAGTCATCTTTTCCCACTACTTTCACTCTGTAGCACACCATTGAAGCTCTTGTTTCTACACTCCAACCTACCTACATCTCCTATCTCGAATTACTATTGTAGGTTGAAGACCTTTAGCTTCAATGGAAACATCTAAAGCTTCTAGGCGACTGAAAGAGTAAATCCTCACATTAAGATGTCACAATATCAAAGCCATAGATGGACAGTGGCTATCACATGAGTACTCCAAAGGTGCATGGGTGTACATGCAACCCTCTAGAGTTGAGCCTCATCGAGTTAGAGATCGTTGAAACTTAGATCTTCATTGGAAGGGAAAGTTACTTGGCTTTAAGAAGCACAGAGACAATGGGATGGTTGCTATTGTACAACATGTTTTTACAATGGCAACTATGAAACTTGAAAACTCTAGTAGAATGAGATATCTTGTGAATTGTAAGTATTACTCTACAATATTTTATGTTTTCTTGTGTCGGATATATTTCTGAACTATTTAGATATGTTTTTGTTTGTTTCAGATATATTTCCTTCTACTTTGGTGGAAGAGCAACCACTTCATAGTCTTACAGGTACTTTCCAGGCATTGCATGCAAATGTTGGTGCACTAGTCTTTCCAGAAATATCTCATGCTCAACTTTACCATGATAGAGTTTTCTTTTACACACATAGATATGTTGTACCCTCTACAATGTATGGTTTTGGAAGGTTAGAGAGAATTGAAGTACATTCTCTTCTTAGCTTGGAGTGGCCAAAACTTGATATATGGTATGTATCATCTTTGAAGCATAAGATGGTAATGGATATACATAACTCTTTGAAATTCACAAAAGTGTCTAGGTTTGTAGGTTTGCACTTGTCTTTTCCCATTCATTGTTTTGTATATCTATTCCAAGGATTCTCATTCCAAGAGACTTCCACCATGTTCATGTGTAAAGATATCACATATGAGGAAGTCCAAAGTCTTCTTGGTGAAAATTGGGGTTTGGTAGAAGGAGTTGCAAAAGGTGATAAATATCTTTGTAAACTAGGTGGAATAGGTATAGGATTTTGATATTTGAAACAACGTACTTCATTATACATCAGATTCTACTATGATCGTTCGATGTGCAAGCTTGGCGAATGGATACCATTTCAAAGTTCAGAGGGATCTTTACATTCATTTGAAATAAAGCTTAGATTGTCCAACAATGAAATAGAAACTATTTTAGTGAATAATCATTGGACCTTGGCTAATCTAAGAGAACACTTGGTGATTATGGGGTTTGAAGGACTAACTCAATCCAAATTCAAAATTCAAGGACATAAGGTGAGAAATGTCTTGTGCTTTTTTTAAAGTAATCTTTTCATTATTGTTTATTTTACTTTAATGACCTCAATTTCTTGCAAATTGATTACAGGTGGGCAGAATATTGGAATACAAAATGAAAGTCCATGTAGATTGGAGCAAAGATGGAACAAAACTTTCATTGTCATAGTTCTTTTGCAACCTGATAATGTCATTTCATGGGCCCTAGTCATTGTATCTCATGGTTTTTGCATTATCAAGAACCTTGTAAAAAGTAGGACAATTAATTCATGTTAGATATTGTATATACCTTCTTCTCTGCAATGGTAATTTCAAAACTTTTGGAATGTCAAAAAGTCTATGTTCACTAGTTTGAAATGTGGTTGCTCATGTTTTTTTCTGTGCATTATTTTGTCATCAGAAACACATTTTTAGAAATTGCACTTCTTTATTCTATACTTTTAAAAGTGGGCCCAATCAGTTTAAAAACATGTAACTGTGTTCTATGTGCTCATTTCTCACATTTGCACTCTCAAAGAGCTAGAAAGCATAGACAAGCCACTAGAATTCTCGCGCGCAAGCAATGGCTGCTAGCACTTCCACTCCCATGAAATCTCCTCGAGATCTATTCATGGAGTTTTTGGAGACTAGAGACTACAAGGGTCATATGGATTTGTATGACCTAGTCTGTAGACTCCCTAATCTTGGAGGGACAATAGCCATGAACTCCGATGTGATCGATGAGATCATAAATTTTATTGAATTCTATATATTAAGATATGCTATAGATATTCCAGCATATGTGTGTAAATAGGTCCCTTGTGACCTACTTTTCTACATTCATAAAGGCAATGAGGCATTTGCGAAGCGCGTTTCATGGCTATTACTGAGGATTCAGGGCACCTGTTAGATGACACAGTGCCCTTAATTAAACAATTAAATAAGAAAAGGAAAATGGGAAGAAAATATCTTTCCTATGTTGCAACAACCATCTTTTTTGTCAATGAGGAGCCCGAATCTACACCCATGGACCTACCCCATCTCGTTACTGGGGGTTTTGTAGATAACAAGAAGGAACCCCAAACAGAAGCTCTCAACTTATTAGAAGAGAGTCAAAAAATTTCCAGAGAATTTCCGCAAGGAGTAGTGGACAAATTAAAGGAAGCAAGTACACAGAATAGTCCACCCTCCAACTTAGAGCCCATGGAACCCACTCTACCAGAGGTAGAGATTGAAATGTTTTTAGTTGGACTTGTCGATGGAGCGGAATTTTTGTTCCTACACGATATTGAGAAGGCTTTCGGTCTACGCCTCGACGAATGCCTTAGTATTTTTTGCTCAACCTCGAATGTTCGCATGGACAACACTTCTGACATTATCGAAAAGGCAACAATTCCACTTGGTGATTCAGTTGCAGACACCATTGCATTTGTGTGTGAAGAGATTTTGAGCCATGCCAACCAAGATACCACTGAAGAAGATCTGGCTGCAGCAAGGGAAAGAATTTTGGAGAAGAAGATTCCAACATCCCCTGTTGTGGAGCAAAGTGGCATGGCACACTCATCGATTCCACTAGATGCAATGGGAAGAGAAGAGGATGAAGATAGGCTTCAAGATATAAGTATCTAATGACATTTATGGTTGTCTCATATTCATAAAAGATGTATCTATTTAATTTTATGATGTCTATGTGTAGGAAGCAATTGAAGTGGATAAATTTGCAGCAAGTAGTGGTGTTGACTGTGTTGCTCCTGGCCATGGCTCTTCCTTGGCACATTACATTGGAAAATTGCCAAAGGAAGATTTTGTCATAATCCACAAGGACTTTTCCCCTCAAGGACACTTCATGACTTGGTGTCTGAAGGCCTTGAGCAAAGTTTTGTGCCTATCTACAATAATGCAAGGGACCAATTGTATCTTTCTGGTTAGGAAGTCCTTTTCACTTACTACCCTAGGATTTAACTTTAGAGGGAAAATATTAGGTCAACTAGGAATAGCTTTAGGTCTTGGATTGACAAACCCTCAGTTAATATCCCAATCAGTTTTGACTTACCAATCCTCGTTGGGGGCTCATCATTAGACGTGGGAGGGGAATAGTTTATTTCTTGTGTTACATCTCTCTCTTGAGAAGCTTCATCCCCTCGTGATGGAATGCTACCAGAGTGTGTCCCTGCACTTGAGTTTCATCTAGAAGAGTGGCTTGTGGTTCGACGCTTCTTATGGGGTGTCATCCATGTTGGGCGCTGAGTACCTTACACATGGCTAGGTTAGACGACATGATCCTTTCTAGCAGTCTGCTTTGTGCGTGCCATTCTCTTAGGTTGTAAAGTGGTAAAATGAGGAAGGACACCTTTATTTATAGCCTTTCACTTAAGAATTGTCATGTTCACATTTAAATGGATATAAATTAGTTTTAAGACATTAAAAGTATATTCACAAAAACATTAAAATTTTATTTGAAGTGAAAGGAGTAATAAAAACCTTGAAAAGAATAATGCATTTTAAGAGTTTGGAAACTATTTCCAAGCAGAACCCTCGCGGACTATTTGTGCACGCCATTGGGCATGATGTAGCGGTCCTGATGATGACCTCCACTTCTCTCTTACAATATCATGTTGTAGCTTTCATATAATCTTTGCTATTCGTGACTCACATGCTCGTTCCTTTAGATATTTTCTAGCGAATGTTGCACAAAAAAATCAGTTGAACATTTCTTCTAAATAGTTTGAATGGAGTAGACCACCCCCATGATGAGTGTTTTTGAATTAAACACCTCTAGCTCTGTAATGTGACTTCTCCATTCCTTGTGTACTAAAATTATCCAGTGACCCATATCGATTCATAAAATATGCTCCATGTGCAAAAGGAATATGCTATTCTCTGGTCAATAAGATATACACATGGTGTTTAAGACCAAATAAAAAAATGTAAGCAAAACTTACCATGTAATGTGTAATGTTGCTTTCTTCCCAAGGTAAGATGAATGACTGTGTAAACTCCTTCAAAGTCACTTGGAATAATTCTTGTTGTGAAGCATTAGTGGAAACCAAACACATCAAATGTAACAATTGATTTAACGATGACCAAACCTTCTTTCCCTTGTTAATGAAATCAACCTGACTATCATTGTTTGTCGTAATTGAACAGAGGTCCTTCCAAAGCTCCCATTTCCCATCATCTTGACTATTCACATCTCTTTTAAAGAAACATCTTGCCTTCTTCCCAATCATTGAAACTTTTTGTAAAATCTCTTGACACTCACCATACTTCTTAACAACTAAAGATACGTGGCCACCATGACAACCTATAGAATTCAAAAGATCTTCTACTTTTTGGATTGCTATTGTGGACCTCTCTAGTGGTTTCAATGCAAATGCATATTCAACATGGAGCTTCAAAAGCCTATCAAAGATCCTCATGGATGCATGCAAAGTACAAAAGTGAACATTAACTAATGGAAATGGAATAATGGGATTCCAATCATTGCTTATTTTATCATGATTCGGATCCTATAACATTGGACACCTCAAAAGTGATATCTCCCATTCCCTATGATTCGATGAGCCTGTTTCATCAATTTCTTTAGAGTCATCAACTCTCATCAATGCCCTTGCAGGTTTAGACTGTCTGTTAGATCCTTTGTAACCTTGTGTACAATATAGGCAAGGATAGAGAGAAGATGCTCCTTGTTTGCAACCTAACATGCATTTAATACTCTTAACGTCTCACCCAAATGCCATTCTACCTCAAAATCACCTATATCATCTATAGAAAGCTTTTGCCCATGTATTTGAGAAGAGATTTCTTCCGTAATCCATGGAGTCCTACTAAAAATCCACGAAATAACATTGTTTGTTTCTTTGGGAACTTCTATAGCACCTAACCACCAGATATCTCTCTTTGATTGCACACTATAAGTCAAATGGGAAGTGGATCCTAAAGTTTCATCACTCATTGCATGGTCCATAACTTCATTCATTAGAGTCACACTCAACCTTTCTAGTCGCTGACCCTTTATGATTTGACACTCATCAAGCTTTAGTATGAACTTTAACTTAACATTACAATCTACACAAAAGAGAAAACATTATCTTAATATGACACTTGAATGAAATAAAACTTGAACACCAAATAAAATGTAGTAGGGGTACCTTTGATTGTTGAACTATAAAAGTGAACCATTGCTTGTTGAAGCTTCTGAAGATCCACAAATATATTGTTGAATTTAGTGTAAGTAAATCCTTCTGTAGATAGGATTTTTGATTGCTTCTTGGCAATATTTGGATGATAAACAGAGGGAGGCATAGTGTCTTCTATGAATAAATATTGTCCAATAGTACGAGTCACATCCTCATTTGAATTTTTGTTTTTATAGACACTTTATATGGGCATGGAAATATACTTTGAGAAATACCTTGTGCTTTTAAGGCTTGCCTCAGAAGGTTGTACATTGCAGTATACCCATTTCTACTGATGCCCCCTTCATCACATATTGTCTGCACATCTTGCACTATGATGAGGTTTTTTAACTTCTTTGAAAACTCAGCTTCAACAACTCTAATACACTTTCCTATGGGTGAGTCTAAAGCAGAAGTGATTTCTTTGGTGTTTATATAGCTATTCATCAGCTTGAATTGGTCTTGTGTTGTTGATGAAGCAGTTATGTCTTGAATAAACGACCTACACAATGAAAGATTCCATTACAAATCTTCATTAAAACATATAAAAGTAAAACAAACACTCACCTTGTTGCATATATACGTCGTTTTCGTGCTCCGCCACCTACTGAAAGAGCTTCAAAGGATGACAATGCTCTTTTCCTATGTCTCATACCAAAAGGAGTCTCTTTCAGCTGTTGGAGATTGGCAGTTAACTTTGAAATTGTGCTTTGTTTTGCTTCTATATCATGTTCCAAATCTGCAAGTTGTTTTTGTAAAGATATGATTGTGCTTTCTAAAGTGACCACCCTCATATGATGGAGTTGATATTGTTGGAACCAATACTTAGCAGTAGCATTGAGAGGTTATGGAATGTTGGATGGTAAGAAGATATTGAATCAAGAGGATATAGTGAACCATGAGTCCAAAGATCAATACTTGTTTCTCCAGTTGCACGACGTTCATTTTAAGAATTGGCATCATTGTTGCATCGTGTATTTGGAGCAAACTCTCTAGGCACACGAACATGGATACTTGTTGATGCAAGAGCATGAGGACGTTCTACTGTGAAGTTTGTGATACATGTCAACACCATCTTTGCTAATGACCAATAATATCAGAAACAAAGATGGAAAACTGGTTGGAAGGGACTCTACAACATATGTTTTGCTCAGAAAATATGTTTTCTTGTTTTGATCTTCAAGCGCAGGTGGCAGCTCACTCAGAACCCCCCAGGCCAGATTCCCCACTAGAGATTCCTGCTCAAGAAGAAACCATTTCTATACTAGTGGATGACACATACAAAGAAGCATATGAACCACAACCAGTCCCACGTGGACGTGTCACAACAGAAGGGAAAGACACATTTGGACTTGCTATTCCTGCATGGCTCATGTTGGTAGCAGTCAGGGCACTCAAAGACCTACACGACAGGGAAGCCAACAAAGGGAATCAGAGCAAAGAGAAGGAACAAGTAGGCATGGCAGTCAACGAAGATCCGGCAAGTAGGCCATTCAGTTTTTTCCCAACTTAACCTCTTTGTAACAATGATTTTCATCACTTCATGAACATTGTAAATACCATTTTTGGTAGATTCGACTCCATTTTGTTCAAGCCAAGGAGTCCTCAAGCTTCAGGAGTATTAGAAGTATTTATGTAGCAAGTTTCATAATTTTTAGAGCTCGTTTGAGCCTCCAAAATAACCTAGGAACCTAATTTTTAACTAGGCCGGACACTAGGTCTAGACAAGACCAAAGCTAGTAAAAAACTATAAAAAGAGCTAGAGAGCTCATTTTTGGGGTTAGCTTGTTAGTGATTTGAGCTTGTACATGAGACTTTTTGAGTAATCTAAAGAACTCCATTGTTTCTCTCCTTCTTACCTTCTGTGCGCGTGTGTGTGTATGTGTGTGCATGCTTGTGTGCTTCCCACTCACACACTTGTGCCATCACTTGTTCAAGGTCTTCATACCATCCTCATGTCTTCCCAGATTGACATTAAAGGAGGTGCTACTCATCACTGAGCTACAGCTCAAATCAGTCAAAGAGCTAGGTAAGACTCACTCCGTATGCATAGAGGCACAAAAATTGGTAGGTTTTTTGTAATATTAATACGTGAGGTTCTAGTATAGGTATTTTTGGGTTGACCATCAATTGGTACTAGGGATTAACAATACTGTTTTGGGCAAAAAGGAAAGCAAAGGCACTATAATTTTTAGTGAATGTTGAAGATTGTTTCTGCTTGTCAAACCATTGTGGGCAAGTCCATTTGTAACTGGCAAAAATTTGCATATTCGGGTGCACAAGCAAGGATTTCAAGCAACCCTAGCAAAGTGATCATAGAGCTTGGGCAAAGCACGTCCTGGGCTCAACTAGCACTCAAGAGGCAAAGAACTTGAGGTTGGAAATTCTCTAAACTCCCTTCATCGATTCCTAGCTCAGGCTAAGAATGCATAGCATTGGAACTAAGTTAGGGCGATGATAGGCACGAGACAAGTTGAAGACTATCTAAGTAATCAAGTTCAAGTCAAAAAATAGCCTGTGCATGTGACGATAACCTTAAAGGAAAGAATTAAATTTTTTATGACCAACCCCAAGTGCAAAAATTCATTCAAGTATTCCAGACGATTCAAATTCAGAGAAGATCATAAACACAATAACAAAATAAAAAGAATCTAGTGGTTGAGAAGAAAGAATCAGCAATGAGGTTGTACTTTGGGTAAACATTGGGATTTTCCACTCAGGCGTATGAACCTTAGATCAAGACGACACCTAGGGAGAGATAGACAAAGCATCAAACCCTTGGAAGCTAGTGTCAATCATACTGCTAGGTCTTTGGCCCAACAGTTGAGTGATTATCCATACATTCTAAGTTGAGAAACAAGCGAGTCTAAGGTGTCTTATAGCATGGAGAGACTAGTAGGTAGCTCAAGAATGGCATACCTAGAAAAGCTCGAAGGACCTTACAAGACTCAATTGGAATATATCAGGACCAACCGATTAGGTGCTCACATTTACAAAGACGGCTTGAGAAGATCTGTTGTCCAGATTAAAAACCCAGATCAACCCATTGGACTAGAACATCCAGTAGTCAAGTTCGAAAATGTTGCATACCTGGACAAAGAAGGAACCATGTACATAGTCACCAATCACCCAGATAGGACAGAAGAATTTGGAAATCTGATCCCAGAAACGGATATGGGTGCAAGGGAACATAGGAGGAGAGCATAGAACCCCTCAAGGTAAATCAGTCCTGACGAGAATCATCACCCCAGAGTGGGTTCCCCAGGACAATAAGAGCATAGACCTATTCTTAAACTAAGAGATTGACGAAGTCTTTTGGAGGTATAAGCCTGACCAACCTAATGAGGTAGGAACGCTCACGATCTATGAGTTTAAAGGCCGTGATAGTCCAAGCAAGGTGACCTACCTAGACAACACTTTAGAGAGAATCTTCATGGTCACAGAGCATGGTAGGCACGCCTACACTTGGAAGGGAGAACTTGTTTTTCCCCATCTGAGATCTAATGTATCCTATAGTCACCAAGGAGCTACGACATCCCAAGCTCATGGAGCTCACAGGGATAGAAGTAGAGATAGGCCAGAAGTAAGTTTTGCCAACCCCTTGGGAAGAGAAAGGATGAGAACAGAGACGGATAGAGAGGAAACTGAGAGACCTAGAGCCCCAAGGAACGAAAGAAATGCTGATGATTTTCCTCTGCCAAGGCCTACAGAACACACTAGGACCTTGAGGCCAACCGAGTTGGTTAAGTCCATGAAGAATTACTTCGACGGCACGGGAGACCCATACGATCATGTGGCCGAATTTTTAGGCAAGTCTTGAGAGTTGAACAAGTTGAGGACCTATTCACACAATACAATGCTTTTGGTCTAACCCTTAGGAACATAGCCCTTACATGGTTTCAACCACTAAATGAGAGGCGGTTCAAGAACATAGACCAACTTCTAGAGGCTTTCATTACCAAATTCTCTAAGAGTGGTATACAGCATAATACCTCCTCACTTATTCATAGCTTGAAGCAGACACCTCAAGAGACAGTTAGACTAGCAGAAAGAAGGTTTAGGCAATACCTAGAGATATGTCATGTTCCTGAGTTACCCACTCCAGCCAAACAGGTGGCTATATTCTTAGATGGATTGATGAGTACCAAATTGAGATCATATGTGTACTTGAAGGACCCCAGAACCATAGAAGAATGCATACACATGTGCATAGACATAGAGGATAATCTAGGGGAGGAGCTGGAGCTTTCAAAAATCTACAAAGATTTCGACAGCTCGACCAGCCTCTCTTCCAGACAATCCACATTGATTGAGGAACTCGCAGAGAAGGTAGCTCAGAAATTAGGTGTCTCAAGCAAACAAACACCAAGGTTTTCCCCAGTGAAAAGATGTTATACTTGTGGAGGTGACCATATGGCGAATGTATGTCCTATTATGGCACAACCCCAAGTGAATCCTACTAGTCAATACTGCACCATAGAAAGGAGATACACTAATCACAATGCGCAAGATTGCCCATACAATAAACAAGTAGTTAGGCAACCTTATCCACAGCCATACCCTCAACAAGGAAGATACAAGAACCAGTACCAACCACAACCATATGGCAGACCACAACAACCCTACCAAACCGAACAAAACCCTTAGCCTGTGTTAGCTCAACAACCTCCTACTCCAACCAATGTGATTGCAGTGAAGTACGCAGTTGCAAAAGAGAATTTGAATAGAGCCATAGTGGCAGTAACACCATTGCTTTCAGAGAGTGACCCAAGTGATCATAGTTTTGACTCCACTCACATTGATATCCCCCAGGCTTACTACATGCAGTCACCGGAGCATAATGAGTCCTACTATGGTGAAGAACCGAGTGAACCTAGTTGGGAGCCAGAGTATGCAAATGTCATGTACACAAACCCCAACCCTAGACCTCAACCTAGGCAGGTACGACCCCCATTTCCTAGAGGACCATGCTATAGATGTCAGGGAGATCACCTCATTTGTGATTGCCCAATGCCTGCCCCTACACAACCCTAATCTGTGGAAATTCAAGGCTTTTGTCAAGATTGCGGAAAAGAGCACCTCTTACGAGACTGTCTAAAGAACCCCAATAACATGCTGAAAATCACTCCTATCAACGTTATTAGCTTATTAGTAGACTCTATAGGAAGTGTAACTTCCACTGCACCAGTGCAAGTGGTCACTAGAGCTCAGGCTTTGTAGTAGAACCAAGGTTTAGGCAAAGAAAAGAATGTCGAGGTTAGTGAGATTGAGAGCATAACCAAGAAACGGACGAGAGACTAGAAGGATAGCCAAGAAAGGATGAATATAAAATGGTCTAAGAAGATGAGTGAATTAGAAGAAAGCCTAAGAGAAACAAAAGCCAAAATTGTTGAACTCACCTCTTAGACAAACTCTCACATACCACCACCACCTCCATCCCTATCACCACCTAATCCACCACCTTCCAACCCACCTCATACAATTCAACCACCACCTAGATTAGGATCAGTATTAGATGACCCCACTCCTGAGGACATAGACATGATGCTTAGAGCATATCAGGCCAGAATCCAAGAAGGGCCAAATGTGATAGATCATGACAAATGTTACCCTAGACCTGATCTAGAGATAGAAAGAGATAGATTGGGAAAAATTAGAAGCTGATCTCGCACAAGGCATTCACATCGTGGAGTACACCCTCACACAAGACCTCTTGCAAAACTACATTATGCAGGCCCCACAACAAGGATCTGTCGGGGATGACAAACACGAGAGGGAAGGGGTGTTGGCACTAGCCAAAGCCATTGATGTAGAGGAAGTATGTAAAGGTGGACTAAAAAGAGTTGCAGGGAGACAAACACTTCATTTTTTCCAAGAAATATATTTTATGATGTTCTCTTCAAACACCAAATAGTGATTTTCATCACTTTTGTAATATATGTATCATAAAACACCCAATCTTGTATTTAGTAGCTCCATTTTGTGCAAGCCGAGGAGTCCTCGAGCTTGAGAAACTTAGGTAGAATGATCCTACCAATTTTGGTAATTTTTAGATCTCGTTTAGACCTCCAAATGACCCCTAGAACATATTTTTTAACTATGCCAGACACTAGATGTGAAACTGGTCAAAACTAGTCTAGAATATATAAAAAGAGCTAGAGAGCTCATTTTTTAGGTTAGCACATTAGTATGGAAATTAATTAGGATCCCAATAAGGTGAGACCGCAATCCCTTTCCATAACAGATGTATAACACATTAGTATGGAAATTAATTAGGATCCCAATAAGGTGAGACCGCAATCCCTTTCCATAACTGATGTGTAACCCGTGTATCCAAGTGTCGTGAAGTGGTTTATGGAATGATTTTTGAAAACTAATGCAGGTCACTAGACATCTACATGCTTTAGATAATGCATACATTGCTTTTGATGAGTCTTGCATTACAGGTGAAAGTCGGTTAGTGCGGTTGGGTTTTTACAAAGTTCAATTGTGAAAGAGTTATTACAAGGGTAGTGGCTAGTTGGGATGGGGGTTACGTTGTACCACGGATCAAGAGAAGGCTTCTGGATACGTTTCAACATCCATTTCCTAGGGTTGCTAAGTGGGTGTTATTCTTCTACTGAGGTACACAAGGTGATATTGGAGGTTGTGGTGTCAATGGGTGAAGAGATTTCAAAGGAGTATATGTTACATGGCTTGAATTTTGAGCTATAATACAATGTTTGGGTATCCAGATTTGCATGGGTGTGGGTCGATTCATGACTTAATTCTTGGCGATCCAGATATGTCAAGTCTTCATCGAGGTAGAAGAAGGTCGAGGAGTTGTTGGATGCTGACTCTGCGTCTGATTGGACTTTTGTGTATCATTGTCTGCGTTGTTGGAAATTGTTGGCACTTGTTGTCCTTTTGGCACCCATATTTGTCTTGTGCCACTTGCTTGGTGATGTTGATACTGCTCCCTTCTTTGTGTCATCTGGTATGGTCATCGGTGTGGGTTCCTCAATTGTGTTTGACTCCTTCGTGGTTGAGGGTGAGAGATGTGGTTGACACTGTACTTTGGAAAAGAAGGGAGATCCAACACTTGTGAAACTTGTCCATTAGGAATTGAGGCATTTTGTACCACATGTCTAGGCCAGTCCACAATAAGTGTGGAGGAGGGGACACCGGAGGCTATTGTGCCCAGCTGTCTGTTGATGCACTCCACCTGACCGTTGATGTAACCCACCTCACTATTGATGGTGCCCATTTGCCCATTGAGGGAAGACCAGGGGAAGATCTCTTGACATCCTCCTGTCTGGTTACTATCCATCGCAAAGCTCTCATGGGTTGACTTTGGAAGGAGCATGCTTAGTCGATGGATTTGGCAAAAGATCTTCTAGTCCTCCATAGCAATCATTTCATAGGGGCTAGGCTTACATACCTCAGGTGGAGTGTTGTTACGGAAGTCAAGTGGTATCACTCGCTACTGGTCTAAGGTTCCAATCTACAAGGAGCCTTGTCTAAGATTTAGGTCCACTGAGTGATCATATAGCCAATCTTGGCCAAGGATTAGGGGTTCTATCAGGTTGTCTTCATGGCACACTAGGAGCTTCACTGTCATGGTCACTTCGTGTATGAGGATAGGAAGGTCCACCTCACCCATGCAAGGGGTTCCCATGCCTCCGAGCCCTACGAGGTAAGCCTCAATTGGTCACATTTCTTGAATCCTAATAGTGGGACCATCTAATGACACTCGTCACAACACCTGAATCAATTAAAGCCCTAAGCTCATGGAGAGTGTTGTCGTGTTCTATCATGACTGTAATGAATGGTCTCCTATCCACTATGCTAGGATGAGCAATTGACTTTGCTTGACACATCACCATGGGGTATCTAGGTTTTGTTTACAGATGGTTATGATGTTCTCTCCCTAGTCCTTGTCTTCTTAGCTTCATGCCCTTAATGCATTCTAGAGCTTCTGTCTGAGCTTCTATGCATATTATCTTTTCTTCCTCCTTACGCTTCTTTGCCAATGTGAGTCTTCTAAGCATATCCTCAGTAAGAGGTTCCTGAAAAAGTTTGACTCTACAACCACTAATGTAATTAGGCATTATCTCTCCTTCTAGGGTGGCCAATTGTATGGTGACACTTGTAGAGAGTTTGTTAATAATCATAGATCCATAACCTCGCTATTCTAATTTCCATGTATGTTGTTTCAACGTATACACTAGGACTAAGTCACCTTCTTTTAAGCCTTTGTATTTCACATGTGCATCAAAATAGGCATTCTATCAGTTCTTTGTTGTGTATATACCTGCTGCTGCATTTTAGCCTGGTTTCTCCTAATCGTTCCAAGTCCATTATCCTTAATGATATATCATGGTTGGTCCACGGATGTTTTTGTGCCACCTTAAGGGTGGGTATCAACAAGTACAAAGGAAGCATAGCATTTTGATGAAAAACCATATGAAAGGGAGTTGCATTCAGTACGGTCTTGTAGGCCACTCGATATGCCCAAACAATCTGGTGTAACTATTTGTCCCAATCTGAACGTTTGTTGTTCACAAGTTTCGTTATTACAGTGCAAAGGATCTTGTTAGTGCTTTCAGCTTGACCATTGGTCTGAGGATGATATGGTGCCAATTTCTTGTCAATCACCATAAAATCCTGTAACAAATATTCAGTGACATGGCTTAGAAAGTGAGTTCCTCGATTGCTCACTATCTCCATAGGCAGCCCATATCTTGTAAAAACATTTTCAAATAAGAATTTTGTAGTCATGTGTGTTGGAGTTAGACATCTGCAGAAGCATGCGAACAACACAAGGAAGAAGAAGAAGCTTGGAGCACAACACACAATACTGAATGCGTTACTATACAATGTACAAAGATAAGTAGCCCATTAGGGCAATAGGCATATATACAAGCCGGGGGAAAAAAACCTCATAAAGAGGGAAAAAACTGCCCCGACAGTCCTAGTGTGTTCACAGACATCACTACCTAAATATATCAACAAATCCCCCCTGGAAGTGATGTGGTGAACAAGGAGTTGGCACTCATGTATAAGGAAGTGCCAAACTATGTGGACATCACTCCACAAAAGGAAGTAAGCCCAAAGCTATGCGGAAAGCATCAAACTTCTCCCTAGGCAGAGCCTTCGAAAAGGTCTGCAATGTTCTCCTGCGTGGGCACATATGCCAAGTTGATCTCCCCAGCAGAGAACCTCTCCCTGACATAGTGATAATGCACCTCAATGTGCTTAGTGCGAGCATGGAACACAGGGTTCCTTGCAACTGCCAATGCACTCTGACTATCAGTGAAGATGGTGGTGGCAGAACTCTGACCAACACCCAAATCAGCCATAAGGCATCTGAGCCACACACACTCAACAGTCACTGTGAAAGCCGCCCTATAATCAGCCTCACAATTGGAAGTGGCCACAGTAGGCTGCTTCTTGCTCAACCAAGATATACATGAGTAAATCAAGCATCCAATAGTTTACTAATAGAGAACAACATCAAATGCATCTCCAGCATCATGAACACTCAATCGTAAACCCGTCTCCATAGGTGTGGCAATAGGCTTATAGTCTTCAAGGCCAAAACGCTACAATAATGTGTCAATATATTTCGTTTGACACAAAGCCATTCCACCATCAACTTGCATAAACTGAATGCCCAAATGGTGATGAAAATGCCCCAAAGTAGACATCTCAAATGACGCATGCAAATCAGCCTAAAAATCAGCAATATGCTTCTCAATAGGACCAGTGAGCAGCATGTCATCAACATAGACAAAAATGATCACAACATCATTAGCACGCTTAACATATAAGGTGCTTTCAGTTGGACTGTTCTCAAAACCATGTGCAATCAGATAGGCATGTATCTTCTCATACCAAGCATGTGGTGCTTGCTTTAAACTGTATAATGCCTTCTTTAACCTGTACACCTAGTTTTCATGCCCTTTCTGCACAACCCAGGGGGCTGAAAAACATACACTTATTCATGCAAGTCACCATTCAGAAATGTTGTTTTAATGTCCAACTGATGTACATTCCAACCATCATGAGCTGCAAGTGCACAAATGCTCAGAACGGTAGTCATATGACATATAGGTGCAAAGGTCTCATCAAAATCAATGCCTCTTTCTTGTGCTCATCCTTTGCAACAAGCCTAGCCTTATACCTGTCAAGTGTACCATCCGGTTTACGCTTCAGCTTGTACACCCACTTAGTGCCAATGGCCTTCTTGCTACGAGGCAAGTAACATAAAGACCAAGTACCATTCTTCATTATAGCATCATATTCAGATTGCATAGCAGCCATCCAATTTTCTGAATTTTTTGCTTCATCGAACGAAATAGGCTCATTCTCATCACAGAGACTAGATGTAGCCATAGCATAGCAATCTGATGCAAAAGAGGCACTATGAGAGCCTGAACGAGTACGATATGACAGAGGTGCATCTAATTTGCTGTCATGCAAAGTCTGCACCAGCCATTTTGGCATAGTTTTTGCCTACTCAATATCAACTCTCTCATCAACAAGTGCATCATGTAAATCTGCATAAAAAATGGAATGATCTGCATCATCACATGAAACCTGCAAAGGCTGAGAAGTTGCCTCATTGGGACCAGCACTAGACTATCCACCTAGAGGCAGCAAAGTATCATACATGTCTTGGAGCTAACAGAAGTCTCCTTAGTATATGAAAGCAATGGCTGAATAGCATCTTCTAGAAAAACAACATCACGGCTAACTAGAATGCATTTAGTTTATGGATGATACAAATGATAGCCTTTACTTTCAGAATTATACCCAACAAAAATACATTTTGTTGCTTTATCATCCAATTCTCTACGATGTTGTTCAGGCACTAATGCATATGCCAAACAACCAAAAACATGCAAATGAGCAACAGATGGCTTGCGATCATCCCAAGCCTCATATGGAGTGATAGACTGCAGCGCTTTAGTGGCACACTTGTTCAGTACATATGTTGCACACATGACAGCCTCAAGCTAGAAACTATGTGGTAAAGCCTGACTCTTGACCATACACCTCGCCATCTCCATGAGTGACCTGTTCTTTCGTTCAACAACTCCATTTTGTTGAGGTGTATATGGCAGTGTACACTGGTGTTTTATCCCACGTTCAGCTAGAAATGCATTAAAATTAGAAGACATATATTCCCCCCCCTCGATTAGAATGAAGGGTGCCCATTTTACATGCTGACAGATTTTCAGTCAAAAGCAAAAACTGTTTGAAGCACATGAATGCTTCAGACTTTTCCTTCAATGGATATACCCATGCATGCCTGGAAAAATCATCGATGAAAAGTCACGAAGTAAAGATAATTTCCAAAAGAAGTGTCTGCATAGGACCACAGACATCACTATGTATAAGCTGCAATTTCTGAGTAGCCCAAACTGAACCATCTTTTGGAAAGGAAGAACGTTGCATTTTGCCGAAAATACAGCCTTCACAAACATGTTTTCCAGGTGCCTCAAGTTTGGGCAAAGAGGACACCATTTCAGATTTTTGGAGGTGTAGCAAACTAGCAAAATTCAGATGACCAAAGCGTGCATGCCAAAGCTTTGCATCTGACATCACCTGAGAATCATTTACTACACATTCCAAATCATTTACAGATCTTTCATAGTCTATGAGCTTATACAGCCCACGACATAAAATGCCAGAAGCAATAATCACATTGCCACTTGACAGATCATGAGTTGTACACCTATCATCAACAAATTTCACAACCAAGCCAATCTTGGCTAATGCAAAAACTGATAACAGGTTCTTCTTAATTCTTAGCACAAATGAAGCATCTAACTAAGTGAAAGAACTACCATCAGCAGTAGTCAAAATGATCTTACCAATTCCCATAACAGGATAAGAGGAGTTGTTGGCGCACGTAACAGTATTCCCTGTAGGGGCAGGCTCGAGTGAAGAGAAGAAACTGTGCTATGAGGTAATATGTTTGGTCGCCCCTCTGTCAAAATACTGGCAAACATCTGAGTCTACTGCAGACATGCACTGCTCATGAGAAGATGGGTCAAAACTGTAGACAGTAGTAAACACCCATTCTTCTTCCTGCACGAGATTAGCAAACTCTATTTTTGGTGTAAATGCCTCTGCAACAACCATTCCTGCCTCTTTCTTCTTTGCCTCTTTAGTAGCCAGTTTTGGACAGTTCTTTATGATATGATCATTCCTTTTACAGTACTCACAAAACAATTTCTGCTTTTCTGATTTCTTCTCATCTTTATCTTCCTTCTTCGAATGTGCAGAATTAGAAGATTTCTGCTTACTAGTTGAAGAGCTCCATTTTCCTTTGCCCTTTTGACTCGCCAAGAAAGCTTAATTTGTAACTCGCATAATGGACCTGTTCTGCCTGGACTAATCTTCCTGCAACATAACAGAGACTAACTCCTCAAATGATAAGGCATTTCGATTGCCTTTCATCATCAACCGAAAAGTAGAAGCAAAACTCTGATATGAATCCGGAAGACCATTCAGAACGGTCTACACAAGTGAGCTATCTGGTATAACCTCATCATCAGAAATCAACTATTCCTTTAGGTCTTTGAACTTCATCAAGAAACTATCCATAGAATCACCTTCATTCATGTGCTCACTCTCCAACTGTTTTCGGAGATAAGCAACACGAGCCTCATTCCTAGCTTGGTACAATGTGGTAAGTGTATCCCAAGCATCCTTAGCGAATGTGAGGAATAATGGCACATTTGACAGACAAAGCTATCAATGCATGTGCCTGGGCATCTCTACCATTGCAGTTAATCTGCTCTACAGTAGGTGCAGTAGAAACTGCAGTATGAACAGGAATATGCAGAATATCATCATCTTCAACACCTTCTACTTCAGCTTCAGTACTTGCAGTTGTAACAATTGCAGGTGTGATAAGACGTTTTTTGACACCCTGCATAATGTTCCACAGTCCTTTTGCAACCAACACATGTCACATCATATAAGCCCATAATGGGTAGTTGGTACCATCCAACTTATCCTCAACAACCAACATATGGAATACAACACTCCTTTCAGCCATGGGGGGTGTCTAAAATACATTGATGCAGAAAATTGACTGTATCTCAAAAAGTTGAATAGAACTACCCATATGAATTCTGCTAGACTTCTAGCAGAATTTGAGATGCTTATACTGGCAAACAAAAACTGGTCTGATACCAATTGTTGGAGTTAGACATCTATGGAAGCATGCGAACAACACAAGGAAGAAGAAGAAGCTTGGAGCACAACACACAATACTGAATGTATTACTAGAGAATGTACAAAGATAAGTAGCCCATTAGGGCAATAGGCATATATACAAGCCGGGGGAAAAAAACCTTCTAAAGAGGGAAAAAAGTGCCCCGGCAGTCCTAGTGTGTTCACACACATCACTACCTAAATATATCAAGAATGTGTGCATCATTCTTTTTTGTGGCCTTAGCATCTACCCATTTGGTAAGATAATGTATGGATACAATAATGTATTTAGCATGAATACCTTTTACTGGGGGGTTAATGGGTCCTACAAAATCTATGCCCCACATGGAAAATGCACGTCCTCCCATCATGGGTTTCAATGGCATTTCATCTCTTTGAGTAGGAAAGTGAGTCCTTTGGCACACATCACATCTCTTAACATAGGTATGTGCATCCATGTGAAGAGTGGGTCACCATAATCCTACAAATAGCATGGCCTTGATTATCCGGTCGGGGCCAAAATGACCTCCTACAACACCTTGGTGTGCAGTCTCTAATATGCTCAAATAATCGCTCTCATGAACACATTGTCTTAGGTATCTCTCTTCGTCATTTGTATAGATTGTCACCAATAAGTGGGTAGTCTTGAGCTTCTTGCTCTAGACATCATTGTCTTGCTAAAGTCATTCCTTGAGGAAATGTTTTCGTCCTCAAGTATGTCACTAACGGTTCACTCCATTCTGGTGTGAGAGACATATGATATAACGTGGCATGTTCTATTGGTGGTCTTTCACAACAGAGAGGACATTCTCTATACAACTTGTAGACATCTGCTTCCATAAAAGGCCAATATACTCCTAGTCTATGTAGAGTCTTCAGTGTACGATGTTTTGAATGATGTTGCTTTAATGCACCTACATGTGCTAATTGCAACCAATTCCCGTATTCTGATTCCTCTACACAACAAGCGAGAATCTTTTGATTATCCTATTCATATATACTTCTTGCTATTATTTGATATCTTTGTGACTTGGTGATTTCTCCTTCTTGGATTCTTGGGTCCAAGTGTGAGAATAGGGACGATAGGCTTAGCCCATTCAGGTATTATTTCAAGGTTAAACAGGTATGCATCAGGTAGCTCATCCGCTATTCCTTGAGGAGCTTCTCCCATGGTTAATCTTGAGAGATGGTCAGCTCTAAGGTGGGTCTTTCCCTTCCTAACTACTACTTCAAAGTCATACTCCATGAGTAATAGAAACCATCATATCAGTTGTCTACTGTTACAAGGCTTGTTGACTAAATATAGCAATGACCGATGATCCATGAAGAACTTGAACTTATTTGCCAACAAATAATGCTTGAATTTCTTTACCATGTAGATCGTTCCTAATCGTTCGCGTTTTGTAGTGGTGTAATTTCTTTCTAGTGCATTCAACTGTCTACTGGTGCATCTTTGCATTTCATGTGATGCCATTTGGGCTAACAAATGCACCCACCACCTTTCAACGACTCATATGTCATGTTTTTAAGGAATTTCTATGAAAGAATTTGGAATTGTATGTGGATGATGTATGTACTCATTCGAATATGAGGTAGACTCATATCCTAGAACTAAGGCAAGTATTTGACAAATGTCAAGAATATCAAGTTTGTCTAAACCCAAAAAAGTACGTTGTCATGGTCAGGCAAGGCAAAATTCTAGGACACATTGTGTCAAAGAATGGAATTTCGACAGATGAAGAAAAGGTAAAAGTAATAGCAAACCTACCTGGCCAAAAAATGTAAAAGAAGTACAGGCTTTCATGGGCCATTATGTGTATTATCGATGATTTATACATATGTATGCCATCATAACAAAGCCCTTGTACTCTCTTTTGGCCAAGTTTGAATGGACGGTTGAATGTGAGAATTCATTCAACAAACTTAAACAGAACTTGTGTTCAGCACCTATCTTAACAACCCCAAATCGGAGCAAGCCATTCCATGTACATGTGGATGCATCCAACTACGCCATAGGATGTGTGGTGGCACAACCTGCGAACGAAGGCCATATCGATCCAGCCACCTTGTGTTGATCTTCAGGAGCAATGGCTACTTGATTATAGCCTGAGAAACCATCAAGAAAGCTATAGACTTCCTTGCCTGCAACTCTCTCCATTAAGTGTTCTGTGATAGGGAGAGGATAATTGTCTCTAATCGTGGAAGCATTAACTTTTTTAAGGTTAATACACACACACACACAATTTCCCATTCTTCTTGGGCAAAACCACAATGGGGGATACCCATTTGGTATGCTCAATTTAGTAAATGAATCGTGCTTCTATCAAACACTCTATTTCTTCTTCAATCTTAGCAACATAGTTATCATTGTACGTGTATGGTTTTTGTTTTGTAGGTTTGGCATCTGGAGTCATAGGGATTCTATGGGAGCATATATCTGGGTCTACTCCTTTCAAGCCTTTATAACTCCAAGCAAACACAACTCTATATTCTTGTAATAGGGCAATTGACTCTTCTTCTTCTCCATTCGTCAAATCATGCCCTATGTATGTACATTTTTCTTCTCCTTCTTCTATGGTGATTATGATTTTTTTGGTTTTCTATCGATTATCACATACTTCTCCAACCTCGGTTTTCCTTTTAGGCATTCGTACCATGATTCATCTATCTTCTATTTCATACTTCTTGAAGTTCTCAGGTACTTCCATAATTGGTTCTTCCTCTTCTTGTGTTTTAGGTACTGTCGTCCTCTTCTTTTGCTTGCTTTATGTATCTTTTATGAGTGACTCAGGTTGTTCCATTTGACTTTCCTTTTTCATTTCAGGGGTCTTGGCTTCTACAAAATAACGATATTCCTCTTTTGTGGAATATAAAGGTTCCATGATGATGGATTCTAGGTCTTCATCACCACTCTCGTTTGATGCTTGGGTCACTTCCATGCATTCTTCTAGGATAAAGGCTTCCTCAACAGGTTCAATCATAAAGATGGAAATGTCATATTCGTCGTCATCACAATGAGGGGCCATTGTTCTTCATTCACCACTATGTCCATCGTAGCTAAGATTTCTACCCAAACATGAGGCTCGAATTCCTTGTCTGGAAATACTATAGGTGCATAAGCTGGGTCTTGACGAGTTCGTGGATGTCGTTCTAAACCTAAAGTCTTGGCTTCTAATCGTTCTTCCTCTTGTTTGGCCACTTTACACATCCATAGATGAGTATCCTCGTGCAACCATGAGGGGTCTGATTCTAATGAGTGTACCGACTCTGTTTCTTCTTGTGTCTTATGGATGGTGTTCCATTGTATTGGGGGTACATCTCGATGGGAATAGTCTTTAAGATTGAGTTAGTGGTTAATCCTAGATGTTGCAAGAACAAAGAATTAGTTCCCCAATCTTGTACGATTTGCAACTGACACATGAATGGTCTTCCTAGTATCATCTCGTAAGCATGATTCTTCCCAAAATCACAAATGGCGAAAGTATGTTCAAACTCTACACCACAAGTGGTGAGAGATATGACTTCTAGTAAGCCCAATGGCTTCTCAATGTGTCCGTTAGCCATTTGTAGCTTCATCCTTGTGGGTCTCAATGCTGGCTTACCCCAACGTTTCCATAAAGCAATGGTAGTCATGGCTACTGCGGCTCCTAAATCCAGAATTGCTTTGGTGGTGTAGCCCTTACAGGTTATTGGAAGATAGGTATTACCTTCCCCTCCCTCACTCACATCTCCAATTCTTTCCACTAGTATCTCGGGTACTTTCCTTTGTGATCCTATCTCGGAGGGAGCAGTAGCGAGCTTGGGGAATTGGTTTGGTACGTGCTTTCACAATTTTGGCTTGATTTTCAATAGTTCTTCTAAGGTGAGGTGATACTGGACATTGGTCTCGTCTCCACTTCTCTTCTTGGATTTCTCGTAGAAAGCCTGGTGAGTACTTGTGTATGGAAGACAGTTGTCTTCAGCTTCAGTATTTGGCACATGAGAGTGGGATGGTGCATTCCTTTCCTATGTCTCAAAAATACTTGGGTTCTTTTGTAGATTCCTCTTCTCATTGCTATTGATCAAGTATTCTAACCTCTCTAGTATTTTACCATGTCGTTCCAATTAATATAACGAGAGGCTTGGAACATAGCTTGTGCTAATTCTAGCATCTTCATGCAAAGTTTAGTTCTCTCAATTTCTAAGTCTGCTCTTGGATAGTTCTTACTCAATTCAGCTACCTGGGGTCCTTCATTTAATCTTGCCTGATATGCATGAAACATCATATCTAGATTTTTGGGTATTGGTTCAGCTAGAATTGATCCGAACCTCTAAGCTAGGTTCTCCCAATTAGAGTCTTGCGAAGTCCATTCTAGGATTTTGGCTCTAGATTCCTTGAGACTTCCTTCTAGTTCTCTTTTTTTTTTTGCTCCACTTTCTCTTTATTCTCTCTCTAGAATCCTTCCAAGATTTCGTCTTTCTATTGCTAGATTCTCCAACTTCACTACTTCCGACTACTTTTTCAGGATTAAGCTTTTGATTCTGTAACAGTGCTTGGGCTCTGGTTATAGCTTGGATAGGCATGAATGTGAGGTTGGATCCATCTTTGTTATGTACAATACCTATCACATTAATGGGTGTCACTTATGAGGCATTAGCAAGGTTCTTAGGACAATCTCTAATGACATGCTCTTTACCACACTCGGCACAACAACCTTGAATGTTATAGTATTGTGACTATCCTGCTATCAGATGATGTGGGCAATCCTTTATGAAATGATCTCCTTGGCACCTAAAGCATCATCCTCTAGGGCCCTGTGGTCTTTGTTGTCTTAACTGGGTCGTGGGCTAGGGTTGGCATACATCACATTGGCATAATCAGGTTCCCAACTGGGTTCCAATGGTGAACTATCATATTGATATGTTTCATATGTTTTGGTGACTCTGTATAGTATGCCGGTGGGCTATCCATGTGGATAGAGTCGAAACTCTTAGAATTAGGATCATTGTCTGTGATCAGGGGTGAAGAAGGCACTAAAGCCCTATTGAGGTTTTCTTCTGCAACTACGTATTTGACTGAGATGACATTAGCTAGTGGGGGTGGTTGTTGCGCTAAAACAGGTTGAGGTCTCTGTTGAGTCTGATAAGGATAGTTCTGGGGAGGCCTATAGTAATGAGGCTAAGCATTGTATTGACCTTGATACCTACCTGGTTGGGGGTATGCTTGTGGGTAGTTCTGTTGTACTAATTGTTTATTGTATGGGCAATCTTGTGCTCTGTGATTTGTGTATCATCTCTCAATTGTACAGTATTGGCCACTAGGATTGGCTTGAGGTTGTGCCATGTTCAGACACACATTTGCCATATGATCACCACCACAAGTGTAACAACATTTGTTTGTTGTTAATCTAGGCATCTGTTTGCTAGAAACTCCTAGTTTCTGGGCCACTTTTTTTGCTAGATCTTCAATCGAGCTAAAGAGTTTTGAGGATGATTGAGATGAGCTATCTGAGTCTTTCTATTGTTTGAAAGTTCTAATTGATCTCCTAAATTGTCCTCAATGTCTATACATATTCTTCCACATTGCTCTACTTCAAGTACACATTGGAGCGTAGTTTAGAGCTCAAGAGGCCATCTAAAAACAATGACACTTGCTTGGCCTATGAGCGTAGTCGTGCATTGGAAATCTCTCAACATATTGTCTAAACCTATGTCCCACAAGTCTAACTATTTCTTGAGGGGTCTGTTTGAAGCTGTGAATTAACGAAGAAGTATCATGTCTGATTCCGCTTTTAGAGAATTCCATGATGAATGACTGTAACAAGTGATGAATATCCCTAAATTGCCTTTGTTGCAATGGTTAGAACCAAGTTAAAGTTGTGTTCTTTAACGTTAGTCTGAATGCATTGTATTGTGTGAGCATGTCTTCTACTTGCTCTACTCGTAGAAGGTGCTTAAATTCCGCAACATGGTCATATGGATCTCTTGTCCCATCAAAGTAGTTTTTCATCGACTTCACTAATTGAGTGGGTCTTAGTATCCTGGGATGTTCTCGTGGTCTAGGTAGATGAAAATCATCTCTACCACCTCGTATTCTTGGTTCCCTTTGTCGTTCCAATCTATCAATGTCCATGGTTGGTATATCCCTCCCTATGGGATGCGTGAAACTTACTTCCACTCTTTCTTTGTTCTTCTCTCTTTGAGTACCATGGGCTGAGGATGTCCTAGCCCCCTAATGGCTAGTATTTACATTTGTTCGTGATTGGGGAAATACTAACTCGCCTCTCCATGTGTAGGCATGTCTTGCATGATCCTCAATTACAAATACTCGTCCTGATGTACTATCCAAGTATACAACCTTTCTAGGCATGTCTGGGTCCTTGAATTCATAAATCGTAATGGAGCCTACCTCACTAGGTTGTTGTATTCTGCACCTCCAAAATGCTTCATCCGTGTCCTTATTCAAAAACAAATCTATACTTTTATTATCCTGAGCGATCCATTCTGGGTTTAGTACTCTTGTCAGTATAGATTTCCCTCTAGGTGTCCTGGGTTTGTCTCCTAGTGGTTCTTTTCCTTGGGTTCTTGCTTTCGTATCGAGATGAACTACACCAAACTCAGTGGTATGATTTGGTTGAGTACTTATGATGTACATTGTTCCTTCTTTGTCTATGTATGCATCTCTCTCGAATTTCACCACTAGACGTTCCAATCCAATGGGTTGGTCAGGGTTATGCAAATGTACTATTGATCTTCGCAAACCATACTCATAGATGTGAGCACCTAGGTGGTTGGTTCGGATGTATTCTAATTGGGTTTTGTAGGGTCCTTCGGGACTTTCCAAATATGCTACGCTTAACCCTCCCTCTGGTCTTTCTGTGCTAAAAGCCATTTCCGATTCACTAGTATCTAAGCCCAACTCGTAAGGGCAACTATTCAATTGTTGAGCCCATGAACGTCCAGTAGCTCCTACACTTGCTTCTGATGATCTAAAGCTTCATCGATCAGACTTACCTATATGCTTGCCCGATCTAAGGTTCATGAATTTACTTCCCGAATCACTCAATACACACTCTGATCATCAATGTTTCTTTGTTCTTAATTGCTCATTTCGTTTTTAATTCCTTCATATGCTTGTCTTGTCTCAATGTATACGTTAGGAGTCAACTTTCTATTGTACTTTTGAGTTCTCGCTCCGTCATACTTAAGTTCTTTCCTTTAGGGTTTTCGTATAGCACAATTTTATCTTGCTCTTGGACTTGAAAAATTTAAGTCTCTTGGACTTGGTGTGTTCCTATCGTAGCCCTAATTCAATCCACAATGCTAGATGTTTAGCCTAAGCTAATAATTGACTGAGAGGGTTGAGTATTCTTCCAACATCAAGTCAGCTTCTTTGATAGCCATGATGCCCAAGAATTCACACTTCCCAAGCCTTGTAGTCTTCACCTACCTTGCTTTGATTGCCCTTGGATAGCTCTTGCTAGACCTGTCAAAATCCAGTATTTAGACTAGTTCTTAAATTGATGATCAAGCACTTTGATATATACACCTTTAAGGGCTCCTTTTTCTCCTTATAAAATTCCCAAGTGCCCCCTTGCTTTCCTAGTCCCACAAATGGGTTAACCTCAATTTGCCCTCTCTAAATATCAACATGTTCTTCTTGAAAAAAATAGTTGAGATCATGTAGAACTCGTAAAGAGCTTTCTAATGAGCTATAAGCTCAAAAAGCGGACTTCCAATGAAGAAGTTATGGACATTCAGGCTCTCGGGGGTAAAAATAGTAGTCAGTCTTTTCTTCAAATGTGCGCTAAAAAGGGGTCTCCAATAAGCTTAATCAGCCAAACATTCACTCAAAATAGCCTCAAAATAGCCCAAAAAATCAAACCCTAAATTTTGCATTTTAAGTGGACAATCGTGATGGTCTGAGATAATTGCGATGGTTTGGAACCGTCGTGATGGTCAAGTTGAACCATCGCGATGGTCCGATTGTGCGAGGCATCGCAATCGTCCAAAATGAGGCATCACAATGGTCTGTCTAGCGAGCAATCGTGATGATGTGAGCCCATCATGATGGTCAACAATCAACGCAACCGTCACGATGGTGTGGGCCCATCGCGATGGTCATGAGGCGCGATGGCTTGAGCCAATCACGATGGTTTGAAATAAAAGCATCACGATGGCATACCTGGTATCGTCTGGATGGTCTATTTTGACACGTGGCAAGTGAGGCATCACGATGGCATGGGGTTGATGGGATCGTCGCGATGGTTAGTGACCCATCGCGATGGTGTGAGACCGTCATGATGGTCCAGCCGAGCTGTTGTGATGGTGTGAGCCAATCGCGATGGTGTGACACAATCGCGATGGCGTGAGCTCGTCGCGATGCTCCACCAAAATGCAAATTTCAAGAACACGTCTATGGATTCGTGTGTGTGTGTGCAAGGATCACCTACACCGTGGTATAGTCGCTTACGAAAAAAGTCAACTGTGTCATACCATCCTGATGGACTGACACCTACGATAGATCTGACAAAAAGTTGATTTTATCACCTTTTGGAAGCTCTCGTGCTACTCTGGAGCATTGTGCTTGCAAGAAAACTCAAAAACACACACAACACAAGAAGCACAAAAGCTCTCTCTCTCTCTCTCGCAGCACAAATGAGGGAAATGAGGCGGATAGGTGGATATGGTGAAATTTTTTATTTTTTTGGAGTGGAAGAAGATGATGCGTTGGTGAAGGAGGAGTGTAGAGGAGATGAAAAACACAAAAAACTACTTAAAAATAACAACAAAAACTGAAATTTTTACCTTCCAATGCCACTTCTTGCTATACTCTTACCATCACGCATTCGTCCTAGACTCGATCCCCGACAACGATACCAAATTTGGTGTTGCTCAAGCACAATGGTAAGCACCCCATTATGAAGACCCACCTCCTTAATGTCAATCTGCGGAAGAGATAGGAGTGATATGAAGATCGTGAACGCAAGATGTAGTGAGAGTGAAGGTGAGAAGCATGGAGATGCACACACACACACACATGTAAGAGACAAGCAAGACACAATGAAAGATAGGAAATAGATTCTATTGCTCAAGATCACTATTAGAAGCTCAAAATAGCTCAAAGCTCACACTAACCAACCTCAAAAATGAGCTCTCTAGCTCTTTTTATAGATTCTAGACTAGTTTTGACCGGTTTCACATCTACTGTCTGGCATAGTTAAAAAATAGGTTCTACGCACTATTTAAGGTCTAAACGAGATCTAAAAATAGCAAAAATTGGTATGCTTGTTCTACCTAAGCTCCTCAAGCTTGAGGACTCCTCAGCTTGCACAAAAGAGAGCATATAATTACAAAAGTGTGTGCTTCTATGATACATATGGTACAAGAGTGATGAAAATCATTGTTTGGGGTTTTGAGAAAGTAATATAAAACATGTTTCTTTGGAAAAAATAAACCGCCTGGCTCCCCATGACTTGTTTGTATCCTACCTTCACATGCTTCCTTTTTCATCTGTGCCTTTTGCTACTGCCAACAATAAGTAACACGTTAGGGTTATATGCGTCTATACAAGTCGAGGGAAAAAGACCTCCTAATGAGGGAAAAAAGTACCTTGACAGTTCTAGTGTGTTCACACACATCACTACCAAAATATATCAACAAATCCCCCTCTGGGAGTGATTGCATGTGGTGAACAAGGATCTGGCACTCATGTATAAGGAAGTGCCAAGCTATGTGGAATCAATCCACAAAAGGAAAGCTTCAAACTTCTCCCTAGGGAGAGCCTTTGTGAAAAGCTTCAAACTTCTCCCTAGGCAGAGCCTTTGCGGAAAGCTTCAAACTTCTCCCTAGGCAGAGCCTTTGTGAAAAGGTCCACAACGTTCTCCTGTGCGGGCACTGTTGTAAAATCTACACAACAAGACTAAGGACAATCCAAAATAACTAGCCTAGCCCATAAGGGGTGAGAGATGCACGTATCCGCCCAACCAACTCCACCCATATATATACCTCAAGGCCAAGGGGGAAAATGTGAGGAGAGCTTGCCAAGTCCGCTCCACATGGATTCTAATCCAAGGCCTTCTATCCATGGAAATTACATGGCCTTCACATGGATTCTTAAAAGAACTTCTCCCAAGCTTGTACGTACAAGTCTCAAGGCTTGAGAGGCCTCCCTAAGGGTTAAGTACCATACCCTTAGGAAATATCAATCCTAAGGGTCAAAACCCTTCAATTGGGAGTAAATAAATCCAAATAATTCAAGGGTTCAAACCACACTCTTGGAGACACTTTCCCAAGGGTTTCCCAATAGAATCCAAGGGTTCTCCAAATGGTTTTGGACCCTCAAAACCCATGTCTTTGGCCACTTTGACCCATAGTTATACAACATTCTTCCTCCCTTAACATTTTTGTCCTCGAAAATGTGTGTAGGTATATTATGTGGAGTATTCCCCCGTGCCCCATGATCTTTTCTATAGATCATGGCTTTTCTCGTCTCTCTGATTTGCTTCTTTATCAGAAGGAGATTCTATCTCATACTTAATCTGAAAAGAAGGAAATCCACTTGTGGGGCTAATCCCTACCCAAATCATTACTTAACTTTGCATGTGAAACACTAAATCAAATGCTAAGTATGGATGATAAGGGTGGATTAAAACATCCCTGCCTAATTCAATGTTTCCCTATGTCTGAACTCTGCATCCATAGTACAAACATATGAAGTAGGTTAATAGTCTCCAACTAATTTGCTATGTAGGTCCATTTCTATGCACCACTCGGGTGTGGACCTAGCAAAATAGATGGATCTCTACTAGTTCAAGGCTTTGAGAAGTCTCCTTAAATTGAGGTTGATCAAAACATCTAAATAAGATGTTTCTGACTATTTTCTACTTCTTAACCAACATCTACTGATCCTTTTTCTAAATACAGAACTACCATGTCCTATTGTACTTTAGATTCAAATTAGAATGTAGGAAAGAAGTGATTCCATTCTTTAGGCAATGAACCTCGAAATGATTTTCTCAAGCCTTGATTTGTTTAGAACTGTTAGAATCTATAAACGATTCCTAAGAGTTTTCCTTCAAAACTCTTTTAAGAGAACTTTTTAGATTCTTCATCCATTGATCTTTAAAGCAATATTAGATGGTTGAATGAATTCTCTTAAACTTTTAAGTGTCTCCAGAAATTGAAAGGGTTTCTATACAAAACATCCATCTTTTGATGTTTAATTTGGTTATCCATTCCATCTAGCTAAACCTGATCTAGGAGTGACTTTGAAGATTCCTTCCAAGTCAAATCCAAGGTCTGGAAAAGCGAGAAGGAAGAACCAAAACTTGATGTAACCGGTTCCACTTCTGAAACATTAAAATGATTTGAGTCAAATCATATGAGACTCAAGACTTTAAGTATTTAATCTAGCTAATGGTTTGAAGCATTGTTTCTATCTTTATGAGATTTAATCTAAATTCTCAAGAAGATCCATTGGGTAAAGTTTAAACCATCATCCATCTACCAAACTCTAGTGGTATAAAACATTGGTGCCTCAAGCCACCGAGTTTTGATGATGTTCAACTTTACTCTCAAACTATGATGCTTCAAATATCTTAATTAAGAAGTTAGTCCTTTTCAATCTCTTGAGACTCTTATAGACTGGAATACCAAGTCTAATATAAATCTCTTAATTTAGGAGATTGATTATCTTGTTGTACTATCAACAAGATGTTTTGGAGTAACTTAGTCTAACCCCAATTACATAAATAACTAAGTCAATCCTTTTTAATACCTCTTGTTACACCTTCATACAAAAACTTGAGTCAAGGTATTGAATCATGTAGTTGTATTTGTCAACTAAGTGTTTTATCCAAGATTGACTCAGTCAAATTTACCTTTCTTGAAAGGATCTTTTCCAAGTTCTCTCCCCAGAAATCCATGTAGCATTTCTGATAAAGAACTTTCAAAATCCTTAACAAGACTACATTAGTCTTATTGAACATCTTTATGAAGATCTAGAAAGTGATTTCTCTTCACGATCTTCGAACTTATTTAGTTACTTGATATGTTCATATTTTTTACCAACCTATACTTCATTTTTATCTATGAAGTTTTAGTTTTCATTGGGATGGAGTTTCACTCCAACTCATGACCCAAGTTTAAAAGATACCTATCATATCAAGGTCTGATGTCCCATACCATCATTCCTACATTAATGTGAATATAGAGTATAGTGTCCCATACCACCAATACTTTATATCCAACACTGATGTGTAGATGATATTTATCTTAAAGTCTAGAAGCTGTATCTAACTATAGAGTACCCTTTACTCAAAGTCCTTTTGAAGTCAAGGGATTACCTCTATGTTTCCATCTTGCTTGGGTTTCTAAGATTTTAAACATATGATCTTTCTATGATCCTATTTATTCCTAAACTCAAATTGGAAGCTCTAAACCTTTTGATGAAATAAATATCCATCCTGATGGAATAAACATCCATCCTTTCTTTCTAAGGTTTTGAGTGCGATTCCAAAATGTCTTGCATCATATTCAAGATCTACTTAGTTCTTTCTTAACTAACTTGAAGTGACAAGAGATTACTCTTGCCTTTTAGATTCCTTTGTTTATCCAAAGCTTTCAAAAAGCTACCCTAGGGTTTTCTAGGAATCTAAGTTACTACTTAAGTCGAAGCATCTTCTAATGCTTCCGGATTTTCCTTGCAATCCCTTTAAGAATAGGTGAATACCAGTTTCACCCTCTCCAGACTTAAGTATCATTTATCAAAGTTGCATACTATGCACTTTGCATATTCTCTCCTTCGTACTTCCCCTTAGAGAAGTAAAAGTTTTGGCATGCTTTATTCGAGCTCGTGGTTTGCAACCACCTTTTTTAAAAAATCTTTAGTGATATTGTTGGGATCCCAATATTAGATTTAGCATGCCATGAAATTGCTTTCTGAGCAACTCACTCTTCACCAAACATCTTATATCCGAAAAGATGTTCTTCTATCTATAATGTATCTCCAAGATTTTATGTTTCATCCAATCAATTGTACCAAATTTGATGTGATTTGGTACTTTCTTCCCCTCTTTTGCAGAGTTTTTGTCCTCGAAAACTATGTAAAATATGGCTTCATTCACAACTAGAGAGCCATTATTATGAGTCCTTCAATTATTGGACTATTCAAAGCTTGTGAGGGCCTTGAATTTTCTAGAACATGTACTAGAAAGGAATTCTAGTTTTGGTATTTATTAAAACATCTTCTAGAGCTATCTTGACGACCACCTATCCTAACGTACTCATGAACTTATTCATGAATTCTCATGTTTTCTAACAATGCAAGTTCATGTCTATCTATGTTAGGAGAGGTGGATTTAATTTTCAAGGTTTACTCAAAGAATAGGAGCTTTGAAGGTACTATGAAATAAGAGAAATATTTCCTTTTCATTATTGTATCGAGAGAGCTTTAAGTTCCTTGTATTAGGAACTATTACATCTCCTTAAGAAAACCTTTCTTGGTTTTCATATTGAGATACTAAATTCTGGAATGAATAAAGCCTTAAATTAGCTTGAAAACTCTTATAAGAGGAAGGTTTTTATAAGGTTTCATGATAATGCGAATACTTTACACCCTTCATGTTGGTGAAGGCCTTTAGTTCAACTTATAAGTTCAATTGCTCATATTGTATGGATCAAATTAAGAGCTTTGCATCATGAGGCTTCTCGAACCATTTTTGGGGTGTCCTTTTATTAAGGGTTTTTATCCTATTGAGGATGTCTCATCAAAAACATATTGGGAACCTTTTCCAATTAATTGCCCCTAAGTATCTTTATACTTAGGGTAGTAATATTGGAGGTTCTCTAAAGTAATGTAAGAATGTGCCCTGAAGAACTTTTTTCAGAGAAATCATCTATGTCTTTAAAGACATTGGATGTATTCGGGTGCCATCTACTTAAGGCGTCTTATTCAAAAGCTTGTTTTTGAACCATACCTAAGTATATTTATTATACTTAGAGTTAGCATTGAATATGCTAGGTCTCTACACTAATATATATATTATATTACACCCATATTGAAGTGTTTTTGCCTGAAAAACATTTCAAAGAATTAATCTAAGTCATTACAAAACTTAGACATTTTTTTTGGGTGCTTTCTTTGGCAAGGGAATGTATCTAAACGCATTTCTTCCCAATCTAGGGAGCAGGAAATAATCATTACTTTAATGTAAACTTTAACATTAAGTGTAAAAGTTACTTGGGTTGGTATTTAAGTTGCAAAATCTAAATAGAATGATTTTGCAAATACCCTAAATTTTCTTCTTCCAGAAGGTCGTGCTTCTATTAAGAAGTGAACTATCTATTCCAGACCATGTTCACATTATCATTTCCATCATGTTTCCAAATAAGAAATGAGTATTACTGATCCATCACTTCATGCTCATGTGCTCGTCTTTGTGCATAAACATGTGCTTCTCTTACATACATCATGGTGCCAATGCACATTAGTAGGTGCATTTCAAGTATTTGTAATGAAGAGTAAACATGAGGCATGCACAAAAGAAACCTTGATCTTTGAATTTAGTGCATTGAAATCAATCCTTGCCAAAATGGAATTCACATACATTCTTTCTCTTCCTCGCAACAATGCATGCAAGTGTGTGAGATGGTTAACTTCCTTTCAAAAAAAATATATGTTTGCCTATTGGAATACATCTTCATATATGCACTCAAAAATTGAAGTCCTATCTCATGCTTCAATTATGTGTGTATGCAAAGATGATGGTTAAGGCAAGAAAAAATTAAAGCCAAACATAACTTAAAAAGTACTTAGCTTTATTTCAAGCTTTGTCCTTCCTTTGCCTTGGAAAAGGGCCATCTTTTGACTTTGTTTGAGTGCATCTATGGTGATGATGTCAACTTGGGCGATTCCACCTCTTTTGATGTTGAAGATCTTCTTGGGCATTTGTATACTTACTAGAGTACTCAATATGTGCATAAAAAACATGCATGTATTCTAAACATACATGCTAAAAGATACGATGGGTTTATGCATAAAAAATGTCAACAACATATGCCTTCAAATAATTTATGCAGGGCATGAAAAATTAGCATTAATAGAAGAAGATTCAAAACTCATTCTTTGCTCCATGGTACTCCATACCTTCTTCTTACTTCAAACGGAAACTACTCGGGTTATTTAGATAATCACATGGCAATTATCTATGTGTACATAGTCATCCGTGGGTGTAAGATAAAAAAGAGGAGTTCAAAGATGGGCCATAGGTAATGTACTCAACATTTAATTGAGAGGAATAAACTACATATAAAGTTAATGGGATGTACTTTCAATGCCAAAGAAAAGAAAGGACCACTGAGCACTCGTGGCATATTCAGAAGACACTTTGACATGTCTGTGCACGACAGCATATGTATGCAAAAAGAAAACTCTGAAGTATGTGATGCACTCCATTTTGGAGAGAACACGACAGAAAACATGCGTGGAAATATCCCACATAGATAGTAAAATCGGAGAAAAAGGGCTCTAAGTTGCGAGCTTCCAAACGCTTGTTCTCATTCGAAGAAAAGAAGAAGTCGTGAGCAAGCGCTTATCGACTCTCTTCATTGTCTTCGCGGCCCGCCTTTTGCATTCAAGGCGCACACGCGTGAGCTCATAACCCGAAGCAAAAGTACATCTGCTGGCCTAAAATGACAGAGAAGACACTCGCGTGAATTCGAAAATGACAGAGAAGACACTGCGTGGATTCGAAATGTGGCCTAAAATGACAGAGAAGACACTCGTGTGAATTCGAAAATGACAGAGAAGACACTGCGTGGATTCGAAATGTACAACCTAGCTCTGAGTACCAATGTTGTAAAATCTACACAACAAAACTAAGGACAATCCAAAATAACTAGCATAGCCCACAAGGGGTGAGAGATGCACTTATCCACCCAACCAACTCCACCCATATATATACCTCAAGGCCAAGGGGGAAAATGCGAGGAGAGCTTGCCAAGTGTCCTGTCCACATGGATTCTAATCCAAGGCCATCTAACCTTGGAAATCACAAGTCTCAAGGCTTGAGAAGCCTCCCTAAGGGTTAAGTACCATACCCTTAGGAAATATCAATCCTAAGGGTCAAAACCCTTCAATTGGGAGTAAATAAATCCAAATAATTCAAGGGTTCAAACCACACTCTTGGAGACACTTTCCCAAGGGTTTCCCAATAGAATCCTAGGGTTCTCCAAATGGTTTTGGACCCTCAAAACCCATGTCTTTGGCCACTTTGACCCATAGTTATACAACAGGCACATATGCCAAACTGATGTCTCCAGTAGAGAACCTCTCCCTGACATAATGATAGTGCATCTCAATGTGCTTAGTGCGAGCAAGGTTCCTCGCAACTGCCAATGTGCTCTAACTGTCACTAAACATGTTGGTGGCAGAAGACTGACCAACACCCAAATCAGTCCTAAGACATCTGAGCTACACATACTCAGCCTCAAAACTAGAAGTGGCCATAGTAAGTTGCTTCTTATTCAACCAAGATATGCATGAGCTACCAAGCATGAAGCAAAAAACATTGGTGGACACACAAGTGTCATAGCCACCAGCTCCATTAGAGTAAAAGAAAAAGCATGTAAATATGGTAGTAATGATCCCCCCTTGGGATAAAACAATCCAAGTAGGTGGTACCACTCAAGTAGCGAAAGATGCGCTTAACCACCTACCAATGCTTGACACCTAGGTAATGCATAAACTTGCTTATCTATGACACAATAAACTGAATATCTAGCTGAGTATGCATAAGTAAATCAAGCATCCAACACCCTGTTGATAGAGAACAACATCAAATGCATCTCCACCATCATGAAGAATCAATCTTAAACTTGATTCCATAGAAGTGGCAATAGATTTGTAGTCTTCAAGGCCAAAACGTTGCAATAATGTGTCAAGATATTTTTGTTTGACACAAAGCTACTCTACCATCAACTTGCATAAATTGAATGCCCAAATAATGATGCAAACGCCCCAAATGTGACATCTCAAATGAAGCATGCAAATCAACCTCAAAATCAACAATAGATTTGTAGTCTTCAAGGCCAAAATGTTGCAATAATGTGTCAATATATTTTTTGTTTGTCACAAAGCTACTCTACCGGGCTTGGGTATTTTGGATATCCCTAGGTTGGTTGACAAGTTGTTGACAAAGTGGTTTATCAAGGCTTGGAGCAATAGTGAGTCCTCTTGGTCTAAATTGATCTTCAAAAACATGGAAGACCTTACCTTAGTTGGCCATCCTGGTTGGAAGGACATAGAGATCCTCACGCTTTTGTTCTCCCCCCACCCGGTGTCTCCTAAAGGCTCTAGCCTTGTGTGTTCCTTATGGAAGAGTTGGAACAAGGCCAAACAATTCATCAGAATTAGTGATGAGTGGAAGTGGGCAGCTGGGATAAGACAAAATGACTCTATCTGGTTCCCGATCAGTGGCATCAGGGGGGTGGAGTCCTAGAACCTCCAAATTGCTAAGCGATTATGGAACAAGGGTTTCAAGCAGTGGAAACAACTCTGGAATCAAGAGACCAGCCAGTGGATCAGGTTCAAAGCCTTAGACCCGAGACATAGAGTTACCCTCGAGGAATGGACTCTTCTTCAAGGCAGGTGTTTAGCGTGGGCTTCACCGCTCAATTACCCACCTCTGTGGACAGGATCTTCCTTGGCTGGAGGGCCTCAAATGATGCAATGGTAAGAAACTATCCAGAATACCCAATTTCAAAGAGAACCTAGATGTTCATCTCACCCTTAACAAGTTGTGGTGCCTTTCTTGGACCAAACTTCGATGGGAACTAAAGTTCATGTCTATTTGGCACCCCCTAATTGAGATCAAAAAGTCTGTTCTCATGTGGCAGATCTTGCATAAGGGTATCTGGTCCAATGCAAGGGCTAACAAAATTTGTGGGGTTCCACCATGGTGCAAGCATTGCCATCGATGCATCGAAGATTTGGTTCACCTTTTCTTTGATTGCCCCAAGTCCCATGTTATCTGGCTTCACACGATGTGGGTATTGAGACTCAAGAACCAAATCAATTGGTAACAGGCGATGTTGGGTGAGGCGGTTGGCTGCTCATCAAGACTATGGAATGCCATCAGGGGTAAGACTCTTTGAAAGATTTGGAGGGAGCGATCTGCTATCAACTTTGGCCAAACTCCAAAGGAATGGTCGATTGAGAAATCCTTGTTTCTTCTAGGTAAAAGAATCTCCCAAGATAAGAGATCTCCACCGTTTAGGCACCACTGTATTTATCTCCTCGAAGATAACAAGCTGAAACCCAAATGAGTCCCGCATGAGAGTGATGATAGATTTATCTGCCTCATTTGTAATGCCCTCTAGATTACTGAACTTGTCCCCTGCAGTGTGAGATTTGGGGGGTCCCATGGGTACTAGTCCCATTCACTTGTAACTTTTCTCCTTTATTTTAATTAAAGTCCGAGAGAATAAGCCAAGGCCAAACTTCCTTTTATTAAAAAAAAAAACCTATTTTCCATTACCACGTAGTGAGTACACACACCCACTAACCTTTGAATTTCATATCAATGACCAGCTTCCAACTGAGCATCATGAATTACCAAGCCCTCAAAGCTCATTTTACATGACAATGATGAGATACTGACGGAAATTCCCGTACCATTCATTATACAGCCATCAACCAATTAACCATTGTACAGTCATCATGAATCTCGGTAAATTCTTCAACCCTTTTAGAGAATATTTTGGTGCATATAAGATTTACGCTTGCATAGCCTAGTGGTTTAATACCTTGAGTTTTTGGTAGGAAGGCTTGAGTTCAAATCTTGACTGGACATACATATCTCTGAGTTTCAGCTCAAAGATGGGTGTCTCTAACTTACTATCGTTGGGTGTGTGAGTGTGTTTTTAATTCATTGCACTTAAAAAAAAAAAAAGCTTCCCTGGTGCGGAGTCTTGCAGAGAGGCAAAGAAAGATTTTCGGCCTGTCAGCAAACAGTAAAGCCATTGTAATAAAAGAGGGTTTTCGGCCTATCATGATAAAATTCAGACCCTTGTAGTAAAAGAAGTTTGCACACAATCCATTTGGACAGAAGGTGGCCGGACCCTCAAATCTCACAAAGGAGAGGTTGAACGCTTAGCAACTGTTACAGTACAAAGCCCAAAGGCTCGCTATGCTAATAGTGGGAAGAGACAACCTATGACCAAAAGAGATTAACTAGTTTGAACTGGCTTTAGAAGCTTCCTTGAACTCTTCTTTTTTTGCCCTCTGTCAAACGACCGTCACACAACCTGTTGTCAAACTTAAGAAGCTGTTTTTAAAGTGACCGTGGTAAATTGGTAATGAGATAACCGAAGACAAGAAAGTACTTTTTACACTCAGAATAAGATAGTTACTTTCTTTAAAGTGTTTTATGAAAAGCATGAGGGAAAAAAAGAAAATGATTCAAGAGGATTCGAAAGAGATACAAAGAAGACTATGCTTAACGGGCTGGTGGACACTTTGAGAGATAAAATAGCAAATTAGATGAGCTTTATCATATCATACTCATTCAAACTCTCATAATGCATCTTTTTGCATCAGATTGCTATGAAATAGTTGTCTCTAGTCTTTGTGATGAGAACAAGCGAGAAAGAGCTTGAAGCACAAAAGTCAAACCATTGGATAGGTATAATGCAATCTGAATATGATTGCTATTATGAAGAATGGTACTTGGTCTTCATGTGATTTGCCTCTATTCAAAAAGCCCATTGGCACTAAATGTGTATACAAATTGAAACATAAGCCTAATGGAACAATAATTAGTTATAAGGCTAGGCATGTTACTAAAGGTTATGCTCAAGAGAAGGGCAATGATTTTTATGAGACCTATGCTCCCGTATGCTGAATGACCACTCTTTGTAGCATTGCACTTGCAACTCATCATGGTTGGGATGTACATCAGTTTGACAGTAAAACTACATTTCTGAATTGTGATTTACATGAAGAAGTGTATGTGCTTCAACTTTTGTTTAAAGCAGAAAGGGCATGAAAACAAAGTGCATAGGTTGAAAAAGGCTTTGTATGGATGGAAGCAAGTACCCCATGCTTGGTATGAATAGATACATGCCTACTTGCTAGCACATGGCTTTGAGAATAGTCAAACTAGTTTTTGCCTCTTCTATGTCAGCTCTCTTATCAATGAGTGCATCATGTAGATTCTATTGCTCAAGATCACTATTACAAGCTCAAAATAGCTCAAAGTTCACACTAATCAACCTCAAAAATGAGCTCTCTAGCTCTTTTGATAGATTCTAGACTAGTTTTGACTAGTTTCACATCTAGTGTCCGGAATAGTTAAAAAATAAGTTCTAGGCACTATTTAGAGGTATAAACGAGATCTAAAAATAGCCAAAATTGGTACCTTGTTCTACCTAAGCTGTTCAAGCTTGACAACTCCTTGCCTTGCACAAAAGGGAGCATATAATTACAAAAGTGTGTGCTTCTATGATACATATAGTACAAGAGTGATAAACATCACTATTTGGGGTTTTGAGAAAGTAATATAAAACATGTTTCTTTGGAAAAAATAAACCACCTAGCTCCCCATGACTTCTTTGTAGTCCACCTTCACATGCTTCCTTGTCGTCTGTGCCTTTGGCTACTGCCAACAATAAGTGACACATTGGGGTTATATGCGTCTATACAAGCCGAGGGAAAAAAAACCTTCTAATGAGGGAAAAAAGTACCCCGACGGTTCTAGTGTGTTCACACACATCACTAGCAAAATATATCAACAAATCCCTCTCTGGGAGTGATTGCATGTGGTGAACAAGGAGCTGGCACTCATGTATAAGGAAGTGCCAAGCTATGTGCAATCAATCCACAAAAGGAAAGCTTCAAACTTCTCCCTAGGTAGAGCCTTTGTGAAAAGCTTCAAACTTCTCCCTAGGCAGAGCCTTTGCGGAAAGCTTCAAACTTCTCCCTAGGCAGAGCCTTTGTGAAAAGGTCCACAAAAATTCTCCTGTGTGGGCACATATGCCAAACTGATGTCTCCAGCAGAGAACCTCTCCCTGACATAATGATAGTGCACCTCAATGTGCTTAGTGCGAGCATAGAACACAAGGTTCCTCGCAACTACGAATGTGCTCTAACTGTCACTAAACATGTTGGTGGTAGAAGACTGATCAACACCCAAATCAGTCGTAAGACATTTGAGCTACACATACTCAACAATCGTTGTGAAAGCTACCCTATGCTCAGCCTCACAACTAAAAGTTGCCATAGTAGGTTGCTTCGTATTCAACCAAGATATGCATGAGCTAACAAGCATGAAGTAAAAACCATTGGTGGACACATGAGTGTCATAGCCACCAGCTCCATTAGAGTAAAAAAAAGCATGTAGATATGGTAGTAATGATCCCCCCTTGGGATAAAACAATCCAAGTAGGTGGGTACCACTCAAGTAGCGAAAGATGCACTTAACCACCTGCCAATGCTTGACACCTAGGTAATGCATAAACTTGCTCATCTATGAGACAATAAATTGAATATCTAGCTGAGTATGCATAAGTAAACCAAGCATCCAACAACCTATTGATAAAGAACAACATCAAATGCATCTCCGTTGGAGTTAGACGTCTGTCGAAGCACGTGAACAGCACAAGGAAAAGAAGAAGCTTGGAGCACAACACACAATACTGAATGTATTACAAGAGAATGTACAAAGATAAGTAGCCCATTAGGGCAATAGGCGTATATACAAGCTGGGGGGAAAAAACCTCCTAAAGAGGGAAAAAAGTGCCCCGACGGTCCTAGTGTGTTCACACACATCACTACCTAAATATATCAACAAATCCCCCTTGGGAGTGATGCGGTGAACAAGGAGTTGACACTCATGTATAAGGAAGTGTGGAGCTATGTGGAAATCACTCCACAAAAGGAAGTAAGCCCAAAGCTTTGCGGAAAGCTTCAAACTTCTCCCTAGGCAGAGCCTTCGTGAAAAGGTCTGCAATGTTCTCCTACGTGGGCACATATGCCAAGCTGATCTCCCCAATAGAGAACCTCTCCCTGACATAGTGATAATGCACCTCAATGTGCTTAGTGCGAGCATGGAACACAGGGTTCCTTGCAATTGCCAATGCACTCTGACTATCAGTGAAGATGGTGTGGTAGAAGTCTGCCCAACACCCAAATCAGCCATAAGGCGTCTAATCCACACACACTCAACAGTCGCTGTGAAAGCTGCCCTATACTCAGCCTCACAACTAGAAGTGACCACAGTAGGCTGCTTCTTGCTCAACCAAGATATACATGAGCTACCAAGCATGAAGCAAAAGCCACTAATGGACACACGAATGTCATAGCAACCAGCCCAATCAGAGTCAGAAAAAACATGCAAATCTGGCGGTAGTGATCCCCCCTTGGGACAAAACAACCCAAGTAGCCGAGTACCAGTCAAATAGCATACATAAGTAAATCAAGCATCCAATACCCTCCTGATAGAGAACAACATCAAATACGTCTCTAGCATCCTTGAAGACTCAATCGTAAACCTGTCTCCATAGGAGTGGCAATAGGCTTACAGTCTTCAAGGCCAAAACACTGCAATAATGTGTCAATATATTTCCTTTGACACAAATCCATTCCACCATCAACTTGCATAAACTGCATGCCCAAATAGTGATGCAAATGCCCCAAATTAGACATCTCAAATGAGGCATGCAAATCAGCCTTAAAATCAGCAATATGCTTCTCAATAGGACCAGTGAGCATCATGTCGTCAAGATAGACAACAATGATCAGAAGCACATCATTAGCACACTTAACATATAAGGTGCTTTTAGTTGGACTGTTCTAAAAACCATGTGCAATCAAATAGGCATGTATCTTCTCATACCAAGCACGTGGTGCTTGCTTTAAACCATATAATGCCTTCCTTAACCTGCACACCTGGTTTTCATGCCCTTTCTGTACAAAGCCACGGGGCTGAAAAACATACACTTCTTCATGCAAGTCACCATTCAGAAATGTTGTTTTAATGTCCAACTGATGTACATTCCAACCATGATGAGCTGTAAGTGCACAGATGCTCCGAACAGTAGTCATACGGCATGTAGGTGCAAAGGTCTCATCAAAATCAATGCCTCTTTCCTCTGCATAACCCTTTGCAACAAGCCTAGCCTTATACCTGTCAACTGTACTATCCAGTTTACACTTCAGCTTGTATACCCACTTCGTGCCAATGGCCTTCTTGCCAGGAGGAAAGTCACATAAAGAACAAGTACCATTTTTCATTATAGCATCATATTCAGATTGCATAGCAGCCATCCAGTTTTTTGAATTTTGTGCTTCATCAAATGAAACAGGCTCATTCTCATCACAGAGACTAGATGCAGCCATATCATAGCAATCTGATGCAAAAAGGCACTATGAGAGCTTGAACGAGTACGATATGATAGAGGTGCATCTAATTTGTTGTTCTTAGAAGATATCCACCGTACTAAAGAACTAATTTTATAAATGGTTCTTCGTACATCCTCTGAAAGACAATCTTTTAGGGCTACAGGGAGCACAAACTGTAAAGACTTGTGCCAATCATGAGACTTGAGTCCTGCAAGATCGACGTTTCGTGTGAAAGCAGTCTTTAGACACCTCATTCATCCAGTAGGTGTTTGAAACTCTAAAATTGTTTTCTTCACTTGTTGCTCTTCCATCCTGCGAAGCACCCAAGGAGCTCTTGGTAACGATACTGTTCCGTTGGGCTTAGTAATTGCCCACAACTCTCGCATATGCATCGAGATCTTGGTAACGATATTGTTCCGTTGGGCTTAGTAATTGCCCACAACTCCCACATTCTTAAAAATATGCATCGAGTCCACCAAATGATTGATCAACAATTCACTCCAATAAGGGAGTTCATGAAAAATGGACAAATGTTTCATGCCAGTAACTGGACTTTCTGAATCCCACAATTGTTTCCAATTGCTAGCTTTCATTTGGTATTGCGCTTGTCGACCAATTTGTCCTTCACGTAAAACATGTCCATCATGCAAATATCTATGATGTCCTTCATAGACAATTTTACGTAGTGCTTTGGAATAACGTGCTTCGAGTCACGTTCCGCATAAAGGACAAGCATGGTAACCCGAAATCGATAAACCTGAACATTCACCATAACCAGGCCAATCCTGCATTGTCCACATAAGTATGCCTTGCACTCGCACGTCTCGTCTTCTTATAGGTTGAGACATGTCACACACAATAATCCCATCCCATAAAATGCGTAGTTCTTCCACAAGTGGTGCAAGATATACATCCATGTTTTTTACCTTATACTTACCTGGTACAATAAGAGCTAATAATAAATGACCTTTCTTTGTGGCCAACCATGGTGGGATATTATAATTGACCAAACATACAGGCCATGTGCTCCATGAAGAACTGCGTAATCCAAATGGATTCACTCCATCCATAGCTAAGCCTAGACGTATGGACCGAGGCTCACTAGCAAACTCTAGCCACTTACTATCTATGTGCTTCCAAGCATCAAAGTCAGCAGGCACTCGCATTACATTATTTCTAGACCTGCTCTTTGTATGCCATGACATTAACTCAGCTATAGATTTGCATCTAAACATGTTCTTAATTCGTGGAATGATAGGAAAGTGGCAAAGAACCTTTGCGGGGATTGCTTCGCCTACAATGTCTTCTCTAAATCTATTTGCTCCACACTTTGGACATATGTGGAGATGCTCATACTCATTCCAAAAGAGAATGCAATCATTCGGACAAGCATGAATTTTAGGATAATCCATTCCAATGGACTGTAAAAGCTTTTTCGCATCTCCACGTGTTGGAGGCATGTCATTGCCCTCTAGCAAAAATTGATCTTTAAGAAGCCTTCAATAAGCAATTAAAATGACATTAGTAAATAAAGTTATTGTGATACAATAATGAAATCCAATTTATTCTCCACTTACCTGAACAATTCAGTGACACTAGTATCTGATTATCCATAAATGGATTGCAGATTGAGCATCGTGAGTGACGCACGTAGTACAGATATCTTTGCTCCATTGTAAAGTGGTAAACGAGCTAGTCTTCGCATGTTTTCATATTCTTCATCGACTTCTGATCGTGGAATTTCTGTTGTGTCCATGAAACTCTCGACACCTTCTCCACCATCATGATCTTCGCCCATGTCATAAAATGCTTCAAGCATCTCTTCCATATGTTCATTCTGTGTAATATTATTAGTACTTTCTTGTATGTCTAAGTCCCTTTTTGCTCTCTTTTGTCCATGAGAGGTTACCGGTGCAATGTCGTTTGGGTCTATCTGCTCACCTGGGGGACCATGCGAATGATAGCGTAGGTTTTCCAGTCGACTCCTATCAAAGGATCCATACTCTCTAACATGTGCAGTACAAATCCGTCGTTTCCGATACTGTGTGCAAGGACATACCATTCTCTCTTCAGGATCCAAAGAAGCCATCTGCTACAATATGGACATTTTAGAACATTTGTTTTTTTATTGAACCTAAAAATCATACTCTTAAAGACTTAAACCTGAAATACTAAACCTAAATACTTAAATACCTAAAAAAACTAATTTTAAAACCCTAATCTATATAATTATCCTATTTTATCTATATATTCGGATTTTTTCTTAATTGATCCTATTTTATTTATTTATTTATTCAGATTTTTTCCTCTTAATTGAGTTATATGTATGCCTAAATCCTAAAACCCTAATTTTAAAGATCTAAACCTAAATTATGTATATTTCCATACACATGTGTATATACATGTATATATGTATTATATGTGTATGTGTATGTGTGTATATATGTTATGTAGGTGTTAAAACCCTAAAACCCTAACCAAAATGACCTAGATCTAAAACATGTATATATATATTTATATATATGCATGTGTATATATATGTGAATATAGATAGGTGTATAAGTATGTGTGTTTGTGTATGTGTATATATATTCACTCTATTTAAAATGATTAAAATTAAACCTATTTTTATATATTAAATCATATATATTTCATTTATTTATTTAAAACACTAGTTCTTATCATATTTTATTATCTATATAATTATCCTACTTTATATATATATATATATATATATATATATATATATATATATATATATATATATATATATATATATATATATATATATTATTTATATATTCAAATTTTTTTCTTAATTAATCCTATTTTTATATAATTTATTATATATATTTAATTAAATTATTTAAAACACTAGTTCTTTTTATATTTATTTATCTATATAATTATCCTATTATATATATAAATAAATATATTTATTTATATATTCAGATTTTTTCCTTACTTAATCCTATTTTTATATATTTAATTTTATATATTTAATTATATATATTTAATTAAATTATTTAAAATGAAGATTCAAGGTAATGCTGGTCATGCCTTGTTCACTTATAAAGGACATAAGATCTCTGAGTTAGATCTTTGGCACAAGAGGCTTGGACACTTCAATGAAAGAGGTATCAAAGATATGATTAACAATGGTTCAGTGCTTGGATTGCCTAATGTTATAGGTCAACATATGACATACAGATGTGAGGCATGTCAATTAGGTAAGGCTCATAAGCAATCTTACTCCAAGCATGGTTTTATGTATTCAGAGAAGCTTGAGTTGGTACATACAGATGTGTGGGGACCATCAAAGGATTTCAGTATCAATGGTTCAAGGTACTATGTGATTTATGTTGATGATGCTACCAGATGGATCACTATCTATGTGATCAAAGATAAGTCAAAAGTGTTTAATACATTTAAACACTATCATGCATATGCAGAAAGAATTACAGGTCATAAATTGAAGAGACTAAGGTCAGATGGAGGGGGAGAGTATTTCTCTAATGAGTTCAGTGATTACTTGTGGAATGCAGGTATAAAAAGGGAAATTACTTGCAGGTACTCTCCTCAACAAAATGGTGTAGCAGAGAGGAGGAATAGAACTCTTGTTGAGTTTGCAAGATCCATGATGAAGGAGAAAAATTGCCCTAATTATTTGTGGGCTGAGGCTGTAAATACAGCTACTTATTTGGTCAATAGGTTGCCATGTAAAGCCTTGCAGGGTATGAGACCATATGAGACATGGTGGGGTAAGAGACCTACATTAGACCATTGCAAAGTATTTGGATGTTTGGCATATGCATATGTGCCATCACAATTAGGACACAAATTAGAACCTAAAGCTGAAAAGTATGTATTCATTGGTTATGATGACAAGCAGATGGGTTATAGATTGTGTAGTCCATCCACAAAGCAATTTATTGTGTCTAAGGATGTTACATTTGATGAGCAAGGTACTTGGTATGCAGGTACTATCAATATTAATACAGATGATGAAGAAATTGTGAGTCAAAACAAAGGTAAATCAAAGATTCAGATATTTGATGAACAAGAGAATAATGAAGTCCAGGTTGAAGTTGAAGAAATGCCAAGATTTGATCCTGAGTGTGAAGAACCAGAAACCTCAAGGAGTGGAGAACTCAAAAGGTCATCAAGACACAAGTGGCAACCTACAAGGTATAGCTATGACACTTCTTTTTTGGCTACAAAAGATTATGCTTATATGATTAAAGCAGATGAAGACCCTTCTACATATGAAGAGGCAAAAGCTAAGGAAAATTGGGAGAAAGCTATGCAGGAAGAATATGATGCATTATTGGAGAATCAGACATGGGATTTGGTTCCTAAACCAAATAGCCAGAAGATCATTGGATGCAAGTGGGTTTACAAAACAAAGAGATATGCAGATGGAAGTGTGTCTAGGTATAAAGCTAGACTTGTTGTGAAAGGGTTTGCTCAAACATAAGGTATTGATTATGATGAGACCTATAGTCATGTGGCAAAGATGACAACCATCAGGGCACTCATAGCTATTGCTTCATGTAAAGGTTGGAAACTATGTCAATTAGATGTGAAAAATGCTTTCTTGAATGGCTATATTTTAGATGATGTTTTCATGGAGCAACCTTAAGGATTCAGAGATGGGAGGTATCTAGATCATGTGTGTAAGCTCAAGAGAGCTTTGTATGGGTTGAAGCAGGCCCCAAGGGCATGGAATTATAGACTTGTGAAGTTCTTGAAAGAATTTGGATTTCAAGTATCTAAGGCAGATAGTAGTTTGCTTGTGAAAGCAAGCGATGATGGGTTCATTTACATGTGCATATATGTTGATGATATAATTCTTACAGGTACAGATGAGAAAGGGATTCAAAGCCTAAAGAAGCAAATGGAGAAAGAATTCAAAATCAGTGATTTGGGATATTTGTCATAGTTCTTGGGCATGGAGATTTCATATACTCAACATGGAGTGTATGTGACTCAAGAAAGGTATTTGAAGAAATGAATGATTGCAGGGTAGCGCCTACTCCAATGGAGGTGAATCACAAATTGAGCAGATATGGTGGAGAAGAATTCAAGGATATGAAGCTATATCAGAGTTTGGTTGGTAGTCTTATCTATGCTACATTAACTAGGCCTGATTTATCATATGCAGTTGGGGTTTTGTCTCAATTCATGCATTGTCCTAGAAAAGAACATTGGATTGTAGGTCAAAGAGTGTTGAGGTACATTAAGGGTACACTCAAAGAGGGTTTATATTATGGTTTTACATCAAATACAAATATAAAAATCTATAGTGACGTAGATTGGGCGGGTAATCCTGATGATAGAAGGTCAACCTATGGATACATGTGTTATGTGGGAGATAAGTTAATCTCTTGGTGTTCAAAGAAGCAACACACAGTTGCTTTATCATCTACAAAAGCTGAGTACAAAGGCATGGTTGAAGCTGCAAAGGAAGTGATATGGCTTAAGACTCTGATGAAGAGTTTTGATATCATTCAGAGTACTCCTATTATTCATGGAAATAACATGAGTTCATTGTATCTAGCTGCTAACTCTGTTTTTCATGCCAGGACCAAACACATTGAGATTCAGTATCACTTTCTAAGAGAGAAGGTGATGGACAAAGAGATTGAAGTCATACATACTTCAACTAAAGATCAGATAGCTGATATGCTTACCAAAAGCTTGGATGGACTAAAGCTACAGAGATTCAAAGACATGGCAGGCATAAAGAAAATAGAGAAAACCTCAATTGATGATTGAGGGGGAGGTGTTGGTGCAGAGCAATAAACAATTGAAGTTTTGGAAGTCAAAAAATGAAGACAAGATCAAGTTTTGAAGCAGAGAAGAAGTTTACATTCAGGAGTTGAAAGAAATGTACACATATGTACATTAGTTCAGATATAGGTCACTTATACTTTTGATTAGTCATAAGTTTGTAAATATTTGCCTATAAATACTATGGAAAATGTCCGGACAAGTGCGAGAGAGCATGAGAATAGATTAATCAGAAGTTGTATGAGTTTTTTAGCCATCCTAGAAGTGAGTTAAGTCTCTCTCATCACTAGATGTAAAATTCTCAGAAATGAAGAAAATGTTGCGCCCGATGTTTCTAAGTTTTCTCCTTCTGTGTTAGATCTTTTGTGAAATGCTTTTGTACAAGTCTAAGTCTATAGGTGATTGACCTTTGTACAAATTTTTTGCTTTCAATTGTGATCACGCTGAGAGAATTATGTGTAGGAACATTTGTATGTGAAGAAGTGTTTACTGGTTCCTGAAACAGGCACAAAATTCAAACTCAATGTTTTGATCAGTTCTCCTTCCATAGTTTAAAGTTTTGAGCAAGTAAGCACTTAATCTTTAAGTTGGAAGGTAAGCTACTTGTGGCTAAAAGCATTTGCTTAAACGGGTTCTATTCTTGGAGAACCATGTCTTAGAAGTTATAGATGTCTAAATCGACTTCTCAAAAGTACAGTTTTAGACATAGGTGACTTGTCAAGTTGATTTCTCAAAATCTACTGAATCTTTTGGAGTGATTCGGCTTGGAGGAGGTGTGCAATCTTTAGGCAACACCTTGTGCAAAGTTTTATTAAAAACTTTACAGATTTGATAAGTCAATGAGAAAGATATGTGCAACAGACTTTCTATAGAATCATCCTTTTCACATATTTTCCAGAATCCTTATAATTGAATGTTGATCCTCCAAATTGGTAAAGGTTTTGACTTACTCTTGATATAGAGGTGCTCTAATTTCAAGAGAAGGTTGTTCTTTTGGAGATTAACACTCTCCATCACCTTATGCCCCTCTTAGAGAATTCAGTAATGAAAGCCTTTAGAAGTTGGTCTATGCTCCTGAACTATCTCTCATTTAGTGGTTGAAACCATGTAAGGGCTATGTTCCTAAGGGTTAGACCAAAGGCATTGTATTGCGTGAATAGGTCCTCAACTTGTTCAGCTCTCAGGACTTGCCTAAACTCGGCCACATGATCGTAGGGGTCTCCAGTGCCATCGAAGTAATTTTTCATGGACTTAACTAGCTGAGTTGGCCTCAAGGTTCTAGTGTGTTCCCTAGGCCTTGGCAAAGGAAAATAATCAGCATTTCTTAGGTTCCTTGGGGCTCTAGGTCTCTCGGTTCTTCTCTATCCATCTCTGTTCTCATCCTTTCTCTTCCCAATGGGTTAGCAAAACTTACTTCAGGTCTTTCTCTATTCCTGTCTCTTTGAGCTCCATGATCTTGGGATGTTGCAGCTCTTGGGTGGCCATAAGAGACATTAGATCTTGGCTGGGGGAAAATAAATTCACCCTTCCAAGTGTAGGCATGCCTACCATGCTCCGTGACCACAAAGATCCTCTCCGAACTATTGTCTAAATAGGTCACTTTGCCTGGGCTATCAGGATCTTTGAACTCATAGATTGTGATCATTCCTATCTCATTAGGTTGATCAGGCTTATACCTCCAAAAGGCTTCATCAATCTCTCGATTCAAGAGTAGGTCTATGCTTTTATTGTCATGGGGCACCCATTATGGCGTGATAATTCTAGTGAGGACGGATTTGCCTCGGGGAGTTCAAGGCTCTCCACTTATGTTCCCTTGCTCTAGGTCACCTACGTCCGCTTCTGGGATCACATTACCAAATTCATCTGTCCTATCTGGGTAGGTGGTGACCACGTACATGGTTCCTTCTTTGTCTAGGTATGCACCATTTTCAAACTTGACTGCCGGATGCTCTAGTCCCATGGGTTGGTCAGGATTTTTAATCTGGACCACAAATCTTCCTAGGCCATCCTCATAGATGTAAGCACCTAATCGGTTGGTCCTAAGGTATTCCAGTTGAGTCTTGTAAGGGCCTTCTACCCTTTGTAAATACGGCACACCTCCATACCATGAGACATCTCGGACCCGCTAGTTTCAGAGCTAGGGTAGTGCAAATAATTGCTCAACTACTGGACCCAAGACCTAGTAGTATGATTGACACTAGCCTCTGAAGACCTAAGACTCTGTCTATCTCTCCCTAGGTGTCGTCCTGATCTAAGGCTCATATGCCTAATTGAATAGCCCCAATTTTTCCAAGTACAACCTCGTTGCTGAGTTCTTTTGTATCAATTACTGCTTCTTTTTTAGTTGATTATAGTGTTTATGATCTTGTCTGATATCATGTCGTCAAGAATATTTGAGTGATTTTTTGCACTTTAAGTTGATCGTTCCACGTTAAGTTCTTTTCCTTTAAAGTTATCGATCGCACACAGAGATTATGTTTCAGCTTGGACTTGAGTATTTAGGTAGTCTTCAACTGGATAGATGCCTATCGTCTCCCTGACTTACTTCTAGCACTACTCGCACTTAGCCTAGGCTAGGAATTGACAAAGGAAGTTGAGAATGATCCAACCTCACTTGCTGATCCCTTGCTCTTTAGTGCTCAAGAACCTTGTTCTCAAGCTTGCAAAATGTCCTTGCTTGGATGCCCTCTAGTTCTCTCAATAGACCTGTAAAAGTCCCAAAGTTAGCTCAAGACTCAGAATCAAATGACATAACAAATCACTTCCATTCATGTAATTCAGATATGAATTTTTCCTTTATCCTTATGGAAGACAATTCTAGGGATCTCTCAGTCTCATACCCAAGGGTATGGTCCACTTCAAATTACCCTTTCCAACAAGCCTAAGATCACCCCGAACGGATTCCGTATGAGGAAGTTTCTAGGTTCTGGGGTTAAAACAATGTTCAAACAGGCTCACAGGCAACCAGGGTTTTTCCCAAATTACTAGTGTAGAGGCCTCACAATACTCTAAATGTACGATTTTTGGTCCCCACAATTACTCCAAAAATTGGAATAAAAAACCCTAACAATTTGGCTGAAAAAGCCTGTCAATCGCGATCGATAGGTCTGTCAATCGCGATTGACAGAGCTATCTGTCGGGGCCTGTCAGTCGCGATCGACACGTCAGTCCCGATCGAGGGTGTCAATCGCGATCGACAGAGTCAGTCGTGAGGCCTGTCAATCGCGATGGACGGTGTCAATCGCGATCGACACATTTTTCGTGAATTTCGTCGTGATTTTAGTCGATCGGGGGTGTTTCTGTCGCAATGGACACGTATGCATGCGAATCTTTCTGTCAATCCTAAAATTTCAGTCGATCGCAATCGACGGTGTCAATCGCGACTGACAAAGGTGTCGGTTGTGGCTGTCGATCGCGATCGATGGTGTCGGTCGGGATTGATAGAGTTGTCCGTCGGGGTCTATCGATCGTGATTGGCAGGGTCTGTCGCTCGTGATGGACAAGGTCTGTCGATCGTGGTTGTCGATCGTGGCTGTCATTCGCGATCGATAGTGTCGGTCGCGATTGACAGAAAAACACGGAATTTTTTTGTTCTATTTAGTGATTTGGAATGTGCTCTTCATGTGTATTAAGGTGGTGCACTTTGTTTTACCAAAAACTCAAATTTTCTGTCGATCGCGATCGACAGAGGTCTACGGCACAAAGACAGGGCCGAGCTCTTCCGTACCTGCGCAGCCTGCTGGAGATGATGAGATAGCCAAATCCCGCAAGGAATCTCAAAAAACATGCAAAAGTAGCGCACACAAATCGCTCTCTCTCACAAATGAAATAAGGGAAATGGAAGGGGGAAGGTGATATGACCAAAAAACTAAAATTTTAGCCATGATGGAGATGGAGGTGGGAGATGGTGAGGATGATGATGGTGATGATGATAGTGAAGAAAACAAAAGAAAATAGAGAAAAGTGAAGAAAATACCTATGACTCCAACGTCACAACTCTACCTCTTACCATCACACCCTCGTCCTCAAAGCTCGATCCCTGACAACGGCACCAAAAATTTGGTGTAGCTCAGTGATGAGTAGCACCTCCTTGAATGTCAATCCGGGAAGACATGAGGATGGTATGAAGACCTCGAACAAGTGATGGCACAAGTGTGTGAGTGAGAAGCACACTAACATGCACACACATACACACACACACGTGCACACAAGGCAAGAACAAAGAGAGAGACAATGGAGTTCTTTAGATTACTCAAAAGTGCTCTTACAAGTTCAATTCTACCACAAGCTAACCCCAAAAATGAGCTCTCTAACTCTTTTTATAGTTTTTGACTAGCTTTGGCCCTGTCCAGACCTAGTGTTCGGCCTAGTTAAAAATTAGGTTCTAGGGCCTATTTGAGGGCTCAAACGGAGTCTAAAAAATATGAAAATTGATAGGTAGGTACTTCTAATGCTCCTCAAGGCACAGGAGCATGAGTGGACAGGTCATGAACTCTCTTCAAGAATTTTTGACCTTGAACGATTAGGTGAAACAAGACTAAGAGCTGCAGCAGGAATATATGCAGCTAAGAAAAGACAGAAGGCATACTTTGATGCCCATGTAAAGGATAAGGGCTTGAAAGCAGGGGAATTAGTGTTAGTCTACACTTTGAAGAAACATGCGGGAAAATTAGAGAAGAGAGGCTATGGACTGTTTTGCTCTTCAGCCCAAGGAAAAGATGATTGTGAAAGCCTTTATTTTGCTCAAACCCCTCGCAATCGGTCCACTTGGATTACTTGGAGCCCATAATTATCCCTCGAGGAATCCGTCCTTTGTATATGTACTAGTTCATATGCTTCCCGGCAAACGCACCAAAATGTTTGTGCCTCTTCCAAGAGGATAGATGCTTATTTGTATTCCAATTTTTGCCCAAACCCTTGGAAGTCATTTGCTTGTACTGCCTTGGCTCTACAAAATTACTTCTAATCGATGACTCTGTACTCTCGTCCCACTATCTCGAACCACTTCGCTTACTCCCGCCAACATCCACTTTCTCCTTTTTGTTCCCACAAGCTTTTCCTTTGCTCATGCACTTCCTCCTACACCTATTCGTTCCATTATACTCACACCACCCCTTCTTCCCAAAAGCTTGAATCCCTGGTGGATTGCTGAACTACTAAGTTAACTCCTTGTTTTCAACAGGATAATATTGCCTTGCTAGTTTCTTTTTTTTTTTTTTCTACTACAATCATCATTATCATTAAGGTCATTTTCATTACTAATAAATTCTCCACACAAAGATAGCAATTCTCTGAGATGCCGGTACACTATTCATTAGCTACAAGCCATACGATTGGTTGAGGGCGCCATAGAAATGATCAATGGGGTAGCAGTATGACCTGTAACGTTAGCTGATTAACCATGCCTGATTATCTATGAGATTTCACTGCATTGTACAAAAGCTACAAGGCATGCGAATGATGGACGCCATAGCCCAATGTGTAGGAGTAGAGTTGACCAAGCTGCAACTCACAATGAAAACAGACTCTGACTTAAGATCTGAAGTACATCCCTCTAACAGCGTGACGAATGAATCAACCGTCCATCTCATAGAGACCAAAATACTTCTGGCACTCAGAACATCTACAACTTTATAGTTTCTTCTCCAATGTGTAGAAGTCTCCAGTAGGTGTTCCATAAGCTAATTTCATTTCCTCGATATTCTGATAGCATTTCAACTATTCCCCAAAAATCTACAACCCTTGATTTCCAAAAATCAGGTTGTTTGTGTATCACCTTCTTAATCAAATATGCATAAACTGACTCAACGTAAGTACATATATACAATTCGAACTGGTCATGCACGTCACCTTCCCAATCTCATCAAGGTTGCATCGATGAATATCAATTGTTACCGATTCTATTCTAGGAAAAGAAAAACAGATTTTGCATTCATAAACCATTGATATGCAATCGCAATGGTCGATTGAGTAAAACATTTCTGATGCACATAACCAAATAAAGTCGATTCACTATAATATTTACTTATTAGTTCACGTATCATAGCCTTTCTGCTCACTTTGAAAAGCATGTATGGACCTACAACGGACAACATCTAAACCCCGTGCAATAGCCCTCAGTAGTCAAATACACAGAAATTCGCACACAAGAATGTCGGGAGGACTATTTGGAATGCCGCTACAGAAGGAGATCTAAGTCACCGAAGACATAATGGCAACAAAAGGACTACATGTACAGAAAAGTTCAGGAATAATCCAATGACCTCTAGATATACCACTAAAGGCTTAGATAGGACATTAAACATAAAGTACCCAAGATTCAGATACGTGATACTCATTAATTTCAGCAGGAGAAAAGCAAAACCAGTGTGACCTCGCAACTCAGTGGTACAGTTCAACGCAGGATGAAAGCCACATTCGAGTAAAAGTCTTGAAGTCCAAAACACCCAGACATACGAAAAAAATACACATACCTAACCCAAAGTTCCAAAACCTAACTCACAATTGCAAAGGCTTCAACTTCTACCACGCCGGATCATACGACATAATAAGCAAAATTACATTCCAATGAAAAGCCTGTGAGCTGCTTTGAAAGTTTCTCTCCTAATAGCTCTTCCGATTCATCACAGCTTTCGATGCACACATAATACATAACTCAAGCCAAATGTCAAATCAGTGGTTTCCGTGTCAAGTGCACTGTATGAGCAGCCCTCAGCAATCCAGTATGGTGATCCACAATTCAAACGTGAACTTGTCCCCTGAGGGAAACAAGCGTGGTATCTCAAAGATAAAACCATCACAGGGCTAGCTGCACCATAAAGGTTCCAATCCCTCCAATTGAAAATAAACCACACAACCCTTGTAACAAAAAAACAAAAGTAACTTCCTCCCTTCTGCACACAAAACAGAAAGCTGCCAATTTGTTTTTTATTCTCTGACAATTAAAACATCCAGCCTTTGGGATGAGGTCAAAGAAATGGCTGAACACCTCCACATCTCTGAATTCTTTTTCGGTGAGGTGTCGAATATCAAATTCCTGAAATCGGTCAAACGATTGCATTTGATATTTGATAAGAAAGCATTCCCCCTGAAACAAAGCCGCTTCTAATTTCTCTGCACGTCAGTATTTCCTATGTTCTTAGAAGGCTTCTCCATGCTCAATCCCTTTTCTCCACATCCCTGCAATCTGCAATAAGAAGATCCCACCATCACCGGAATCCTCCAAATCGAAACATTCTTCACAGTTTCTTCTTGTTCGAGTTCTTGTCCTTTCCCGTTCCACCAGCCCATTCTTGACTTCTCATTATAATTCATAGTCGATAGCCCTGTTTTCCTTTACCAATACCTCCACATGCTTCTCGTCAATCATCAAATCCACTCTTCAAGTACCTGAAATCAAACGTATTTTCCTGCCAAATAGAACCACATTAGTGCATTAAAACCAACCATTTTCTGAGCTAACATACTCCCCTCTTCTTATTTGCGAAGTTGTCCTCGACGAGCCACTATTGCTGCCATATAATCAAAACAGCCACGAAAATGTCAGTGTACAACTAGTTTGCATACCTTCCCATCGAGCCATTATTCCAAGTGGACCTGCACTCATTGAAGCTATTAGTGCTCAAAAAATCACTTATGAATACATACAATCCATTCACCTCAAAATGATCCAATACACATATATGCAACTTTATATTCCCACATGCATCAATTTGCTCATGCATTCCATTATGAAAATAATGTCAACCAAAATAACACATGCATACCTTTCCATGTTCTACACATGCAAGTATGATTGCAAAAAAAAGAAACGGAAATACCGAAATAAACAACAACAACTGAAATGAATTCAATAGGAGATGCAACATACCCAAAATGCATACCCCATTATTGCACCTATCATTCGCTATGTACAGTTATTCCATGACTAGACGTTACCGAAGAATCCCCATCGTCGTCCTACAGAAGCCATCGAGACTCGAGTACAAGTCAACACCTACATAAAAACCCTGGAGTGTCCCACACACTGGAAAACCCTCGGATAAAGCACACAAGTTATAAAGCAAGACCATTGCATTACCTCGCTAAAGCCTCATCCATAAGTACATATAGAGTCTCCGTGCCTTCAAGAATGTTGATTCAAAGTGAGCTGATCTGTCACAAGCCATCACATACCAATCACACAAGCAAATAACGTTCCCTTCTAGGCGATGATCGCCCTCTCCTCTCTCTCTCTCCCCCTCAGGAGTGGGGAATAATTTCATAGGTAAATTTTATTTTAATCACACGTTGGCCTGCATTGACATTGGATGCGATTCGTGGACCTGACCACCCGATCAGGTTGATTCCACCCATCTACCAATGCAATGCAGTGCACAACACACAAACACACAATGATAACACATAACATATATCAGCTAGCCCATAACGAAGCTGGATGCGGCTCATGGTTGTGACCGCCCGGCCACAATGGTTCCACTTACCTACCAACCCGTTATGGCGCGTAGCTATGACACAAACATATACATCCCAAGCCTATGGCGAAACTAGCTGCGGCTCGTGGTCCTAACCACCCGGCTAAGATAAATCCACCCACCTACTAGCCCACCATAGCGCATTGGTACGATCACAACAACACAATATTTTTTCTTTTTTTTTCGTTTTTTTTTTTTTAAGTTAATTAGTTCACCCAAGTCCTGAGAATTAGGGAGAGGAAGAAAGGGACTTTCCCACTTTTCCCACACATGCATACAAACATATACACTCTAGCCTTTGACAGATCAACCACCTCTTCACTCCATTCTCTCAATTACAGACACTACATATGTATTCCTCGATTTGACTTTTCACTAGGTAACATCAGTCGGCTATGCCTTAGTCCCTCGTATACCTATCCTTAGGTGTCCTAGAATGTGAGTCTCTGGGATGTCTCATGTAGTCTCACATCGTACTCGCATCCCGACAACTTCCCTAGGGCGAGTCAGGCTCAACTTCAGGAGCTCCGTCATCACTTCCTATCGTTAGCACATCTGCCCAAGCCCAAGTGATATCGTTTTCCTCGTTAGGCATTTCCCTAGAAGGATCGAAATAGTAGTATCGATCTCCCGCCCATCCTACATGTCGAGTCAGGTATTCCTCAAAACACTCAATGTAAAATGCAACACCCAAACCCTGGTTTATAAAGCATACCAGCCAATGCGCTTCCTCAACATCGTATTCCGTCTCAAAGTCGTCGACATCTATGTCCATGCGGGCGAATGTTTGGTCCGAGAAATATATCCTTAGCTCGTACAAGTAGAGTTGCGTTATTTGATCTGCCATTTTGTTACTTAGCTCCTAACAGTCTCTGCATAACACAAAAAATATTAGAAGTCCAAAATTCCTAAGCTAGCAAGGAAGAAAATTTATAACACACAAATCATAGCTTACATATGCGCATATATATATATATATATATAACTATACATCTATGTACAAGGAGTCTACTTCGTCCTTCTGCTTGGATCTCGTCTGGCTTCTCCCGTCCTAATGTCACGTGAAATATGGTTTAACTCGAAGCGTGTTAACCTTCACGGGAGCACATTCTTCTCCTAAATCTTGAATTTGCATGGAACCATTAGAGTTGAGTTCCACCACCTTAAACGGTCCTACCCATCTTGTATGTAACTTCCCCGGGAATTTATATTATTTACTATCATAAACTAGCACCAAATCCCCTTCTTGAATCACATAGGTCTTGAGATTCTTGTCATGCCTCTCCTTACGTCTTTTCTGAATAGCTTCCAGACTTTGCTGTGCAATGAGCCTCTTTTCTTCTAGCTTGACTAGTTGTATGTACCTTTCCTTCAATGACTCTTCCTCTCCCATCCTGGCCTCAATGTCCACTCTTAATGTCGGCACTTCTTTTTCGATGGGAAAGATGGCTTCCTCGCCATATACTAGGGAGAACGGAGTGCTCTTTGTCGTCACTCGGTAGGATGTTCGATACGCCCACAAAGCTTCCAAAAGTCTCTCATCCCAGTCTCTCCTATGCACAGCTACTGTCTTTGTCAGAATCTGTTCAAGGACCTTGTTGGTGACCTCCACTTGTCCATTTGCCCTCGGGTAATATGGAGTGCTTTTTCTATGTTTGATATTATATAATTCCATTAATTCTTCGATCAGTTCGTTGACAAAATGGGTTCCTCTATCACTCACTATCTCCAACGGGCATCCGAATCGGGTGATGATTTGTTCGTACAAAAATTTAGCAACATCAACAGCTCGGTCAGTCTTCAGAGCTTTAGCCTCTACCCACTTGGTAACATAGTCTGTGCAGACCAAAATATACCTATTAGACCGACGTCTTGAGGGAGGATCGATAGGCCCCACAAAATCAATTCCCCATTTTTCGAAAGGCTTAAGAGCAAGCACTGGCATAAGAGGAGCTGCATGTGCTAACGTTGGTTTGCCCATTCTTTGGCATTTGTCGCATTTCTTACAGTATGTGTGAGAGTCTTTGAACAACGTTGGCCACCAATACCCAGCCAATAAAATCTTTCTTGTCGTCAGTTCACCAGCAAAATGCCCACCGCAGGGTTCATCATGTAATGCTCTCAACACTAGGGTTGCTTCTTCTTCCTCGAGACACCTCCGATAAATGCTTTCATGTACAAAATATCGATAGAGCTGCCCACCAATGATGCTATGGTGCTTTGCCAATGCTAACAGTTTTTGCTTCTCTCTCTTGCTTGCTCCTGGCGGATATTTAGTGGTGCATAAGAAGTTCACCAAGTCGGCATACCAAGGTACTTTAGCATCAACCTGGAATAGATGCCCATCAGGAGCATCGTCAGGCACACCAGAGATTGACTCCTCATTAACAATTCGAGATAAATGGTCGGCCAATATATGCGCTTTGTCTGGTCTGGTTACCACTGTGAACTGAAATTCTTGGAGAAGTAGCATCCACCTCATCAATCGCCCTGATAACTCTGGTTTATTAATGATATACTTAAGGGCTTCATGATCCACATAAAAAGTGAAATGCTTTCCCATCAAGTAATGCCGATACTTGTTCACCGCAAAGACCATCGATAGGCATTCCTTCTCTGTAGTCGTATAGTTCCTCTCAGTGCTATTCAAGTTGCGACTTGCGTAATAAATAGGGTGGTCTAACTTCTTTTCATCGGCTTGGCATAGTACTGCTCCAACCGCAGTATGAGAAGCGTCGGTATGCACATGGAATTCTTTCGTCCAGTCGGGTGCTACCAAAATCGGTGCATTTATCAATCTCTCTTTGATTGAGTTGAATGCGACTTGACACTCTTCAGTCCATTGGTATTGTTGGTCTTTCCTCAAAAGATTCGTCAGTGGTGCCGCTATTGATGCAAAATTTAATATAAAACGTCGATAATAATTCGCATGCCCCAAGAATCCTCTGAGTTGCCGCAAGTTTTAAGGAGGTGGAAGTTGTCCGATCTTTTCCACTTTATCCTCGTCAACCGCGATCCCTTTTTCAGAAATAACATGTCCCAAAAGAAATCCTCTTCGTACTCCAAATGTACACTTTTCAGGATTTAATGCGATGCCTTTTTCGATGCTTCTTCTTAAAATAGCTTCGATCCTCTCCATCATGTTTTCATCGTCGCCTCTGATCGCAAAGTCATCGAGAAATATCTCCATCCAATCCTGCAAGTAGTCTTGATATGCAGCTATCATTGCCCTCTGGAATGTGGCCGGTGCATTGCATAATCCAAATGGCATCACACGATATGCATACGTACCCCATTCTGTCGTGAAAGTAGTTTTTGATTGATCCTCTTCATGGATTTGGATTTGGTTGTATCCACTGAAACCATCCAAAAATGAGTACAATTTATGGCCAGCCACTCTGTCCAAGATTTGATCAGTGAACGGCAAGGGGAAATGATCCTTCTTTGTGCGCTCGTTCAACTTACGATAATCTATGCAAATACGGATTTTCTTATTTTTCTTCGGAACAACTACAATTGGTGATACCCACTCGCTGGACGCGATGGGATATATGAATCGTGCTTCCAATAACTTAGTCAATTCCAACTTGATCAATTCCGAGTAGACAGGATTTGTCCGCCTAAGTCGTTGACATATTGGTCATGTGCCTTCTTCCAAGTCTATATAATGTTGGCAGATTCAGGGATCAATTCCTCTCAGATCACTGTATGACCATGCAAAGGCCTTGCTGAAATTTTTGAGTGCCAATTTAATGCAATCTCGTACTCCATCTGGTAGCTCTGACCCCACACTCAAGAACTTTTCTGGAAAAACTTCCCATTTTTCCACCTGAGCTTCTCGCGAATATTCCTTATTCCTTGATGACACTGTGATTGGAACGTGCTCTCCGATCACGCGTGCATGGTTGGCCAGTAAATCATTGTTTTGTTCTGTTTCGATTGGACCCAAATTTTTTAGTTCAGCTTTGGCAAGGGCTTCCGACGCTTTAGTCTTACTTTTCGCTTCCTTTTCCGATTCTCGACTTCTCCTTAGAAGCTCTGCTTCTAGCATTCTAGCCCTTTCTCTCAATTGTTGTACTTCCATTATCGGCGCTAACTCCAGTTTCAACTCTTCTTTTGAAGTTCCCTTCTCCAGGGATTGAGTAGCTTTATTTTCCTTTGCGTCTATACTCAACATGTAGCACTCAAATTCTCTTGTATGTGTCAACCATCCCAGCAATTCGTGATCGGAATCATCGTTATAGAGCAATGGATTTTGATATTCTCCCATCTTCGTATCTTGATTCTTAAAGAGATGCAAGTTGAACCCGTCTTGAAGCAGATTCTTGTAGGTGTCCGTGTTCAAGGAAAACCTAGCTCGTGCAATCTCGTGCCTTGCTTTCTCCTTTTCTTTCTTTTCCATCTCATCGACTATTATTGTTTTCTTCTTGTTGCTCGAGGGTGGGGATACTTGTATTTGAATCCGATCAGACTTTGGCCCTATTGAAATAAAACCTGTGCGCCAGTCATGCACACATTCGGCTTGCACCAGCCATTGCCGTCCAAGTAAGATCGAGAAGGTAGCCTCTGAGGTCCTTGGTCTTACTATCAAATAATCAACTTTAAACTCTAAACTGCCCACAACTGTGCTTACATTCTTCAAAAGACCCGCAGGCTTCACTTATGTTTGATCTGCCATTCTCAAGGACATCGGCGTTTCTTCCATGTGGTTGAGGCCCAAAGCTTTCATCATGAACTCAGTCATAAGGTTGACTGCGGCTCCACTATCTAACTGAGCACCGGGGACTGCATATCCTTTAATCTCGACTGTCACAGCTGGAGCGTTCGAATCAATTTGCATCGTAATACTTTGAATGATCCCTTGGACATCTTTATCTTGTCTCTTTTTATCTCGAGCTTTCCTCGGCTTCTTAATATATTCGTTGTAAAATTGTTTCATATAAGCAGGTGAACACTTCAGCAATGTGCTAATGTCCAGCGTGACTTCTGTGTCAGCGAGCAGCTTTACGATGTCCACTTCTTCCAAACTTTGTCTTTCCTTCCTACATTTTGGAGCCCTTAATCTTTCAGGGAATGGTGCTATGCCTGGCACAAACTCCTTGGTCACTGGTGGAAGGATCTCAATCTCTTCCCCATCCTCAAACTCTTGCTGCTCATCAAATCCTCCAACTTGGTTCTCTACCTCTCCCTGTTCGGTTATCTTCTCTTGGCTAGCTTTTTCGCGTTCGCCTTCCGGATGCTTCTTTGAATACTCTTGAGTCCTTGTGACTACTGCCACAGTTGGCTCTTTATGTGGTTTCTTGGCCTCGTAAGCATCCACAAAGTGCATTGACGAGCTAGAGCCTTCTTGAGGGTTCGGTGTCTTGAACACTACTCCGATCGTAGGAACTTGCTCTTGAGCTCTCGTTGTGGAATGCATCTGAGTGTCAACATAATTCGACGACCCTACTGGTCCTTTTTCCTTGCCTGCGGCAGCTCTCCGTTTTGGACAATCTTCATCAAAGTGGCCCTCTCCACTATAGTACCTACATAGTGGAGTATAATCAATTGGTTTCTTTTCGTTTGGACATCTAGATTGAGTATGGCCAAAGCCATGGCACCTCCAACACTGGATTGGACCGTCTCTTCTTTGATCACGTGCGGCTCCTCTCGGATAGTCTCCTCCTTGACCTTGAGCACCATATCCATATGTCGGTCTGTTTTCCCAACGAGATGTAGGTGGGACACTTTGAGCAGGCAATCTCGTGTAAGGTCTTTCCCTTGTATCTCCGGATTTCATGGTCCTCTCTTCATAGGCTCTCTTGTTGTAACATCGGTCCTCCGTGTGATTTGTTCTTCCACAAAAAGTGCAACGCATTCTTGGTGGTGATCTATCTGTGAATACTCTCGAGACTGTAGGGCATTCTGAAGCCAAATGGCCATAACCATGGCACTTTCCACACCATGTATTTGATCTAAACACTTGAGTCTGGTTTGTAGTTACCTCGGGTTTTACTGTGTATGTTTCCTGGGTCATTGTGGCAGCTTTTATAGCTTGTGTGACCAACTCCAATATTCGTTCTTCAGTTAGCACAGGCTTTACCTCGCCTGGCGTGCTAGTGGCAGCTACAAAAGCTGGGGTCGTCAATGCAGGACTTCCTTGGCCCGGATCTTTCATTGGTATGTTTCTTGGGCCTCCCATTGGCTCTTATAAGAGCTCCATCTTCCTTTGTTGGCATAATTGGACTTCCTCCCAGAGCCTCGCTTGTTCCTTAGCATCCATTAAAGTCGCAGGTCTTGTCAAGCTGATATGATGCTGTGCCGTAGGATCTCTCAATCCCGAAATGAATCTTCTCTTCAATGTCTCATCGTTCGGGCATTTGCGCCCATCTTTCTTACCAAGGTCTCCATTCTCTGAATGTAGTTATCGATGCTCTCGTTGACTCCCTGTCGCAAGTAATCCATCTGTTGGGCCAATCTATCTTGGAAGCCTTGTCGTCGAAACTTTGCCAAGAAGGCTTCCTTGAGCATTTGATAAGTTCCACGCTCTTGTGGTGTCAAATTCCCATACCAATTGGCTGCCTCATCTCGGAGAATAGCTGGAAAAATCCTCAACCTTTGACCCTGGTCAACTACCTCATTGGCCTCACAAGTAACCTCAAATAGTTGGATAAAACTATCCGGGTCCTCGTCCCAAGCACCTGAGAACTTGGTGAAGTCCCCCAAGTGAACCGAAATCCGCTGAGCCATTTCAAATAGAGGTGTGATGTCAATATCACTTCGATCCCAAAAATTTAGTGCACGTGGCCTCAGGTTCCCTCCTTCAAACTTCCGCACTTGATCAGGGACTCTCCTACGGGAGTACACGTTTTTGGCTGATTTCTTCGAGCCAATCGAGGTCCACTCACCTGGCAGTTCCCACCTTCTCCTTTCTCTTTCAAGGGCTCTTCTCTGAGCGCGTTCCTCTCTTTGCGTTTGTGTCGCTCCTGAGGATGAACTCCCCTCGCTCATTTACTAGATCTGGAGTCTGCAAGCTCGGCCAACATGTGGCGCTAGGCGAACCTATGGCACTCTCTTATAGAGACGTGCCAAGCTTTTCCCGGCAGACGCACCAAAATGTTTTGCTCTTTAGCCCAAGGAAAAGATGATTGTGAAAGCCTTTATTTTGCTCAAACCCCTCGCAATCGGTCCACTTGGATTACTTGGAGCCCATAATTATCCCTCGAGGAATCCGTCCTTTGTATATGTACTACTTCATATGCTTCCCGGCAAACGCACCAAAATGTTTGTGCCTCTTCCAATAGGATAGATGCTTATTTGTATTCCAATTTTTGCCCAAACCCTTGGAAGTCAATTGCTTGTACTGCCTTGGCTCTACAAATTTACTTCTAATCGATAACTCCGTACTCTCGTCCCACTATCTCGAACCACTTCGCTTACTCCCGCCAACATCCACTTTCTCCTTTTTGTTCCCACAAGCTTTTCCTTTGCTCATGCACTTCCTCCTACACCTATTTGTTCCATTATACTCACGCCACCCCTTCTTCCCAAAAGCTTGAATCCCTGGTGGATTGCTTAACTACTAAGTTAACTCCTTGTTTTCATCAGGATAATATTGCCTTGCTAGTTTCTTTTTTTTTTTTTTTTCCTACTACAATCATCATTATCATTAAGGTCATTTTCATTACTAATAAATTCTCCACAGAAAGATAGCAATTCTCTGAGATGCCGGTACAGTATTCATTAGCTACAAGCCATACGATTGGTTGAGGGCGCCATAGAAATGATCAATGGGGTAGCAGTATGACCTGTAACGTTAGCTGATTAACCATGCCTGATTATCTATGAGATTTCATTGCATTGTACAAAAGCTACAAGGCATGCGAATGATGGACGCCATAGCCCAACGTGTAGGAGTAGAGTTGACCAAGCTGCAACTCACAATGAAAACAGACTCTGACTTAAGATCTGAGCGTGACGAATGAATCAACCGTCCATCTCATAGAGACCAAAATACTTCTGGCACTCAGAACATCTACAACTTTATAGTTTCTTCTCCAATGTGTAGAAGTGTCCAGTAGGTGTTCCATAAGCTAATTTCATTTCCTCGATATTCTGATAGCATTCCAGCTATTCCCCAAAAATCTACAACCCTTGATTTCCAAAAATCAGGTTGTTTGTGTATCACCTTCTTAATCAAATATGCATAAACTGACTCAACGTAAGTACATATATACAATTCGAACTGGTCATGCACGTCACCTTCCCAATCTCATCAACGTTGCGTCGATGAATATCAATTGTTACCGATTCTATTCTAGGAAAAGAAAAACAGATTTTGCATTCATAAACCATTGATATGCAATCGCAATGGTCGATTGAGTAAAACATTTCTGATGCACATAACCAAATAAAGTCGATTCACTATAATATTTACTTATTAGTTCACGTATCATAGCCTTTCTGCTCACTTTGAAAAGCATGTATGGACCTACAACGAACAACATCTAAACCCCGTGCAATAGCCCTCAGTAGTCAAATACACAGAAATTCGCACACAAGAATGTCGGGAGGACTATTTGGAATGCCGCTACAGAAGGAGATCTAAGTCACCGAAGACATAATGGCGACAAAAGGACTACATGTACAGAAAAGTTCAGAAATAATCCAGCGACCTCTAGATATACCACTAAAGGCTTAGATAGGACATTAAACATAAAGTACCCAAGATTTAGATACGTGATACTCATTAATTTCAGCAGGAGAAAAGCAAAACCAGTGTGACCTCGCAACTCACTGGTACAGTTCAACGCAGGATGAAAGCCACATTCGAGTAAAAGTCTTGAAGTCCGAAACACCCAGACATACGAAAAAAATACACATACCTAACCCAAAGTTCCAAAACCTAACTCACAACTGCAAAGGCTTCAACTTCTACCACGCCGGATCATACGACAGAATAAGCAAAATTACATTCCAATGAAAAGCCTGTGAGCTGCTTTGAAAGTTTCTCTCCTGACAGCTCTTCCGATTCATCACAGCTTTCGACGCACACATAATACATAACTCAAGCCAAATGTCAAATCAGTGGTTTCCGTGTCAAGTGCACTGTATGAGCAGCCCTCAGCAATCCAGTATGGTGATCCACAGTTCAAACGCGAACTTGTCCCCTGAGGGAAACAAGCGTGGTTCAGATCTCAAAGATAAAACCATCACAGGGCTAGCTGCCCCATAAAGGTTCCAATCCCTCCAATTGAAAATAAACCACACAACCCTTGTAACAAAAAAACAAAAGTAACTTCCTCTCTTCTGCACACAAAACAGAAAGCTGCCAATTTGTTTTTTATTCTCTGACAATTAAAACAGCCAGCCTTTGGGATGAGGTCAAAGAAATGGCTGAACACCTCCACATCTCTGAATTCTTTTTCGGTGAGGTGTCGAATATCAAATTCCTGAAATCGGTCAAACGATTGCATTTGATATTTGATAAGAAAGCATTCCCCTTGAAACAAAGCCGCTTCTAATTTCTTTGCACGTCAGTATTTCCTATGTTCTTAGAAGGCTTCTCCATGCTCAATCCCTTTTCTCCACATCCCTGCAATCTGCAATAAGAAGATCCCACCATCACCGAAATCCTCCAAATCGAAACATTCTTCACAGTTTCTTCTTGTTCGAGTTCTTGTCCTTTCCCGTTCCACCAGCCCATTCTTGACTTCTCATTATAATTCATAATCGATAGCCCTGTTTTCCTTTACCAATACCTCCACATGCTTCTCGTCAATCATCAAATCCACTATTCAAGTACCTGAAATCAAACGTATTTTCCTGCCAAATAGAACCACATTAGTGCATTAAAACAAACCATTTTCTGAGCTAACATGGACCCATGATCATAAATAGGATCTCGACTAGTGGAGCAGTACAGCTAGCCACTTTAGAAGGCGATATTCTCCCGAGCTACATAAGCGGATGCAGAGTCAAGGTATATCAGGAACCTCTGACTGAACAGATGCTAAATCGACTCAACACTGCCAAGAAATGCAAGGAGGAAGAAAAGCAAATTCGAGAAGAAGCTCAAGCAGAAGCTTTAGAACGCATCCGAAGGATGAAATTGAGAAGACATGGCAGAGAGTGGCCTAGGACAGAGGCCTATGCAGCTCAAGGATATCATATGGCTATGTGTGAAGTTTCAAGTATTAACTCTCATAGAATAGTTGATCGACATCCTTTTGTGACCTTAGAGATAGGACAAGGAAAGAGTGCAAGGACTATACGGGCCCTAATTGACTCAAGTGAAGCTACTAGTGCTATCAAACTTTCTTACTGTCGAGAATTGAACTTAAATGTCAATCCTGTGGAAGCATATCTCATAGGATTGGGAGGTGTGGAAACCCCTTGCATGGGTGAGGTGGAACTTCCCCTCTACATTCAAGATGTTTTAATGACAATTAAAGTACTAGTGTGTCAAGATGAGGATCTCACTGAGCCTCTTGTCTTGGGTCAAGACTGGATCTATGATCATGCAGTCAACCTAAACCTAAGGAGTGGACTTCTTCAGGTCTGGGTAAATCAGAACCGCATTACGCTTGAATTAGAGAATGAAGCACTCAAGGAACTAGGAAAGACACATTCTCCTCGTCCTTCCAGGAGTCCACATGAAGATAACCATGCTATTCTTGTCCAAACTATGTGATGCAGAGGGATGATGATCGCAACACAGAAGTCAAGGATACAATGGAACTCCCTTCTTTTCCAAAGGCCATCGAAATGCAGCAACCAGAGGCAGATAAAAGGCAGAAGAAGCAGACGACTTATGCTCGAAGCCAAAAGAAAATACGAAGCACGGTGTCTCAACCATCAAAACAAGTGTGGGTGCGGAAAGGTGAGCATCCTATTGCGGTCAAGCTACAACAACTAGCTCAACTTCCTATTAGTGATCAACGACCAGACACTAATAAGAAATCCTCCAAAAATTCCTCTGTAAAAATAAATTCTATCTGGGTACCCAAGAAGTCGATGAAGGTTGACCCACAATCAAGATAAATTTGGGTGCCTAAGGCTTGCTTGCGGGCTCAACTAGTCACACACACATCACACCATGCACAACATGGTTCACTCACTCTAATAGCCGATGACCCCTCTTATTTGAATCACACAAATACATATTTACCCATGAGCACGAGCGAAATCACTTGTAAATGGGTCCCTAAAAAGCCTCATTTCCAAGTAGACACCCTCATAAAGCCCTCCAGAGTCTCCACAATACCAAAACCAAAAGTCATCCACTGTGTTTGGCAGCCCAAAGCTTCTAATAAACCCCCTGACCCCATTTGTAAAGTCATCCCCACCTACTAACTGCATCATTCTCACACTGCATCTTTTCACTTAGCTCATAGGACTACGTGTTCACTAACAACACACACAATCATCGAGCACTCACTGATCTACTAACTCATCATTCACCTCATGTTAATGTTGTAACGGGGACAAAAATTGTTCTACTTTTTCCATTACAATCTTAACGCATGCTTCTATATTCTCACAGAACCAGCAAACAAACAGTAACATGGCAGAAGCAGGAGGCACTAGTTCCCAGGCAGGGTCTAGCGCCCAGAGTGTGGACATTGAAACCCTCCTTGTTGAACCACAACTCATCGAGAGGCCTCAAGAACTTAGAGTTGTGCATGTGCTTCCTATTCAAGACCCTCCTCAGGGACACACTTCTCAAGTGGGGAAACACGCGCACTGGTTTAGTGATGTTGCAGGACCCTTGGGAGACGGAACTACTTTTGGGAGGCAGAAATTGAGTTTAATGGCAAATGGGGACGATACCATTTCTTCACCCGTGAGTTTGAGCAGTACCAGAATGCAGAAGTAATGTGATCGGTATGGACCAAAGCGGGCTTGGATAGCTATTTCCGGGCACATTTACCTAAGCCAGATTTCCTACGCTGCTCCTACCTTATCAGTACCATCACCCCTAGCAGAGCCAAAGGAGGTGATAGTACTTTCGTGTTACCCTCACTGACACCAGGCCACGAGATCAAAAGATTCAAACTGACCCTCAACCTAGTACGAGAAGCATTGAACATGTGAGGTATGCATATTCCCACTGAGAAAGAAACAATGATTCCAGGCAAGATGAAGCACAAGGATCTCAACAAATTGAAGGACATGGTAGCAATGACACCAACCATCGCTCTCCACCTACGAACGATCATGCAACACTTCGCTTTCCCCGCCCAAGAATGCTTCACTATGCCACCAAAAAAGATATGGTTCAGCCTGTACTTGGCAGAGACAAAGGATCTCACAATCAATCTGCCACACTCGATCATACATCAAATCCACCTAGCCCATCAGCGATTGAATAAGAAACAAAAGAACGTGCTTCATGGGTGCTGTTGACTAACAAAAATAATTTATAGATGCTTAGCTTATGACGTGCCCATTCAACGAGAACTAGTGTGGTCCAGAGCTCAGGAGTTCTAGAGATGACTATCCACAATGGGTCCTCCATCGAAGAAAATGAGAGGTACAGTCCAATTACCGTGTGCCCAAGCAAGGGGAGCCACCACCACACCAGAAGTGACCCCTCCACAAACATGACGTGTCCGTCCGTTTACAATTCGCTTGCCCAGACAGAGTACAGAAGGACCTAATCTAGTTTTCCCTCCAATCCTTTCTGACCTAGAGTTTCCACAGGGCTACACCCTGAATGATCTCACTGATGAAGAAATTGCTAGGCTGATCAATGAATCTAACCTCGAGACGGAAGTAGAGCAGACCCAAGGACCACAACCCACTACAACAACTTCAGCCCCAACCCAACCGGAAGTAGTAGAAGTAGAAGAGGATGAAGAAGAGACAGAAGAAGAAGAATCAAACGAGGAACATGATCAAGAATATGAAGAACTTTCAGAACTAGCAAGTGCCCCAGCCTATTCGGCACAAATAAAAAGATTGTATGAAACCATGAAGCGAGTCCAGGAACAGCACAAACTGTCGCTCGAGACAGGAAAGGTGCTCATGAGCCAAATGTTATCAGAGGAAGGTGTGGTTGACATGTTTATTGAATCCATGAACCTGCATGCAGACACGGTAGGGCTTAGATGAAGCCATTCATTCAGCTATGGCTTATATTCATCGCTTTGAGAAACGAGTGCCTACCCGTCCCATGCGCTCCGGCAAGCAGATTCACATGAATGTATCGGCACCAAGAGACACTACACAAACAGAGGAATATCACGGGGCACCAACATCACCACCCTCACCACCTCTCACTACACACTTCACTTCACCACACGACACTACCACCCCAACTTGGAGGGACACGAGGCACACAATTTGGAGGGATCACCATGCCCACTTTCACAACACTATTCACGAACATCACATCCACCCCACCCACTGTCCCCATCTACACAGTCACACACATGTTTGACACCATGGAAACATCACCAGCCACAGCACCACTCCCTCCCCCCAAGCAGCCTCAATCTGCCATACCCCCTCCACCCACATCACCACTTGTCTCCACATCATTCATGACTCCCTTTCCCTTCCCCATTCCCCCTGCATCTTCTCCTTTCCCTACATTCTTTAATGTAAATAATGTGTTTTCGACATTACATCAATGTGTGTACCAACTACAGAGTGAGTATCAGGCTCTCGAAGACCGTCATCGTCAACTAACTATGAATCCCCAACAACTACAGAGGCGGCTTACAACTATAGAAGACAAAAATGCTAACCTCAATCAACGCTATACCACACTTGAACAGGCCCATCAAACCCTCCTGGAGACACCCCAACCATCACAGTTGCCAAGCATCAAACAACTCAAAGCTTTACTTGAAGTCTACCAAACAGATAATCTAAGAGTCTGGCGTAATTTGACCCTACTCAAAAAACACATGGCTATTGCCCTTGAAGAGAACAAGTGCCTGCAGAAGCAAAACAAAGAAAACCTAGAAGCTGCAACGGAAGGCTCCCCCCACGAGATCGACCCAGAACAGTTTAAAGCAGTCCCCTCATATACAATGAAGACAATCCTGGAAAGCTATGCGGATCTATTAGAAGCACATGATGATCTAGAAAAGGAACGAGATGCACTACGCCGCCAGCTCAAGGAACAGGAGGAACAACCCAAGGTCATAGAGACAGCATCGACTTCAGAGGAAGTAAAGGCATTAAAGGAGCAGGTGGAAGAATTGCAAAAGAAGCTACTTGAGCATGAAAGACAACCCTCTCCAATTATAGAATGAATTGGTGCCCATTGAGGTGGACGAGTCGTATGAGGAACCATATGTTCCTATGCCGATGCCAGGAGGTCAGCAAACCTCAAAAGGAATGGACACCCTGGAAGTCGAAGCACCTGAATGGCTTCAGAAACTTGAAAAGACAGCTAAAACCCATGAAGATCGAGTGGCATTCCAAATCCAATCAATGGCTAAATTGGAGGACACCATCATAAACTCAGAATACTTTCGGAACATGTCACACCACCGCTGGATAGGCACTAACGATGATCAATACGTGCCATACTGTGTCCTCCTGGCTGACTACAATGTGGAGATTCAACGACGATGTGGCAAAGCCCCGACTTTCGCCACACAATTCGGCCTTGATGATATCCCTGAAAGTGCTAAAAAAGGATCCATTCATCAACCTACCTGGCGGATACGACTCTTATAAACTTACCCTGAAATGGTTCGTACCTGGAATAACATGCCGCTATTTATCAAATACAACCCCTGTTATGTTCCAATCTTTCAAAGACGCACCTGGCCCGAGTTTACCATTGCTTTCAAGGACGTCAAAGGCTATGCAAAGTGGTTAAATTATGTCTATCTAGCACCTCCACAAGGACCTCCCACCGTTGCTTACATGATTTCTACAATCCCTCACTGGAGCCTTTGACTACGGAACACCCCTGATGTGATGGCACAGATGTGCATGAAGATCTTTGAATTAATGCTAATCACATTCAAGAAAATCAAAGACCCCCATTTCTTAAGAGTTGGCTTCACTGCAGGCAACCTAGACCTAGTATATGACATGAGCACCACCCCCTAAATAAAGGTAATATATGCCTGGCAGGCAAGAATAAAATACCTCCCAGCTTGCTTCAAGCAGACCTTCGAGGAGATGTTTGTCACAGGGTTCTGGGAATATCACTCAGAAATATTTGTACCCAAGCCCTCACATCTCCTCCAACTATTCGCTGTGGAGAGGACCATCCACTCATATCAATTGCGGGTGCCACATCCAGACATTCCAAGTCCAGTGGATTGGGATGTATTGTTAACAGACCTAGCACGCGGGCTACGACTAGAAGAACACCACCTTGCTTTAGATGTGGTTCAATATTGTGTCCAACACTCAGCTCGACAAGGGTCTGTCAGAGACGACAGACGCGAGAGAGGGAGGGTGTTGGCAGCAGTCAAAGCACCCAAGGACTCACAAGACAAGGAAGCCAAAGAAGGGAGCCCGAGCGGAGAGAAGGCACAAGCAGACAAAGTAGTCAACGAAGATCTGGCAAGTAGGCCACTCAAATTTTTCCAAAACATCTTCATAACAGTGATTCTCATCACTAAAAATCATTGCAAATACCATTTCACCTTTTTATAACTCCATTTTGTGCAAGCCGAGGATTCCTCAAGCTTGAGGAGTATTAGAAGTATCATCCTACCAATTTTCATGATTTTTAGACTCCATTTGAGCCCTCAAATAGGCCATAGAACCTAATTTTTTACTAGGTTGGACACTAGGTCTGGACAGGGCCAAAAGCTAGTCAAAAACTATAAATAGAGCTAGAGAGCTCATTTTTGAGGTTAGCTTGTTGTAGAATTGAACTTGTAAGAGCACTTCTGAGTAATCTAAAAGAATTCCATTGTCTCTCTCTTTGTTCATGCCGTGTGTGTGTGTGTGTGTGTGTGTATGTGTGTGCATGTTAGTGTGCTTCTCACTCACGCACTTGTGCCATCACTTGTTCGAGGTCTTCATACCATCCTTACGTCTTCCTGGATTGACATTAAAGGAGGTGCTACTCATCACTGAGCTACATGCATTTACGACAATTATCGACAAAAGTAAGTTACTAGATGATGTAATCACATAATGGTTTAGTAATGGGTTAAATCCAATTGAATGATCATCCAAAGCACTAGAGGATAGACACTATAGTGGACAAAGCACTACAACTCGAGAATAAAGTCGACAGGTTCGCAAAAGATCTTGAATGTGTTGTGATTTCGAAAAAAAAAGGCATGAGTTCAGCAAAATAATTATTTTGTGTGAAATGTAATAATCATGGCCATATTGCAGTAAATTGTAGGTTGAACTAAGTGCACTGCAATCTGTAACAGTCATGATACAACATATTTCATGTACAATGTCAAAGCCCAAAATCGGGTAATCGTAAATGCAATCATACAAGAATGAGCATCATCTAGTACCTATGTGCCACCATAGTTGCACAATACACAATATCCAAGGATGTAGCAAGGGTTGTTACAACAACCCACATGGTCACGTTTTACCACAAGAATGTGTGCGATGTTACTTTTGTGGTGAAATGGGCGACATAGGCCGTAGTTGTAAAGAAGCACAAGAATATGACAAACATGGAAAAGATAGAGTTGCACCCATGACAAACTTAGTAATCATTATTGAAAAAGAACCATAGATGGCTTTAGTTCAGACACGATTTGGCAAAATTTTATAGCCTATGACAACCATTTATGAACTAGGATTCAAAGAATAGATGTGTATGGTGCAAAGAACGTAGAAGTGGACAATTGAAGAGCATCTAGTCTTCGCTACACTAGTTCTAGTCTCTCAAGCACTAATTCCATCTACAGTTGAAGAGATAGCATCACAATCTATGTAGGAAAATGCTCATGTGATTGTACAGACTCCAAAGGTTGATGACCGATGGATGATCTTAAAAACTTCACCCATTACCTTGCAACTTGATCAAATTCTATCATTGGTACCAAAAGTCAGGGAACAATTCGAACAACATTTTAGTATAAAGGATGAACAAACAGATCCATGTGTAGCTACTCTACAACTGAAAGTCGAAATAGTAGACCATGTTGTTCCACTTATTACAGTGTGGTATAAGAATCACTGTATAGATAAAGTCTTAATTGACGGTGGGTCCAATGCTAATTTGTTCACATGTGCTCTTTGTCAAAAGTTAGGATGGACAAATGTAGAACCAATTCTGTTTTCTATCTGAATGGATGATTAGTCCCCGGTGTTACCATTAGTGTCCATGTGAAAAGCCAAATGGCCACCAAACACTTTTGTATATGTTCTTTAATAGAACATATAGTTTCTTGGTCAGCCACATATTCTAAGTTCAATTGCATTTGTAACATCTGAGAAGTCTGTATTCGTGCTCCTTTTGTATGTGTTTTTTTGCATATTTTGTAGCCTCTATGCGGGGTACTGTGTGTCGTGCTTGGAGCTCAATTTTCTACTCTGAGGATATCATCGTGTAGCTCTCGAGAAGGAGAGCACATACCGAGCACCCACCCACTTACCCAAGGCTTTCTCCAAGGCTTATGACTAAAGTGGCGACCAAGGCATAGACTTGGCATACCTTGTCATCTGAGTCACCAAAGTCACCATTGGCATCATTGGTTGCATGCAAGGGAGGACCTCTATGATCAAGGAAGATAGAGATTCTTGGTACTTCCCAAGAGGTCACCCATCCCAGTACTGTTCTCCCTGAAGCTCACTTAACCGTGGCAATCTCTTGCCACTAAGCTACACTCTTGTGGTGTCTAAAGAAGGGGAAAGACTAAGGTTAAAGTTACCTTGGACATGTTTTGGTTCCTCAAAGCTTCATTCTTTGGTTTCAAATCCTGTTTTTGAAGCAATTTTGGGGTGATTTTTGGAGCTATTTTGGAGTACTTTTGTGCATGGTTCTCTTCACACAGGTCCAAGAACATCAAAAGTACTTCTTCAACAATAAGTACTCACCTTTGGGGCTATGTTTTCAGCCACATCACAAATTTCTCAAAAGGTTTTTAGTTGTGGTGGGAGCAACCATGCAAATTTATGCAGGTTTTAGAGCCTAAACAACAGAGTTGATAGACACTTTTTGGGCTTTGCATTCAGATTTTCAGTGTCATTTTATTGCATATATTGAGCACATACACACTATGTATGCTTCTGTGGATACTGCTTATGTACCTCCATGTGGTCATTGATATATCGGTTACGTTTTTGCATAAAACCTTTCACGTTTGATAAAGAGAGACATGGTGCAGTTTTCCTAACTAGGAGACACCCAAATGTCGGGGTCTCTTCGGTGATGTAAGTGGAGGACTTACCTAGCCTCGCCATAGGAGATGTATGATAGTTGTTCATAGGTGCTCGATAAGCATAGTTGGCTTCTTTTGGATAATTGATTATATGTAGTGGAGTTAGTGATTCACTATGCAAGTAAACATGTCAGTACTTGCAGTTTTATGATATTTTGACACTAGTCATATGCTCATTTTGTAGAGGATACTCTGGAAAAATTTTTCCAAATTTTTGGTTTTGTCAACTATACAGTAGTCCATTTACTCCTCAATACACTTAGTGGTATGAGCACATTTATTCTCACATAATTCTTTTGGTTGGTCATTACTGTTCATTAATTCATTTTTCTAGGAAGACAGCTGAATTCTCTCCCTAAATCTAACACTTAGTCATCCTTCTTTGAGCCTTAGTGGGGTTTGAGATACATGGCTACTTGATTTCACATGTTTTTTGAGAACAATGCAGTTGACAGTGTTGGGAAAGATGGATGAATACTCCAAGAGATTGAGTAGGTACTGCCAAAACCTGCTTTGTACCAGCCCTCTTTTGCTTCAGACTTGATAAGTGTACCTTTTTAGCTTTCCAATGACACCATAAGATGGCCTATGTACTTTGGAAATAATGTGTGCAATGATTGAACCAAAACAGATAACTTTGAAACTCAGAATCTCAAGAAAACCTTCTATTTATGTCTTCACACCTGCTGGATCTTTTGCTCAGTATGACCAGCACAGTAGGAATTGGAAAAATTCCTTTTAGGGGTATTTAATTAGCTTATCAAGCCAAATATTCCAAGTGGAATGATGTAAAAAGATAAACTATGCTAAGAGAAATCAATTTAGCAAATGAAGCTATACCTCCGATTTTTTAGGATTGTAGCAGACATTGACCAGTGGTCACCTCGACCCGAGTTTCTCTGAAGTGGCTGAACTTCAAACTTTGATAGTATGTAGACAACTTTGAGCTGAATCCAACAAGCTTTGAATCACTGAATTTGATGGAGAAATGACTGAGATATGCACTTCACAAGTTGACAGACTTTTGAGTAGTATGACAGAGAACTCAGAAATGAACAATGAGAAAGTATGTATTAATGAACACTTGTATACAAATCCATTGGCATGAATGTCATTGCCTAATGGTGTAAATAGGTGTGGGCTAGAGTGTAGGCCTCATACACACTCAAAATCAGTAATGAGAAGCTCGAGAGTGATGAGTTCTACCCGCGACTTTTCCATGACTATTTTTACAAGGAATGAGTAAAAATTTGAATTCAAATTCAAACTTTTGGCTCCTTATGATCAAACTCCTATATCCTAGGAGATATTCCTTCAATCAAAGAGCTAAATTTTTCCATGAATCCTTTTGGTAGGTGATTACAAAAGATTCCAAGTCAATTTGACTTTTACAAGGAGATAAAGTGGTAATTAACCACTAGTAGTGGTTCCTATGTTTCTTCACATATGTAGGGTCTTCAAGATATCCTTCAAGCCAAATGTGTAGGCTTGTGATTTACACCAACAGCTCCCCCTCAAGCCAAACGTTTTGGCTTGGTCTTGATCTTCAATCTTCATGTATATCCTGCAATTCAATCATTGCTTTGAACCTGCAAAGTTTGATTCCATCCAAAGCTTTAGTTAACAAATCTGCACACTACATGTTGGTTGATACATAGGTTAGTTGAATGTCTTTGCTTATCAACTTATGTCTCACATAATGGTAATGGACCTCTATATGTTTGGTCCTAGCATGATAGATAGGATTAGCTGCAAGGTGAAGAGAACTTGTATTATCTCCAAAGATAATTGTTGACCTAGTATATAAACCCAATTCTGTATAAAAAAGTTTGATCCATATGGATTCTTGTGTGGCATTAGCCAGCCCTCTATACTCTGCTTCTGTAGAAGACAATGCAATAGTTGGTTGCTTCTTTGCAGACCAAGATATTGGCTTATCACCTGCAAAAGAAATATATCCAGAAGTGCTCCTCCTATCATCATTGCATCCTGCCCAATCTACATCTGAATAAATTTTGATATCAATATATGAAGTATAAGGGAAATACAAACCATGGTTCTGTGTACCCTTGAGATACTTCAAGATTCTCTTGGCAACCTCTAAGTGAGGTATCCTTGGCTTGTGCATAAACTGACTTAGCACACTAACTCCATATGCAATATCTATCCTTGTTAAGGTAGCATAGTTCAAGCTACCCACCATAACTTTGATAACATGTAATGTCATTGACTTCATCACCTTCACGGGCACTTAATTTTAAGTTTACCTCCATTGGAGTGCTTGCTACTTTGGCATCCTGCAAGTGAAACTTCTTCAACATATCCTGTATGTATTTTTTCTAGGTAATGTATATTCCTGAGTTAGTGTAAACTAACTCAAGCCCAAGAAAATACTTCAATAGACCAAGATCATTGATCTTGAACTCCTTCATCATCTGGCTCTTGATTTTTTTGATTCCATTGACATCATTACCTGTAATTATGATCTCATCAACATGAACATAAAGGTATATTACCTCTTAATTACTTCTCTTGATGAATGGAGAAGTATCTGCCTTGCTCATAACAAAACCTTGGTCTCGAAGGTATGTAGTTAACCTGTAATTCCATGCCCTAGGTGCCTGCTTTAATCCATATAATGCCTTTTTTAATTTGCAAACATATGTTACCTTCTTAGGGTCCTCATACCGAGGAGATGTGACATATATACCTCCTCTGAGATCCATCCATTCAAGAAAGCATTCTTGACATCCAATTGGTACATGTTCCAATTTTTTGATGCAGCCACACTTACCAACACTCTGATAGTTGGCATCTTGGCCACAGGAGAGAATGTCTCTTCATAGTCAATGCCTTGGGTTTGTGCAAAACCCTTGGCTACCAATCTGGCTTTGTACCTATTAATTTTGCCATCAGAATTTCTTTTAAGCTTATAGATCCATCTGGATCCTATTACCTTCATGGAGTCCTTCTTTGGTACTAACTCCCATGTATAACTCTCCTTGAGTGCTTCAATCTCCTCATCCATAGTTTCTTTCCATTCTGTCTTGGTTATGGCTTCTTCATATGATCCTGGTTCTTCAATTGACAAATCTTTGGCAAGATAAACAGAATGTTTAGTAACAAGAGGTGTATCATACCCATATCTGATAGGTTTTTTGCTTTCTCTTTGTGATCTTCTGATTGATTGAGTTGAAGATTCAGGTATGTCTTCAAGCTTCTTCATCTTCATTTTGCCCTTGGACTTCCATGCCTTGAACTCTTCAAGGTTGATAGTATCTTCATCATCTGAACTTGATTCTTCATTCTGAGTAGGTTCCTCCTTTGCAAGACTTGGAAATTCCTCTTCCAAATCATAGGGTAGTTTAACCTTCTTGCATTCATTCTCATACCAAGAATCATTTTCATCAAAGACAACATCTCTACTCACCATGAATCCCTTATTGGTAGGGTTATAAAACTTGTAACCTTTTTTATTTAGATCATATCCAATAAAGATGCACTTCTCAACTTTAGGGTCTAGCTTACCTCTTATCTGAGAAGGAATGTGTACATATGCTACACATCCAAATATCCTGCAATGGTCTAGTGAGGGTCTCTTACCATGCCATACTTCATAGGGTGTCATCCCATCAAGGGATTTAGATGGTAACCTGTTTATGAGATAAGTGGCAGTTGAAACACTTTCAGCCCATAGATAATTAGGTAACTTTTTCTCATTCAACATAGACCTAGCTATCTCAACAATCAACCTATTTCTTCTCTCAGCTACCCCATTCTGTTCAGGAGAATACCTTGTGGTGATTTCTCTTTTGATGCCTCTGTCCTGCAAGAAGTTTTCAAACTCATTGGAGAAGTACTCACCTCCTCCATCTGACCTTAACCTCTTCAAGTTCTTTCCTATCTGATTTTCAACAAGTGCAAGATATTTTTTAAAGCAATTAAACACCTCATCTTTGTGCTTCATGAAGTACAATATAGTCCATTTGCTATAATCATCAATAAAAGATACATAATACCTTGATCCTGAGACTGAGGGGTCTTTGCTTGGTCCCCATACATCTTTATGGACAAGCTCTAGGTAGTCTTCATGCATGTAACCTTTCCTTGAGAAGGGTAACCTGTGAGATTTCCCAAATTGACAAGCACCACACTTGTAAATCATATGTTGCTTGGATACATTAGGTATTCCAAGCACACATTGATCCCTGCATATTTGCTTCAAGGTTCTTTCTCCTATATGCCCTAATCTTTTGTGCCAAATCTCAAGCTCTGAAAGTGTTTGATCTTTATAACTGTATAGTGCAATATTCTTTGTGTCTTCTAACTCAAAAGTGAAAAGTCTACCTGATTTTTCTCCTTTAGCAATCCTCTTGAACCCATGTCTTGGATCCTCCACAAATGCTCCATATTAGTTGAATCTAACCTGCAAACCCTTTTCCATAATCTGTCCAACACTCATCAGATTTTTGGTAATGGTTGGTACATAGAGTACCCTGCTTAACAAATTCTGATTTCCATCACAAGTCTTAACATTTCCAACCTTAACTACTGAGTGCTTGGTGTCATAACCTGTTTGGACTTGATGCTTACCTTTTGGTTCCTCAAGATCAGAGAGTAGTGCTACATTGCCAGCCACATGATTTGAGCATCCTAAGTCAATGTAGAATAGGTGGTCATCATTTGTACCTGATTTTGAAGTCATGTTCATGATCAGAAGAGAGTCATCCTGCTCCTCTGTGTAGTTGTTGTAGTCCTTTCTAGATTTGAAACTTCCTTGGTAGTTGCCATTGTAGTTGTTGTTGTAATTGTTGTTGTAATTGTTGTTGTAACCTTGGTGATGGTTGAATCTACCTCTTGACTGTGAGTATCCACCTCTTTGGTATCCTCTTCCTCTCTGATTTTTGTAATTCTTGAAACACTCATATGTAGTATGATTTGATAAACCACAAATGTTGCATGGTGAGGAGTTATAGGATCTCCCCCTACCTTGCTTACCTCCTCTGCCCCTTCCTCTTGATGATCTACCTCTCCCTGCATAGTTGGCTTGGGAGGTAGAGCCTTCATCTTCCACCTTCTTGCTCTTGCCTTTATCTTTAGACTTCTTATCAGTGTACAGGGCAGAAGACTCATTACCTTTGGATGTATCTCCATTCTTATTGAGCTTTGCTTCATGAGTAAACAATTGTCCCATGAGAGTTGTAAGATCTGGAATTTGCATGTCCATGTAAAGGTCCATGGCAGTGGTGAAGCTTTCCCATTTGTCATCGGCCTTGATCCCATTGATCACTTGCCTTACAATCTGCTCTTCTTCAATCTCTTCTCCTATGCTTGCTAACTGATCTGCTACATCTTTAATCTTGGTCACAAATTCTGAAACAGCTTGCTTAGGTTGCTTCCTTAATGTTGTGAATTCAATCCACAACTGATTTTTCCTAGCCCTTGTGTTGGAGGAAAAATAAGATGACAAGGTTTCCCAAGTCTCTTGGGATGTCTTACAATTTCTAATATGTGGCAAAAAAAAATTAGAGATGGAGTTGAGTAAATAAGACCTTGCCAATGCATCCTTAGCACACCATGTGTTGAGCTTTTCATGTTCTTCCTTTGTTGGCAATCCTCTTGTTTTGAATGAGGGGAATTCCTCATCTCCTGAGATATATTCATAGAGACTCCTTCCTTGTAAGTAGGTCTTCATCCTTAGAGACCATGATTGATAGTTTTTCATGTCCATCAATAAATGAAGGAAAACCATCTCCCATTTTACCTTAGTTTGCTCTGATACCACTGTTGGGAAAGATGGATGGATACTCCAAGAGATTGAGTAGGTACTGCCAAAACCTGCTTTGTACTAGCACTCTTTTGCTTCAGACTTGATAAGTGGACCTTCTTAGCTTTCCAATGACACCATAAGATGGCCTATGTACTTTGGAAATAATGTGTGCAATGATTGAACCAAAACAGATAACTTTGAAACTCACAATCTCAAGAAAACCTTCTATTTATGTCTTGACACGTGCTGGATCTTTTGCTCAGTATGACCAGCACAATAGGAATTGGAAAAATTCCTTTTAGGCATATTTAATTAGCTTATCAAGCTAACTATTCCAAGTAGAATGATGTAAAAAGATAAACTATGCTAAGAGAAATCAATTTAGCAAATGAAGCTATACCCCCGATTTTTTAGGACTGTAGCAGACATTGACCAGTGATCACCTCGATGCGTGTTTCTCTGAAATGGCTGAATGGAATCTCTTCAAACTTTGATAGTATGTAGAAAACTTTGCGCTGAATCCAAAAAGCTTTGAATCACTGAATTTTATCGAGAAATGACTAAGATATGTACTTCACAAGTTCACAGACTTTTGAGTAGTATGACAGAGAACTCAGAAATGAACAATGAGAAAGTATGTATTAATGAACACTTGTATACAAATCCATTGGCATGAATTTCATTGTCTAATGGTGTAGATAGGTGTGGGCTAGAGTGTAGGCCTCACGCACACTCAAAATCAGTAATGAGAAGCTCACGAGTGATGAGTTCTACCCGCGACTTTTCCATGACCATTTTTATAAGGAATGAGTAAAACTTTGAATTCAAATTCAAACTTTTGGCTCCCTATGATCAAACTCCTATATCCTAGGAGATATTCCTTCAATCAAAGAGCTAACTTTTTCCACGAATCCTTTTTGTAGGTGATTACAAAAGATTCCAAGTCAATCTGACTTTTACAAGGAGATAAAGTGGTAATTAACCACTAGCAATGGTTCCTATGTTTCTTCACATATGTAGGGTCTTCAAGATATCTTTCAAGCCAAATGTGTAGGCTTGTGATTTACACCAACAGAGAGCACCTTATGTGTTAAGCATGCAAATGATGTACTTTTGATCATTGTTAGGTATGTTGATGACATCTTCTCACTATTCCTAATGAGAAGCATTTTAGTGAATTCAAGGCTGATTTGCATACCTCTTTTGAGATGTTAGATTTGGAGCATTTTCATCATTATTTGGGCATTCAATTTATGCAAGTTTATGCATGAATAGATTTGTGTCAAACAAAATATATTCTCACATTATTGCAACATTTTGGCCTTGAAGATTGTAAACATATTAGCACTCCTATAGAAACAAGTTTATGGTTGAGTCTTCATGATGTTGGAGATGCATTTGACGTTATTCTCTATCAGCATGTTGTTTGATGCTTGATTTGTTATGCATAAGTCGGCCTATATTTAGTTTGTTATCTCTCAAATGATTAGGTTTATGCATTACTCAGGTATCAAGTGTTGGAAGGTGGTTAAGTGTGTCTTTCTCTATTTGAGTAGTACCTAGCTATGTGGATTGTTTTATCCCAAGGGGGGTTATTACTACCAGATTTATATGCTTTTCTAACTTGGCTTGGGTTGGTTATTATGACACTCATGTGTCCACCATTAGTTTTTGCTTCATGATAGGTATCTCATGCATATCTTGGTTGAGCAAGAACCAACCTACTCTGGCCCCTCCTGGTTGTGAGGCTTAGTATAGTGCAACCTTCATAGTGATTGTTGGATGTGTGTGGCTCAAAACCCTTTTGGCTGATTTGGGTGTTGGTCAATCTTTTTCCACCACCATCTTCACAAACAATCAGAGCACATTGGCATTTGCAAGCAACCCTTTGTTCCATGCTCATAGAAAGCACACTGACGTGCACTATCATTATGTCAGGTAGAGGTTCTCTATCAAAGAGATCAATTTGACATGTGTGTCCACATAGGATAAAATTACAGATCCCTTCACAAAGGCTCTTCCTAGGGAGAATTTTGAAGCTCTCCACAAAGCTTTGGGTGATCTCTTTCCACATAGCTTGGCACTTCCTTATACATGAGTGTCAACTCTTTGTTGGATGCATCACTCCCAGGGGGGATTTGTTGATATATTTCGGTAGTGATGTGTGTGAACACACTTAGGAATGCCGAGGCACTTTATTCCCTCTTTATGAGGTTCTTTTCTTGGCTTTACTATACACCTATAACCATAACAAGTTACTCATTCTTGTACATTCACTTGGTAATTCATTTAGTGATGTTTATGCTCAAATCTTCTTCTTCTTCTTTGTGCTTTTCATGGGCTTGAGCAAACATCAGACTCCAACAAAAAGTTCGCTAACGGTCCTAAGTGTGTTCACATACATTAGGACCAAAATATATCAACAAATCCCCCTTGCGAGTGATGCAACAAAAAAGGAGCTAGAACTCATGTATAAGGAAGTGCCAACCTATGTGGAAAGAGATCAATCCATAAAAGGAATTAAGAACAAATCTTTGGAAAAAGCTTCAAACTTCTACCTAGGAAAAGCCTTTGTAAAAAGGCTTGCAGCATTATCTTGTATGGGCACATAGGCCAAACTGTTCTCGCTAGCAGAGAAGCTCTCCTTGATGTAATGATAGTGCACCTCAATGTGCTTAGTGTGAGCATAGAACACAAGGTTCCTTGCAACTTCCAATGTGATCTCACTGTCACTAAAGATGGTGGTGGTACAAGATTAACCAACACTCAAATTAGCCAAAAGGTATCTGAGCCACACACACTCAATAGTCAGAATGAAAGCTACACTATACTCATCCTCACAACTAGAAGTGGCCATATTAGGTTGCTTCTTCTCAACCAAGATATGCATGAGCTACCAAACATGAAGCAAACACCACTGGTGGACACATGAGTGTCGTATCAACTAAACTAGTTTAATTTAGAAAAAACATGTAAATATGGTGTTAATGATCCCCTTTGGAATAAAACAATCCAAGTATTTGAGTACCACTCAATTAGCAAAAGATGTGCTTAAACACTTGCCAATGTTCCTAGGCAATGCATGAACCTGCTTATGTGAGAGACAACAAAATGAATATTAAGCAAAGCTATGCATAATTGAATCAAGCATCCAACAGCATTCTGATAGACAACAACATCAAATGCCTCTCTAGCATCATGAATACTCAATCGTGAACTTGTTTCCATAGAAGTGGTAATAGGTTTGCAATCGTCAAGGCCAAAATGATACAATAATGTTTCAATATATTTTATTTGGCACAAAGATGTTCCCTCATCAACTTGCATAAAATGAATGTCCAAATAATGATGAAAATTCCCAACTCTAACATCTCAAAACATGCATGCAAATCAGCCTTAAATTCAATAATATGCTTCTCATTAGGACTAGTGAGCAGCATGTCATCAACATATACAACGATGATCAAAAGTACATCATCCGCACACTTAACATATAAGGTGCTCCCAGTTGGACTATTCTCAAAACCATGTGCAATCAAGTAGGCATGTATCTTTTAATATCAAGCACGTGGTGGTTGCTTCGAACCATGTTATGGCTTTTTCAGCATGCACACTTTGTTTTCATGCCCTTTCTACACAAAACCATGGGGCTGAAATACATGCACTTCTTCATGTAATTCATCATTCAAAAATGCAGGTTTAATGTCCACATAATGTACATTCCAACATGATGAGCTGCAAGAGCATAGATGCTATGAACAATGGTCATTAGGCATATGGGAGCAAAGGTCCCATCAAAATCAATGCCTCTCTCTTGATCATAACCTTTTGCAATAAGTCTAGCCTTATACTTTTCAATTGTTCCATCAGCTTACATTTTAGTTTGTATACCCATTTAGTTCCAATGGCCTTTTTTCTTGGAGGAAAATCACATAAAGAAAAAGTACCATCCTCATAATAGCATCATATTTAGATTACATAGCAGCCATCCAATGTTTTGAATTTTGTGCTTTAACAAAAGTAATAGGATCATTCTCGGAGATGAGCGACAATTGGCTTGCGACCATGCCAAGTCTCACAGGGAGTGATCTTTTTAGCCATAACTAGAAACTCTTCAAAGCACATAAACACTTTAAACTTTGCATTCAATGGATACACCCATGCATGCCTGGAGAAATCATCAACAAAAGTCATAAAGTAAAGGTAGTAGTTTCCAAACAACATCACTATGAATAAGCTGCAATTTATGAGTTAGAACTGAACCATCTTTTGGGAAGTAGGAATGTTGCATTTTGCCCAAAATACAGCCTTGACTAGCAAAATTGAGATGACCAAAGCATGCATACGAAAGCTTTGCATCTAAGGTAGCTTGAGAATCTTGAAACATGTTGAATCATTCACAAATTTTGCATAGTCTATGAGCTTATACAACCCATAACATAAAATGCTAGAAGGAATAATAACATCACCATTTATGAGATAATGAACTATACATCCATCATCAACAAATTTGAGAACCAAGCCAATCTTGTCTAATGCTAAAACTGACAATAGATTTTTCTTGATCCTTGAAACATACAAAGCGTCTTAGAATGTGAAAGAACTACCATCAACAATAGTCACAATGATCTTATCAACTCCCATTACATGACAAGAGACATTTTTAGCACATGTGATGGTATTCCTTGTAGGGGTAGGCTCAAGTGTACTGAAGAAACTGCGCTATGAGGTAATATGTTTGGTTGCTCCAGTATCAAAACACCCATTCTTCATTTTGCACAAGATTCGTAGCCTTGTTTTAGGTGTAGAGGCCTCTGCAACAACCCTTCTAGGCTCTTTCTTCTTTGCCTCTTTTGAAGCAAGTTTTGGACAACTCTTTATGACATTATCATTTCCCTTACACTATTTGCAAAATTATTTCTTCTTTTTTATTTTCTTCTCATCTTTGTCATACTTCTTTGACTTTGAAGCATTAGCACATTTCTATTTACTAGTTCTTGGTGTCTTGGAGTTTAAAGGTGAACAATCAATTTTTCTCCTTTTGCTATCTTTTTGAATCCTTGATGTGGGTCTTCAACAAATGCTCCATGGTTGGTGAATCTAAACTGGTATCTCTTCTCATAAATTTTTCCTACATTGATGAGATTCTTGGTAATAGTAGGTACATAGAGTACTCTACTTAATCAGTTCATATTACCATTTGGAGTCTTGAGATTGCATATCTTCTCAACTAGATGCCTTGTCGCATCTCTAGTTTGGACTTCATGCCTATTCCTTGGGTCCTCTAGATTTGAGAGTAGAGCTACATTACCTGTAACATAATTTGAGCATCCTAAGTCAATATAAAACACATGTTCATCTACTTTACCTTCTTTAATAGACATGTTCATGAGAAGAAGTGAGTATTCTTGATCTTGATCATCTGTATTGTTATTGTAGTCTCTCCTTTCTTTGTATCCACCTTGGTATTTATTGTTGTATGATTTGTTATTGTACCATAGGAGTTGTTGAATCTTCCTCTTGAGCTTCCATAGCCTCCTCTATTGTATCCTCTTCGTCTTTGGTTCCTTGGATTCCTAAAACAATTTTATATACTGTGAATGGTTAGACCACATATCGCACATGATGATGAGCTTTGAGCTCTCCCTTTGCCTTGTCTACCTCCTCTGCCTCTTCCTCTTGATCCTCTACCTCTACGTGCAAAGTTGACTTCACAGGTACTTCCTTCATCATCAAACTTCTTACCCTTGCCTTTGTTATCTTTTCTTTTATTCGTATTTGTATAGAGAGCAGAGGATTGATTACCTTTTTGGTTGTCTCCATTCTTTATAAGCTTTGCTTCATGTGAGAACAATTGTCCCATGAGGGTGTTGAAATCAGGAACTCGAATGTCCATGTAAAGGTCCATGGTTATGGTGAAGGCTTCCCATTTTTCATCAGCCTTGATACCATTGATGGCTTGCCTTACCATTTTTTCTTCATCGATGACTTCTCCAATGCTTCCAAGCTGGTCTGCAATGTCCATCTTGGTGAAAAAATCAGTCACACTTTGCTTAGGCATCTTCTTGAGTGTTGTAAACTCCATCCTTAACTGATTCTTCCTTGCCTTTGTGCTTGATGAGAAAAATGCTTCAAGAGCACTCCATGTTTCTTGAGATTCTTGCAATTCCTAATGTGTGGAAGTAAAAAATCAGAGATAGAGTTGAGAATGTATGACCTTGCCAAAGCATCCTTTGAGCACCACGCACTTGACTTTTCGTGCTCCTCTTGTGTTGCTTGTCCCTACTTCAAAGTATTGGCATCAACTTATCTCTAGATATGTAACCATAGAGATTCCTTCCTTGTAGATAAGCTTCCATTTTGAGTGACCATGATTAGTAATTACCTCGATGTAATTTTTTAATAGATGAGGGGAATCCATCACCCATGATGCTTAGTTTCTTTGATACCACTATGAAGAGGTGATGGATTATGTGTAGAGATGAGTGGGTGTTGCAACAAACCTACTCTACACCTACCAATGTGACTTCAAGGATGCCTAATGTACTTCCTCAACTTCCCAATTATGTATAAAGAGTCACCAATTCCTTTGGAACATCATTGTCAAATGACTGCATCAAAACAGATGACATGCACTTCACGAGCTGAAAAACCTTCTATTTTTGGAAGTGAAGGTCACAAAAAAATGCTTAGAGCTCACAAACTGGTATGAATTCACCAAATAGATTTTTGACACATCTAATTCAAGTGTGTAGATAACTTAAGCAATTTATTTTATGAATTTATCTGAACCATGCAGAGAGAAATGAATCTAACAAGTGTGGGGGGTCACCCTTACTTTTCAGGAACAAGATGAAGTGGAGACACAATCAACTTCAAACATTAATATATTGAGTGCTAGTAATCCAATGACAATGAAACTTGATATAATGGCATGTAACATTTCTACATAAATGATCCAAGTGAAATTATATTAATTGGGTACTCAAATATAGAGAAATCAACTAGAAAAGTTCACTATGTACCTCAGGTCTGTAGCAACACATAGAGAATGACTAAAGGTATGAATCAAAATGTGTACGGTATTGGACATATGATAGATTAGAGTTACGGAACACTAGTCTTATATGTAGTGAATATAATGTAGGATCAAAAACTAAGTCCAAAGCTCTCAAAATAGCTCAATATATCCCATGGCTTGAAGAAGATGTTTTATACATAAATTTGAATTTGAGTGAGATTGATTCTCTACCTAAAAGTGATCCTAGATTATGGGATGATATAAATTTGATTCCAACTAAAAAATTCATGGAGTAAGCTTCCCATTATCATATGTTCCATCTTCTTTTGGCCTTTTTACATTTGATTGAGATAAGTCCAAGGTGTTGGAGTTAGACATCTACGGAAGCATGCAAACAACACAAGCAAGAAGAAGAAGCTTGGAGCACAATAGACAATATTACCAGTAGAATGTAAAAAGATAAGTAACCCATTAGGGCAATAGGTGTATATACAATCCGGAGGGAAATACCTCCTAAAGAGGGAAAAAAGTGCCTCGATGGTCGTAGTGTGTTCACACACATCATTGCCTAAATATATCAACAAATCCCCCCTAGGATTGATGCGATGAACAAGGAGATGGCACTCATGTATAAGGAAGTGCCAAGCTATGTGGAATCAATCCACAAAAGGAAGTAATCCCAAAGCTTTGTGGAAAGCTTCAAACTTCTCCCTACGCAGAGCCTTCGTGAAGAGGTCTACAATGTTCTCCTGCATGGGCACATATGCCAAGCTGATCTCTCTAGCAGAGAACCTCTCCTCACATAGTGATAATGCACCTCAATGTGCTTAGTGCTAGCATGGAACACAGGGTTCCTCGCAACTACCAATGCGCTCTGATTGTCAATGAAAATGGTGGTGGCTGACGATTGACCAACACCCAAATCAGCCATAAGGCATCTGAGCCACACACACTCAACAATCGTTGTGAAAGCTTCCCTATATTCAGCCTCACAAATGGAAGTGGCCACAGTAGGCTGCTTCTTGCTCAGCCAAGATATGCATGAGCTACCAAGCATGAAGCAAAAACCACTAGTGGACACACGAGTGTCATAACAACTAGCCCAGTCACAGTTACAAAAAGCATGTAAATCTAGTGGTAGTGATCCCCCTTGGGATAAAACAACCCAAGTAGCTGGGTACCACTCAAGTAGCGAAAGATGCACTTAACCGCCTGCCAATGCTTAACACCTGGTCAATGCATAAACGTGCTCATCGGCGAGATAACAAACTGAATATCTGGCTGAGTAATGCATAAGTAAATCAAGCATCCAACAATGTGCTGATAGAGAACAACATCAAATGCATCTCCAGCATCATGAAAAATCAATCATAAACTTGTCTCCATAGGAGTGGCAATAGTTTTAGAGTCTTCAAGGCCAAAATGCTGCAATAATGTGTCAATATATTTTGTTTGACGCAAAGCTATTCTACCATCAACTTGCATAAATTGAATGCCCAAATAATGATGCAAATGCCCCAAATTAGACATCTCAAATGAGGCATGCAAATTAGCCTTAAAATCAGCAATATGCATCTCATGAGGACTAGTGAGCAGCATGTCATCAACATACATAAAAATGATCAGAACATCATCAACACGCTGAACACATAAGGTGCTTTCAATTGGATTGTTCTCAAAACCATGTGCAATCAGATAGGGATGTATCTTTTCATACCAAGCACATGGTGCTTGCTTTAAACCGTATGATGCCTTCTTTAACCTGCACACCTAGTTTTCATGCCCTTTCTACACAAAGCCATGGGGCTGAAAAACATACACTTCTTCATGCAAATCACCATTCAAAAATGTTATTTTAATGTCCAACGGATGTACATTCCAACTATGATGAGCTACAAGTGCACAGATGCTATGAACATTGGTGATTCAGAAAGTAGGAGCAAAGGTTTCATCAAAATCAATGCCTCTTTCCTACACATAACAATTTGCAACAAGCCTAGCCTTATACTTGTCAACTGTTCCATCAGGCTTATGCTTTATCTTGTATACCCATTTAGTGCTAATGGCCTTCTTTCCAGGAGCCAAGTCACATAAAGGCGAGGTACCATTTTTCATGATAGCATCATATTTAGATTGCATTACAACCATCCAATGTTCAGAATTTTGTGCTTCATCAAACGAAACTGGCTTAGTCTCATCAGAAAGACTAAAGGCATCCATAGCATAGCAATCTGATGCAAAAGAGGAACTATGAGAGCCTAAACGAGTATGGTATGATAGAGGTGCATCTAATTTGCTATCACGCAAAGTCTTGACTAGCCATTTTGGCATAGTTTTTGCCTCCTCAATTCAGCTCTCTCATCAACAAGTGCATCATAGAAATCTGCATAAAAAATGGAATGATCTACATCATCGCATGAAACCTGCAATGGCTAAGAAGTTGCCTCATTAGGACCAGCACTAGATTGTCCACCTGTAAAAAGAGGCAACAAAGTAGCATACATGTCTTTGGAGCTAACAGATGTAATAAAGTAAGTCTATGATCTAAGGATCTGGATGGTTCAGACAGATCTGAAATCGGACACCATTTGGTCACTCTCGTATGGCCAAAGATCTTGAGAATAGACTTAAGCATAAGTTCATGTGCTCTCTTAAACAAGTAATCCACTTAGCCTAGTGGTTAAGTCTCATGGGTGTGAAGGAAGAGGTCTTGGGTCCAAACCCCATGGGGACATGGGGAGAGAGTTTTGCTCAAGGATCTCTAGAGCCTTCTAACTCAAGTTAAGGTGAGTTGCCACAAGGAAAGAAACCCATAGGCTGCAAATGGGTTTACAAGGTAAAGCATAATGCTAATGGTAGCATAAGCAGGTATAAAGCACGACTAGTAGCTAAAGGTTATGCACAGACATATGGCATTGATTATGAGGAAACATTGAGGCATGTAGCTAAAATGTCTACTGTTAGAACACTTGTTGCATTAGCTACAGCAAAAGGATGGACTTTGCATCAGATGGACGTGAAGAATGCTTTCCTACATGGTGAGTTACAAGAAGAAGTATATATGGACCAGCCACAAGGGTATGAAGATTCAAAGCATCCAGAATATGTTTGCAGGTTGCAAAAGGCTTTGTATGGGCTGAAGCAAGCCCCTCATGCATGGCATGCAAGGATTGCTGATTACTTAACAACATTGGGCTCTCTATGTGTGATGCAGATCACTCACTATATGCAAGGAAGGTTGATCATGGCATCACTATTGTGGCTATTTATGTTGATGACCTCATTGTAGGTGGTGATAATGAAGAAAGCATCAAAGAGGTAAAGAAACTTCTTATGCAGGAATTCGACATGAAAGATCTTGGTGTGTTGCGCTATTTCTTGGGCATTGAGTTTATACATACAGAAACAGGTATATGGATGTCGCAAAGGCAATATGCCTTGAATATGCTGCAAAAATATGGTATGGATGATTGTAAGCCAATTTCTATGCCGTTAGATCAGAATTTGAAATTGGATACTACATTAGGTGAAGCATTGGAAAATGCTACTATGTACAGGAAAATTGTGGGAAGTCTTATATATCTCACAATTACAAGGCCTGATCTAAGTTATACTGTTGGACTTGAAAGTCAGTTTATGCAGGTTCCCAAGAAGCCACATTTGGATGCTCTGAGGTGCACTCTACGTTATGTGAGTGCTACTTTGGATTATGCATTGTTTTATGAAGCTGGTGTAGATTTGCAGGTTCATGGATACACCGATGCAGATTGGGCTGGTAGTACTCCAGATAGAAGATCTAGTAGTGGCTTTCTTTTCTCACTTGGAGGTGCAGCTATTACATGGAGCAGTAAGAAGCAACCCACTGTTGCTTTGTCGAGTACAAAGGTTGAGTATAGAGGTGCTGCAATGGCAGCATGTGAGGCATCATGGCTGGAGATGTTACTTGCAGATTTAGGTGTGGAAGTGCAAAAGCCTATCACTATCTATTGTGATAATCTTAGCAGCATACAGTTAGCACGGAACCCTATTTTCCATGCTATAACAAAGCATATCGAGGTACATTATCACTTCATCACAGAGAAGGTATTACCAGGTGATATTGATCTTGTTTATGTGAGAACAGATGAGCAGGTTGCTTATATTTTCACCAAAGCACTTGGAGCTAAGAAGTTGAAGAAATTTCGGGAGATGCTTGGATTACAGGATATGGCATTGAGCTTGACGGGGAGTGTTGAGATATCAAGCTCAACATGTGATGATCCAGGATGACACATACCAGTTTTTCGTTTCTCTGACATGTATAGTGGTCACGCCGGTATATGTTAGGGATACTTCATTGAGCTTTATTAGATTTATCTACCGAGAGTGATGGCACATTTGTTTCTTGTCGATTCAAGTCTTGGTCCATATCCTACTAGGTAGTTTTCTTGATATACCTGCATGTTTGCCCCTTCATAATACCATATGATACATTAAATGGCTTGATTATTTTATCCGGATCTTTGCTTCCTTCACTACACATACAACTACATATTCAAAATTTTGTGTGAGCCGGGACACTAGTAATGCCCTTTTTTTCTAGTCTAGGTCTGCACTGTATGGCATTGGCATTTCACCAATTGCTAACTCATGTTGATCTTGCATTGGTGATTGAGCAATGGGGGGAGAAAGAGGACATACCTCAGTCTCTCAATAGTCAGAGTAGCTCCTGGCACTACTAGTGTCCTATTCGTCTGCTCAATTGCTTTATCACTCTGAATTTATATTAGTTGAGCTTGTAATTCTGCAATGATTTTATCTTTATCTTGATTCTCCCTTTGGGCTTCCTTGAGCTTTGCTTCAACTTTGATCTTGCCTTCACATATCTCCTTAAGTTGATCAGCATCATGTTGGCATTGTTTTGTGTATTTATTGATTGCTTCTTTCCATTTTCCTCGTAGCTCCATCGTATCTTGTGCATATGTTGATTCATATTGTGCATGAATAGTTTGTTCTATCATCAATTGATCAGCATATATATCCAATTGATTCTTGAGGCTTTGAATCTCATCATTCAGTATTAAGGATTCCTCAACCGATTGATTCAAAAAGAGAGATGTCGTTAATTCTTTATTTCGACTCAATAAATAGGCATCTTCCATGTACCCTTTTATTTGTGTCTCCATAATTTTACTTCTAGTCAATATTTTTTTGGAGCTCGGTATTCTCTTTCTGCACTCTCTCATAGTCTTGCTTCATTTTCTTGGCTTGGGTCCTATTGTTTCAGGTTCCATTGCCAATTCTTCTTTCACCTTCTTAAGCTCTTGTTGGGTCTTTAACACCTAATCTGATAAATTCTTGCTCAATGTTTTAAATTGATTTTTCTCTATATGAGCTTGCTCATATTCCTTATCAGCTTCCACCGACTATTGTTTGGTTCCCATAGCACTCTAAATCACACGAATAACCACTGGCTTAAGTTGTGCAACATCCAAATTTAGCCATGTCTTCAGTATATTTGGAGGTTCGTCAGTCAGCACATCCTTTCCTTTAATTATATGGATTGTTTCATTAAATGGCTGATTTGTAATTGGATATTCAGGTCATCCTCTTTCTCAGGGACTACTTTAGGATTTCTTCCTTCATGATGCACATCCATTGGTGATGGCTCTACAATAAGCCTTATTGGAATGATAGGCACCTTGGTATGTGTTTTCAGTTCTTATTGAACTTCTTCTTTGGTGTGGACCTTAGGTTTGTGGCTTTGTCGTGTCATTGATTTGAATCGTATATGTGTTTTCTAATCGAGTGGTCCTTACAACCTCTTCTTCAACCGCACTCTCTCTTAATTATTTTGGCTCACTAGCTTGTTGATCCTCCATATGTTCTAATTCATCCCATCAATGGCCCTCATTAATATCCGTGTTAAGATCAGCATTTTATCATTGATTGGTCATCTTTCTCATTCGATCTTGATCATGAACTTGAGTTTTCCGCACCTAGTTCCTTGTAATGATTCATTCTAGATAATCTTCTTCCAATTTGTTTCTTCCCTTTGGCTTCATTCATCTACCTTTAATGATGTCCTTGGACCGTGAGGTTGACCTACCCTTCTGTGTATGTATGTGTGGCTTGAAGGGCCTCTTCTAATTCGGCTTATGTGATGGGGGATGGTTGAGCCAAATTTGATTTTGGAACCAAATGAATCCTCTTGGTAGATGGAGTGGTAGCCACCTGTTGGAAGTCCATCCTTCTTTTGGCCCCTCTCATTGCCGATCTAGCACTTGTTCCTGCCTCATCCACAATCACCATGCCACATTTCTCCTTTGGGACTATGGCTGATTTGACATACTTCACCATGTCCACAGTGGATGGCATCTCTCATAAATATTCATGAATATTCATTATACGATAGATGAGAATAGTCAAAGTTGTATTGTTCAAAAGTTTTCTGATTTCCCATTGCTTTTTAGCTTTAAAGAGTCGTTCTTGCATGTAAGGTATCAAATTGATTTAATTTTCTATTTGCTTGACTGCATGAGATAGTAGTTGGACTACTATCTTTTGTGGCATTGTGTATCTATTCATATTTGGAAAAAAAAAATGTTGATGTACCAATCACACTTCTTCTTCGATATCCATTTGGTTAATGTCCATGAATGCATGCTTCTTTGCTTCACTTCATTCATCTTTTAGATCTATGATACCATCTTGAACCCATCCAAATGCTTCCTTGATGAGATCATGGGTAAAACCAATGGTCTGCCAGTCCCCTTGTAAATCCATGTCTTTAGCCTCTGGCACTGATGACTTATCAACTACAGGATGCAATGTGTTCATGATTTGTGTGCATCTCTCAAAATTAGGCTTGTAGATAGGAAGCTTTAAGTAAGCCTCAATTCCTGCTTTCATCTAGATATTGATTGTTCTTGGTAGCTAATGCAATACGCAAAAATCCTGATCACTGGAAATTAATGGTCACCATCCATGATCTTGATGGTAATGCAGAAGAGGTGTTCACTTGCTAGTTAGTCATCTTGGAGCTAGTGACCTCTTGTCTTACTTGCACACTCTAAAGAGAATTCATTGACCTCCATTTGTTGGATTGCTTCATAATCCTCCAAATCCATCTACATTTTAATTGCAATACGTGATTAATGTGTGAAGAAAAAGAAATCTTCCTTGTTCCATAGTGCTCAAGCATTCATTCTCCAATTTTTTTTAAATAGGTCCCCTCTCACATCACTGAGAAAATCATGATACCTAATTTTTTTTTTCTTTTATATATTTTTACATTTGTCAATTGCTAAAAAGAAACATACAATGGTCAGTCATAGTCAAAGTAGTGGTTTGTAATAGTTAGTAGAACTCCTATACTATTATTGTACAATTGAGGATCTACTTCCTTTGAAGGAAATATGCACCACTAAATAATTTAAAGAAGTAGTGTGTCAAATGTGAGGCCTTGCAATGTGGCCCTATTGTGCATACTCTAAGTGCATTCAACTCAGCATGAGTGCAATTCTGACACTATTTCTCCAATTGTTGTGTTTCTTTAAATTTCTTTGGTCTCCAAATTTGATGTGTCTTTGTATATCTCTTTCTATTTTCCTCCATTGTTGGTGGGTGTGGTTCGGATGTCACTTGCTTTGTTTTGACCTGTCAAATGTAGTTGCATTTAGTGTGTGTCTTCCTTGGTTTCTTGGGCCTTGTTTCTCTTTGCTTTGCTTTAGATTTCATAGTAGTCCACTACTAAAGATGGATCTCCTTAGTTAATGCTCTCATATATTTGTTGGATTTTTCTAATTTCTTCATTGGGATCCAAATTTCTTTTTGTTGTCTTTGAGCTTCAATGAGTTTTTTGGGTAGCCATATTTGAATTGTCCTCGAGTTGACTTGCTTTGCTTTCTTTCTTGATTGACTTTCTTCATCCTGGGTTTGTTGGTTGTGCATGTTGTTGCTTGCATTTATACTCTTGAAGTTGGTCCTTGTGAATCCATAGCTGCTTGATTTTCCTATTTGGTTGCTATCCATTCCTTCCTTGTGGTGGGCTTGTTGACAATGTTACACATTCCTCTCTTGAATGAATAACCTCACTAAGGCTCTCTCATGTGATCTCTTGAGAAGGAGGGTTTGGTTGGTTACATTTATAGAAAAATAAATTTCATCGACACTTATAGTAGGTTGAAGAATACAATCCATAGATAAAGAATTTGGTTGGGATTCTAAATCATGCATATTTTGATTTTTTCCATTAGGGTTTTCACTATCCACTATCTTTAGTGGTTTCTCATGTAGGAGACTAAAGAATTCTCTATAGCCTACCTTGGTTGAAATATATCCTTGGGCCAAATATATTGTAACCTTGTTTTTGTAAATCCAATCTTGTCCTAGAAATAGTTCTAGTAGATCGGAGTCTTTACAGACTAAGAGTCTCTATTGCATGGTATTGTTTCCTAAGTGTAAGAATAAGTTTACTTCTCCTAGGCATTCAATGATATTACCTCCAATTCCTATTATATAAGCATTTGTAGGATTCAGATACATTTTTTATTTTTCAAGTAGAGAAGCGCATAGACTACTCAAGGCTGCTCTTGTATCAATTAAAGAATCAACCAAATGATATTCTTCCTTTCCAATGCCTAGGTTTAGATAAGGTTGTCTTGGAATGTTTCCTAGGGTTTTGATGTTTGTGGCATGATAATTTGCCATGGGAATGGGTTCCTCACCTTGTAAGTATCTCTCATCATGTTCTCTGATCCACTCCTTATGTTTTCTAATTCTTTCTAGAGCTTCTAGTTTCGCTTCTTCTCTTATTCTCTCCTCCTCTTTTTTTTCAACTTTGCGCTCCTAAGATTCTATTCAACATCTATTTTCATTTTCTCAAGGGATCCATATATTTTTTGACTCTGCAACCACTTATGTAGTTGGGTAGTATGTCTCCATCTAATGTTGCTAAATTAATAGCTCCACCTGAGGAGATATGACTTATGATCAAAGGACCATATCCTCTTTTTCATAGTTTCTTTACATGTTGATTCAAAGTTTAGACCAATACGATATCTCCCACTCTATGACCTTTATCTTTGATGTGAGCATCATAATATGCATTTTTCCTTCTCTTTGTAGCATAAATACATGCTACCACTCGTTATCTAGTTTCATGCAACTCCTCTACTTGATCCAATTGCTTGGACAATTCATGTCCTTTCCATTTGTATTTCTCGGCTATTCGAAGAATAGGAATCAAGAAATCAATTAGTAAAATTGCATTTTGACTATAAACTAGATTAAAGGGTGTCGTTTCTATAGTTGTTTTGTAAGCTACTTAGAATGCTCAAATTACCTGATGCAATTGTTTATCCCAATTAGATATACTATTGTTGACTATCTTGGTAAGAATTGTACATAATACTTTGTTTGAACTCTCGGCTTGTCGATTAGCTTGTGGATGATAGGGTGATGATTTTTTATGAATCACTAGAAATTCATTCACAAGTGATTCAATGACTTCATTGATGAAGTGCATACCTCGATCACTTACAATCTCTATAGGAAGCCCAACTCTAGTGAAGATGTTTTCAAATAAGAACTTTGCAGTGGTTTGGGTATCATTTTTCCTAGTGGCTTTGGCTTCTACCCATTTAGTTAAGTAGTTTGTGGCTACAATGATATACTTAGCATCATATCCTCTTGTTGGGGACTAATGGGTCCTATAAAGCCTTTTCCCCATCTAGGGAAACCTCTTGCACTGATCATTGGTCTCAAAGGCATGGCATCTCATCGTATTGGATACTTGGTTCATTGACATACATCACAACTTCGTACATAAGTTTCAGCATCCATATGTAGTGTTGACCACCATAAGCTTGCAAAGAGAATCATTTTAGCAGTCTTGCCGACTAAAAAATGACCTCCAACTCCTCCCCCATGTATCATTTATAATATGGTCAAGTATTCTCCATGTACGCACAATCAAAGTTGATTATCCCTTCCTTGCTTGAACAATTTCTTTCCCATGATTACATAGTCTTTTCTCTATTCTTCTAGGGCTCTTTTCCTTGCTAGGTTGGATCCTTCTGGATATGTTCATGTGTTCAAGTGATCTACAAGTGGCTTACTCCACTTAAGTGCTAATGAATGGCCATTTGGAATCGATACTTGATACACATGACAATTTGTTACATATTCATGTACATCCTTTTACATACTCGACCAATACACTCCTTGTCTCTTTAACTCTTATGTAGTTCCACTAACTCCTTTATGCGTTCTCCATTTATTCTCATGGGCTTGTTTGATTAGGCTACTTCTTTCCTCATCTTCGACGCACCTTAGAAGTATTCCATTAGAGTCCTTGTAATATAAGTTTTGGGAAACTATGTGTAGGTTTCTTACTTTCCAAATTTCTTGGTCTATAGTTGCATTGATCTTATGACTTGGTCCATGTGTGAGTATAGGTATCCATTTTTCAGCCCATTTAGGAAATATTTCTAGGTTAAATAAATACATATATGGTAGTTCATCTAATACACCTATTGGTGGTTCTCTATGGGTCATCCTAGATAAATGATCAGCTCTAATATGCATATTGCCTTTCTTGACTACTACTTCAAAGTCAAATTCCATTAGTAGTAGTAGAAACCGTATGGGTAGCCACCGAGTGTTATAAGGTCTATTGACCAAGTACAATAGAGCTTGATGATCAATAAAGAATTTGAACTTGTTGGCTAATACGTAATGTCTAACTTTTTTCATTGGATAGATCATCCCTAAGCCTTCTCACTCATTTATGGTCTAATTTTCATCTGCTTGGTTTAATTTCCTACTGACATAGGCAATCGGGTGATCTAGTTTTCCTTCATTTGTATGTTGTGTTAGTATGCATCCAATGTCAAAATTAGATGCATCCCCATGTATATGGAATGGTTTTTCCAATTTGGCATGTTCAAAATTGGTTCTAAGCTTAATCTTTTCTTTAGCTCATTGAATGCTTGCTCACATTCATTGTTCCAAGTGAATTGAGTTAGCAATCCATATAATGGTTTGGCAATTATGGTGTGCATGCAAATAAATCTATGATAATATCCACAATGATCCATAAAAGCTTGAACCTCTTTCACATTTTTTGGTCTTGTCAATTCAAGAATTACCTTGATTTTGTCCTCGTCTATAGATATACTGTTTTTGGATATTATATGTTCTAGTATCCAACCTTGTCTCACCATGAACATGCATTTCTTAGGGTTCAAACACACTCGATATTGTCTGCATTTGTCGAAGATTTTTTTAGGTGCTATTATATAGGTTGGACCATGAGATAATTATGTGCATAAAACATCTACATAGACCTCCATACTTTTCTTGATGAATTCTTTGAATACATGACACATCAGTCTTTGGAAAGTTTATGGGGCATTAGTTAAACCAAAAGGCATAACCCTAAATGTATATACTCCCCATTTAGTAGCAAAACTAGTCTTGTGTTGGTCTTCAATAGCAATTGCTACTTGATTATAGCATGAAAATCCATCAAGGAAATATACACTTCCTTGTCTGCTATTTTTTCCAAAAGATGACCCGTAATGGGTAATGGATAACTATCTCGAATGGTTGTAGCATTAACTTTCTTATGATTAATACATACTCTCAACTTTCCATTCTTTTTTGGTATGACTACCAAGGGAGATCCCATTCAATGTGTTCTATCTCATATATGAATCCAACTGCCATCAATTTTTCTATTTCTTCTTTAGTTTTTGTTGCATAGACATCATTATAAGTATAAGGTCTTTGCTTAGATGGTTTAGCATCAGGTGTCATAGGAATCCTATGAGAACATATACAAAGATCGACACCTTTCATATCTTTGTAAGTACAAGCAAACACATCCCTATATTCTTGCAACAATGCTATTAGCTCTCATTCTTCTTCTAATGACACATCTTTGCCTATATAGGTGCATCTTTCTTCAACCCCTTCTAGAATTACTAAAACTTTTTTGTTTCCTTTTTGTTGTCATATGAGACTCCCTCTTGTGCATCTCTCTTAGGCATTTTGAATTGCTATCTTTCTATCCTCTACTTCGTACCTCTTAAAATGTTCTGACACTTTGGATTGTTCATGTGGTAAATTTTCTTCCTCTATTTCATTACTCTCCTTCCTATGGTTTTCTTGATATTCTTCTATGGAGAATATTTTTTTGTTTTCCTAGGAATCTTCCCATTCTATTTCTTTTAGGTATTGTTCTTCTGAGTCAAACTCAAGTTCCATTTCTATGCTTTCATATTCTTCTTTCCACTCCCTTTCTATTATTTCTCCTTCTTCTACCTCTTGGAGTACTACCATGTAAAAACTCAAATCATATCCTTCCTCATCCACACACTCAGTCATGGTTAGTACTTCTTCATTTATCCAGACATCCAATGTTATTGGGATTTCCATCCATCCATGTGGTTCAAATGCTTCATCTAGAAATATTTGAGTTATGAAAGTCGGGTCTTCTATTTGTTGGGTGTGTGTAGAAGTGCGAGAGACACACAAGAAGCACACACAAGGAGCACAAACGCAGTGACACACAGAGAAGACGATGGCTAGAATAGCTCTCTCTATTGATGATGAACTGAACTGAAGTAAGAGCTGAATAATATCCCTAAGTACAAAGTACCACCACATATGAGAGTATCAAGTATGTGGTAACATGGGGAAAAAACCTCTAGCCAGCACTAGAGTAAAAAGTGCCCATGTATAGGGAAAAGGTTCACATCAAAGCTACTCGAGGAACACATAACTATAACAAACCCCCCTGGAGTGAATGATGTGAACACATACAGGGAGTGACAGATCAGCCACCACAAGGTAACAAGCCTAAAGCTTTGCGAAAAGCTTCAAACTTTTCCCGTGGAAGAGCTTTGGTGAATATGTCTGCCACATTATCTTGTGTAGGCACATATACCAAATCAATATCTCCTGCATGAAGGCACTCTCTCACATAGTGATAATGCACCTCAATATGTTTGGTCCGTGCATGAAACACTGGGTTTCGTGCAACAGCCAAAGCACTCTGACTATCTGTGAGAATATGCATAGCAACATCAATCTCCATGCAAAGATCCATCAATAGGCGTCTCAGCCATATACACTCCACTGTAGTTGTGAAAGTTGCCATGTACTCAGCTTCACAACTTGATGTCGCCACTGTAGGTTGCTTCTTACTCAACCAAGATATGCATGAGTCTCCAAGGAAAAAGCAATTACCACTAGTGGACACGCGAGTATCATAACAACCAGCCCAATCACTATCTGTAAAAGCATGCAAGCGTGGATGAACATCTCTACCATAAAAGAGACCTAAGCTCAAAAGTGCCTCGGAGATATCTAAACACACGTTTCACCACTTGCCAATGCTTACTGCCAGGGTTATGCATGAATCGACTCAACTGGGAAACTGCATACTGTATATCCGGCCTTGTGTTGCATGCATATATAAGACATCTCACACCTTGCTGATAAAGAGAAGTGTCAAATGCATCACTGGAATCCTCAACTGAGATCCTGAATCTTGTCTCAACTGGTGTGGAAATTGGCTTACAATCCTCAAAGTCAAAACGTTGTAAGTAGTTTTTCAACATACTTTGCTTGATGCATAACAATTCCCCCCTCAACGGATACAAACTGGATGCCAAGATAGTAGCTCAAAAGTCCAAGATAAGTGACATCAAAAGTATGCTGCAAATCAGCCATAAGAATGTCAAGTTTTGCATCAAACCCAGTCAAGAGTATGTCGTCAACATAAAGAACAAGCACTATAAGATCAGCCCCATTTTTGCGTACATAGAGTGTGCTTTCAATCGGACTACATGTGAAGCCAAGAGCAACCAAGTGCTTATGTATTTTGTCATACCATGCACATGGAGCTTGCTTGAGACCATACAAGGCTTTATGCAAGCGACAAACCATATGCTCTTTCCCTTTCATAGAAAATCTAGGAGGTTGCTTCACATAAACCTCTTCTTGCAAATCACCATTCAAGAAGCCTGTTTTTATGTCCAACTGATGCACTTTCCAACCTCGATGGGCAGCCAATGCAACCACAGTACGAATGGTAGTCATGCGTGAAGTAGGTGCAAAAGTTTCCTCATAGTCAATGCCATATTGTTATGCATATCCTTTGGCAACCAATCTAGCTTTGTAGCGATCAATGCTACCATCAGATTTTCTCTTAATCTTATAAACCCACTTTGTACCAATGGCATTCTTTCCTTTTGGCAATTCACATAACTCCCAAGTACCATTCCTATGTATGGAATCCATTTCTGATTGCATAGCACTCATCCATTGTGGATCATCACATGCATCTTCAAAAGAAAGTGGCTCTTCATTACATGCTGTATCAATAAGAGAATAATCCACAAAATTACTTGATGCATGGTGAGAGCTTGATCTTGTTCTACCAAGTAAAGGTGCACTCAATTTGTTGTCCTGCAAAGTTTGTTTCAGCCACTTTGGCATAGATTAAGCACTCTTGATAGACATACGTTCATTATGTAAAACATCTTCAATATGTACATCATGTGTGGGCTGAATTTCATGCTCAGTTTCAACCATATTTTGATGCAAATTTTCAGCCATATGTGGCTGGAAATTTCCAACAGTTTGGACATTTTTTTACTGAAATTTTTCAGCCATGTTTGGCTGGAAATTCTCTCCATTTTCAGCCCTATTTGGCTGGAAGTTTTCAGCCCTTTGAACCTCAGTTGGCTGGTCTACATGGCCATAGTCAAGCGCACCATTTTAGAACAAAGGCATGAGTGTATCGAACACATCTTGTGAGCTAACTGTTGGCAGTTTTTTGCATTCAAGTAGAGGAAAAACTGAATTTTCAGCAAATACCACATCTCGACTCACAATAATTGTGTTCGTCAATGGATGGTACAATCGATATCCCTTACTTTGAGCACTATAACCAACAAATATACATTTTTTTGCCTTGTCATCAAGTTTGTGACGTTGTTGTGATGGCACAAGAGCATATGCCAAACAACCAAACACACGCATATGACTAACCATAGGCTTATGACCATTCCAAGCCTCATAAGGAGTGATGACTCTCAACGCTTATGTAGGGCAGCAATTCAACACATAATTTGCACACATGACCGCTTCCATCCAAAACTTATGAGGAAGATGTTTTCCTTTAACCATACATCGTGCCATTTCAAGTAGAGTTCTATTTTTACGCTCGGCAACACCATTTTGTTGAGGTGTATATGGCACCATACATTGGTGTGAAATACCTCTTTCACGAAGAAAAGCATTAAACTCATGTGACATGTACTCACCACCACGATCCGTGCATAGAGTCAAAAGCTTTTGTGAAGAAAAATTTTCATCCATAGCTAAAAATGCTTTGAAGCAAGAAAATACCTCATTCTTTTCTTTCATAGGATACACCCATGTATGACGAGTAGCATCATCAATGAAGGTAAAAAAATATACATGCTTCCCAAAAGATGGAGTCTTGACGGGACCACATACATCACTATGAACAAGCTGTAATTTTCTTGTAGTGTGTGTATGACCATCTTTTGGAAAAGAAGCACGATGCATTTTTCCAAGAATGCAACCTTCACATGCATGCTTTTCAATGGACTCAAGTGTAGGCAAGCCAATAACCATGTCCTTCTTTTGCAAGTAGAGCAAACTATTGAAGTTTAAATGACCAAAACGAGCATGTCAAAGCTCCATTTCAGCCATGGAAGAAGTATGAGCAACTAAGGCATTCGAGGAAGCCCTCTTGTATGTATCCATGCGATACAAACCATTACATAATGTACCGGACATCACAATAACATCGCCATTGCTGAAATCATGAACCATACACTTATCATCAACAAAGTGTACATGAAGTCCAGCTTTGGCAATCAACGGAACTGAAATTAAGTTCTTCTTGATACCGGGCACATACAATGCATTTTTCAAGAGAATCACACCTCCATTTGTAGCCGTAAGCTCAATTTCTCCTACTCCAATGATAGGATAAGAGGCATTGTTTGCACACACCACATGTCCTCCTTTGGGTGCATCTTTCAAAGAGGCAAAAAAACTTTTGCATGATGTTATGTGCTTTGAAGCACCACTATCAAAGAACCAATCCGAATCAGCCTCACTCACAACCATACATTTAGAATGCAAAGAAGCATCATAATGACATGTCACAACACATGCCCAAAAATCTTGAGCCATGTTAGCTTCATCATTCTTTGCATTTGCTGAATTTTCAGCAATAGACATGCCGGATTTCTTCTTTTCATTGCGTTTAGCAAGCTTTCTACACTCATCAATAGTATGACCAGCCTTCCGGCAATATTTGCATCTCTTCTTCGTTTGCAAATCACTATCATTAGAGGAATGAGTGGAAGAGGAAGCTTGAGGCTTTGGTTTTGATGAACCCAAAGCTGAACCATACTTGCTTTTCCCCTTTTGTGAGATAGCAAGTGCTTGCGTTCCCTCAATCAAACCACTCCTATTCACTCTAGATTGCTCTTCTTGCAAAAGAAGAGACACAACCTCATCAAATGCATACATATTAGGATTTCCTTTTGCAACCAAACGGAGTGTAGTAGCAAAGCTTTGAAAAGATTCCGGTAATCCTTTCAACAATGTAGAAATGAGTGATGCATCCGGAATAATCTCATCTATGTTTGCCAATTGCTCTTGCAAGTCCTTGATGCATGTCACATACACATCCACTGACTCATTTTCAACCATACATACATCCTCAAGTTTCTTCCTCAAGTATGCAACACGTGCTTCATTACGCATGGCATACAAAGAAGCAAGAGTGTCCCATGCTTGTCTCGATGTAGAACATGACCGAATGTGTGGAACTATATGACGCTTCACTAAAAGCGCAATCAAAGCATGAGATTGAGCATCTTTTCCATCCCATCTAAGCTTCTCCTATGTAGGTGGAGAAGGAGAAACCACTGTACTCGAAGAAGAAGCTCCATCTATGACAGTAGACTGTGAAGTAGAAGCACTTGCCGATCCTCGATCTACATCTGCCACTATGTTCCAAAGTTGTTTTGCAACAAGAACATGATTCATCATGTAAGACCACATCGGATAGTTGGTCCCATCAAGCTTATCTTCAGCTTGAAGCATGCCAAACAAGTCATTGCTGCCCGCCATTTCACTCTACTGAAATTCATAGTTCTATGCTCCGAAGTCGATTTGCACTGTTAAAGTGCGCGCGCGCCGCAACGCGAAAAATCGAAACTTGAGAAGAAGTTGAACCTGCTCTGATACCACTGTTGGGTGTGTGTAGAAGTGCAAGAGACACACCAAGAGCACAAACGCAGCAGGACACACAGAGAAGACAATGGCTAGAATAGCTCTCTCTATTGACGATGAACTGAACTGAAGTAAGAGCTGAATAATATCCCTAAGTACAAAGTACCACCATATATGAGAGTATCAAGTATGTGGTAACAAGGGGAAAAAACCTCTAGCCAGCACTAGAGTAAAAAGTGCCCATGTATAGGGAAAAGGTTCACATCAAAGCTACTCGAGGAACACATAAGTGTAACACTATTGGTCTTCCTTCCTCTGGTCCTAACTACCCTTGTTGTAGTCTTTTCTCCTCTCGTTGTGTTGTGTTACAAATCCATAGTTGGGTATCTTCATTCATCCAAGATTGGTCACTAGATCTAGCACTATGGATCGACACATCATCCTCCTCTTTATGTATAGGATTCTATTGAAGGGGTGGAACATCCCTATACGAAAAAATGTTGGAGATTTACTTTTGTTGTAGTGCCTTGGTGTTGAAGGTACAAGGCATCTCTTCCCTAATCTTGAACTACCTTTAGTTGTCGCATGAACAATCATCCTAGGATCATCTTCTAGTTGCTCACCTTGCCAAATTGACATATAGCTAGGGTATGTTCAAACTCTACTCAACATGTAGTCAAAATTACATTCTCTAGGAGTCCTAAAGGTCATTCAACATGACCATCGCTCAGTTGTAGCTTCATTCTAGTTGGTCTCATGGCTATTTTTTCCATTTCTCTGAAATTCCTTGGTAGCTATTCCTACTCCAGCTCCAGTATCTAATATGGCTTTCATCATATATCCTCAAAAGATAATTGGAAGGCACATATTTCCTTCATCACCTTCACTAAAATCTCCCACTTTATCTACTAGTATCTTGATAGTTGGTGTCCCCTCCACTTTTTCTTCCTTGGTTGACATGTTTTGTTCATCCAAATTTAGCTGATTAGCTAGTTTCTTCCATAGATAAGGCTTGACTTGCAAAAGTTCTTCTAGGGTTATTGAACATCAAACTTTAGTTCTCTTCAACTCTTGCAAGTTGGTCTTTCCTCTGAGGATTTCTTCTCCTTGCCTCTTATTATTGGGGCATGAAAGAAAACCAGATTTTTGTTCGTATTCACCCGTATAGCTTGGATGGTTATGCTAATTGCTTCATCCCTATTATGATCCTGATTGGGTGGTTCTTCAATGTCTACTTCCTGATCCATCATCGGTTGGTTCATAGAAGCATCTAGTTCTACGAAGGGAGGGACATCTTCTTCAATTTTCTTCCATCCCTCTTCTTGAACTCTGACCCATAAGTCATGTAGCCAATTAGCTTCTACTTACCACATCACTAAATTCCTTTCCTCAGTCTCATAACCTGATTCCTTTTCAATCTCTTTAATTTTTTCAGGTTTCTTTTGATGTGATTTGATAGTTCCTATGCATCCCTAGAATTTTTCTTTTGGAATTCTCATCTCATAGAGTTTGGTATTGATTGTTATAGCATGTTCTAATCAAACTCAAATAATTTGTTACATATTTCAAGCCTTTCCTCCTCAAGATCTCCTCTTCAGTAACTTTTATCCTATTGCTATGGACCATGTTTTGTCTCTATTCTAGATTGATACGCTTCTAACCACATTTTTAAGTCTTCGGGCATAGGATCCGCTAGAATTGCTCTTGCCTGCTCTTGCATTTGATCCTCCTTCACCACATTCATATGTTGATTGCTTGGACTACTTGATTTAGGGTCAACATCCTTTACAGATTTCTTCTTCTGTTCAGCCATCTTCTTATTCCATTTGTTCTTTATTTTTTCTCGTCTAGCTTTTCATTTTTGAGTTTTTTTCCTTTATAAGATGTTTGTTGGCTCTTTCAAGTCTTCTATTCTCTGAGGTGGAGATTCTACCTCATCACTCTTGGAGCTATCTATTTTCTAGTTCTCTAAGTTTTCCTTGGTTTTGGCTCTTATGATGGCCTTCAATGGGACTGTATATTCTTTATCACTTCCCCGGGATTTTATTATCTCGATTTCATTGATCTGTGTAGTCGATGAAGCTGTATTAGGGTTTTTGGGACAATCTCTAAACAGATGCTCTTTGCCGCAATCGTTGCAATAGTCTTCCCAAACCCTTGGGGTTTGGGGGTGGTATGGCATTGTGTATTCTCTGATAAAATGATCTCCGCATCTATAGCAAGGCCCCCTAGGTGCAGGTGGTCTTGTTGTAGATCTTTTGAGAGCTTGATCTCTAAGAGCTGCATACATGAGGTTGGTATATTCAAATCCATAAGCTTTTTCATAGCTATCGTGTTCATAATATTGTTGTTCATAAGAAGATTCATGATCTATGTGATTTTGATCATAGGATTAGTAATTTCCATAACTATTTTCATATCCTTGATTTAGATTTTTTGTACTAATCAATGGTGGCACAGGTACTATAGCTCTCTCAAGGTTTTCTTCCAACTGTGTGTACTTGACAAGTACTACATTCTAAGGATGTGGGGAATGTTTACCTAGCATGGGTTGAGGTTGGTTGTATCCTTGATGCTCGTATGGTCTTGGAGTCATGGATGGTCCTTGATATGGACCATATTTTGAAGCCTCTCTACCTTTTTCTCTCAATGGGTATCCATATCCAAAAGGTCTATATTGAAGTGGTGGGGTTTGTCTAGATTGTCTGTTATAAGGGTAGTTTTCAGTTGTATGATTGGTATATTTTTGTTTAATGTGACAATAGAGATTAGGCCCTTGTGATGTCTGCCTATTGTATTGATGTGGCTACAGGGGAATAGTTCCTCGTCTTGTGCAAGCATGAGATGGATGGTCACCTTCACAGTGCACACATATCCTTAACATGGGCATTCTTAGGGGTTGGTTTGGATAGTTTTTTGGCCCTCTTGATTTTGGACACCTAGCTTTTTAGCATCTAAGTCTGTCAGTTCCTCTACCTTGTTAGATTGGGTAGATACATTGCTTGATGTGTCATCTGGATGAGGTTTGGGGAATTTTGAAGTCATCTCCCACGTTATCTTCCAAATCGATACACTCTCTTAGACATTCATTCAGATTCTACAATCATTTCACATATAGTAAGGTCCTTAAATTTCCATTGGTCAAGCCATCGAAGAACAAGGATATCATTTTTTGCTAGGTAGGCCTCTCAGCTATGGGGCATCTATCCACATATAGATTAAACTACCTAGCTGTTAATCTCACAGATTTGTTAGGAGCTTGCTTAAAACTATGGATCAAGGAAGAAGAGTTATGTTTCATACCCCACTTAGTGAATTCACCAATGAATACTTCAAAGAATTGTTCTATGTTAATATATCGGTTGGGATCTAAGGGTTGGAACTAAGTCAAAGTTCCAATGAGAGTGAGACCAAAAGATTCATACTGGATGAAAAAGTCATCTACCTATTCAGCACGCAACACTTGTTTGAACTTTTCCATATGACCATAAGAATCTCGAGAACCATCATAGTGATTCCTTATGCATTTGGCTACCTAAATAGGTTTTAGCCTTCTACACATGTTAGGGGGTCTAGGCATAACTTGAATCATAGGACGCATACCTTGTCCTCCACCTTGTGGGGGTCTTAAAGGAAAGGGTGGTATGTTCATCGTCTCGCTCCCCCAATGGGTATTTGTATGGTGTTGGTATTTGGTGTAGTAAATTGAACATGTGGTCTAATTGGGACACTCTATTGGCTAGTTTGACCTATGAAAGGGTTCTCCTAACTTTGTTGCTGTCCTTGAGGGTTTTGGGAAGTGGTTGCATGATCCCTAGGTGAGAATACTTGCAAATCTAGATATTGTAGTTTAGATCTCTCTAGATCGTTGACTTCCTAGTACCCTCTCTTATTTTGATCCAGATAAGTGACTTTGGAAGAGTCTTTGGGATCATGCAATTCATAAATGGTGGAAGGATTGGTGCCTTCTCCCCTTAAGGGTGAAGTGGCTTGCAACAATTTTTCAGTTCTAGCTATCAAGTAGAAGTCCATCAACTAATCATCTTGAGGGGTTTTATCCCTTCTCCAAATGTTTACTACTACTGGTCTTCCTTTTGGGGTAGATACTGCTTCTCTATTATCTATCTCAATAGGGTTACTAGGTTCTTCAATTTCTCCTCTTTCATTTGTTCTTTCAAGATGTTCACTCACTAAACATAGTTTTCCTCATTTGTCCATGTAAAATCCTCCCTCAAATTTCACAGCTGGTTTTGATAAAACTTCAAAATCTATGGATTTATTGAGTCTTTCTACCAACATGTTGAGTCCATCCAAGTCAATAGGAACCCCATGCAAGTTTGTAGTGACATACTATAGGGAAGTTATATACTCTCCTATTGTTGACATGAGTTCCACTTAATGGATAGAGCTATGCATATCTTCAGAGGCCAAAACATATTCTTCTTTTGAGTCACTAGAGGTGTGAGAGTAGATGGCTTGGATACTCTTGTGAGTTACACTCCCAGCTGAGGATATTACACTTCTTTGACTCCCTAAGATATGTCCAGATCTAAGATTCATTCACAAATTGGGGTCTTAGTCAATCTTATCTTCTCTTAACTGCTCCTATGTTATTTGGTCAAGACTTGGAGATGGTTGGATTGGTGTTTGAGTACTAAGATTCCTCAAAAATTTCAGTTCAGGGCTAATTAGTGTTTGATTTTAATTTTCCCCCAATACACGATACTCGAGACTCTGACCATACATGATTTCTAAAAATTGGACGATACACGATACCATGTTTAGATGATACGATGCTTCTGTTCATACGATACATGGTACTTGGTCTCCACGATATGACGATACATGATACCTCAACTTCCATGATACACGATACTTCAATTTTCATGATACATGATACTTAGTATCAAATGATACACGATACTTGGGATGAAGGCGATACACAATACATGATACTAAGGCACATGATACACAATACAAAACCTAAATCGGTGATACACAATACTTAAGGGTCACGATACTTAACCAAGCAATACACAATACTTGTGTGTCATGATACACCTAGGAGTAAGGTATCAACGATACATGATACCTACCAAGTGTCGCGACACGCGAGAATTTGGTATCACGATACCAAACTCAATCGGTCATGATACTTGGACTTTTTAAGTTCAATTTTAGAAATTTTTACGTTTATGTGCTCCTTGTGCTCTCCTTGTCACCCTTGTCTATCTGTAGCTAGCGAATTCTTTCAATTTCTCCTTATTCACATCTCACAATATTTGGCATGTATCATGTTACTACGTGTGAGTGATCAATCAAATTTTGTATGTTTATGGTGTAGGGCTCACCTCAAGGATTGTTTCTTCAAATTTTCAACATAGAATTCTCTCCACACTCCAAATTTCGTGCAATACACACTCCATGATACGAATTGTCTGGGCGCCCCTCAATATTTGCATAAACAAGTGAATGGCAATGTGATGAATTTTAGTTTTTAGTCTCCGACTGAGACAAAAGACTCAAGAAAGAGGTCTAAAAATATTTTTTGGTTTTTGATTTATGATTGATTTACTCTACTTCTTCACTCCCTTACCTATTTCCTAACCCTAATTCCTCCACTCCTAACCTAATCCTAAAAACTTCACACACACTAGGTGTATGAAGCAACAAGTGCAAGATAAGTTTTGACTTGCCAAGCGATTGAGAATTGCCTCCTCATGCTCACTACCTTCACAACAATGCTCTAACCATCACGTAGGCACCTTGATGAAAGTCGACTCCCCGACAATGGTGCCAAAGATGTGTGTACCTAAGATCACAATGTCTTAGGACTTGCGATGAATGAGACTAAATCTCTATCATCAAGCAAGTGCATATAGTGGTGGCATTGATACACTCATTTAATTATCAATCTGTGAGTCTAACCCAATCAAGTGTATGAAGACATGTGCACACATGATAGCTAATGTGGAAAGGGATAAATAATGCATGCAAATTAGGGACATTCACCTCACACGACACCTCTTACACAATGGTGTGTATTGCAATACTTAGTGCAGCAACAAATACAATTCAAGTGATATCTCTAAGCACCGATACCCGAATATAGTCAATAGGGGTTCATTTCGAAGCTCTCGATGAGACACATCGAATGGCAGTATCTTCAACTCGATCAAACCTTTGTGCTTCAAGTTATGGATAAAAATAGTGTCAAGAAACACCAAATCTCACTTCTAGACTTCCTACGCTACACACACACACATTAACATCGAAAAGAGAGGGAGAAGGGGTAGGCAACTCCTCTAGGCACATATTTCACGCTTCAAGCACACACACCAACTCATGAAGAAGGTGCATAGACAAAAAGAATTCGATTTGAAAGTTGGCCAGTTAGCTCTTCAAAATGGCAAAAGTCCTTGCAAAAGATTCACAAGTGACTTATATACATGTGCCCTAATTTTGGTCCTTTCACATGAGAGACCGGCACTTCCTTTATAAATCATTAATTTCCTACTATTGTACAAGGTAATGTTGCATTCTTCAAGGACCATGCATCTAGAACTCCTCTAGCTTTTACAAATGTTCTTACACTTTTACATGGGATTTTGAAAAAGAAAATTAGTCATTTCTTGAAAATTTTGGGGCGTGCTTTCATTTACTTCTCTCTTGTTTGATATTGGTGCTTCAAAGCATATCACTCCAAGAAAAAATTTTTGCATCTTGAAAAATGCACCCAAGGAAGAACATGTATGTGCAAACATTGCTTTTTATTCTATTATTGGAGTTCGAGAAATTCAGCTTACAACTCCAAATGGACGTATTTTTACTCTCAAGAATGCATTGTATGTACCCGCTATCAAGAAGAATTTGATTTTAGTTCCTACTATTGCTAGTGTCAGACTTCATGTACACTTTGTGATAACAAATGTATGGTTCATGATTTCAACAATGGCAATGTTATTGTGATGTCAAGGACATTATGCAATGCATTGTATTATTTGGATATATATAAAAGAGTTTCCTTAAATGCCTTTCTTACATATACTCCTTCTATGGTTGAAATGAAGTTATGGCATGCTCATTTTGGTCATTTGGATTTCAATAGTTTGTTGTACTTGCAAAAGCATGATATGGTTATTGGTTTGCTAACACTCAAGTCCGTTGAAAGCATGCATGTGAAGGTTGTATACTTGGAAAAATACATCATACTCCTTTTCCCAAAGATGGTGCTACACATGCTATAGGAAAATTGCAACTTGTTCATCGTGATGTATGTGGTCCGGTCAAGACTCCATCTTTTGGCAAGCATGTATACTTAGTTACCTTCATTGATGATGCAACACACCATACTTGGGTGTATCTTATGAAAGCGAAGAATGAGGTATTCTTGCTATGGCTGAAAATTTTCGTGGAAATAAGCTTTTGACTCTTCGCACATATCATGGCCATGAATACATGTCACATGAATGTAATGATTTTCTTTGTGAAAGAGGCATTGCACACTAATGTACAATTCCATATACACCTCAATAAAATGGTGTTACGGAGCGCAAGAATAGAACACTTCTTGAAATGGCACGATGTATGGTTAAAGGAAAGCATCTTCCATATAAGTTTTGGATGGAAGTGGTCATGTGTGCAAACTATGTATTGAATAGCTTTGGATGGAAGCATTCATGTGTCCAAACTATGTATTGAATGGTTGTCCTACAAAATCATTGAGAGTCATTACACCTTATGAGGTTGGAATGGGTGAAAGTAAATGTTTAGTCATATGTGCATATTTTGTTGTTTGGCATTTGCTCTTCTGCTATTACAACAATGTCATAAACTTGATGACAAGGCAAACAAATGTATATTTTTTGGATAGTAGTGGAAGTAAAGATTATCACCTATACCATCCATTGATAGAAAATTATTGTAATCCAAGATGTGGCATTTGTTGAAAATTTAGCTTCTCCTTTAGTTGAATGTAAATTTCAACCTATAATCAACACACAAGATGTGTTTGATACACTTGAGCCTTTGTTTCAAAACAATGTGCTTGACTATGGCCATGTAGGTCATCCAAATTAGGTTCAAAAAGCTGAAAATTTTCAGCCAAATATGGTTGAAAAAATCCAATTAAACATGGCTAGAAATTCCCAAAATTGCAAAGAAACATGGCTGAAAAATTCTAACAAAAGATGGTTGAAAATATCCTACAAAACATGGCTGAAAATTTGCAAAATTTTCAACCACACATGGCTGAAATTCAGCATGATATTCAGCCCACTTTTGATGTAGATTTTGATGAAAGCATGTCTATCAAGAATGCACAATCTATGCCAAAACAATTGCAAAAAACATTGCAAGATAGCAAGTTGAGTGCTCCTCTACTTGGTAGAACAAGATCAAGATCTTACCATACATCGACTTTGTAGATGTATCTCTTATTGCAACCACATGTGATGAACAGCCACTCACTTTTGAAAATGTGATGATTCAAATTGGATGAGTGCAATGTAATTAGAATTCATTTCTATTTATAGAATTTCTAGTTGGGAATTACGTGAACTGCCAAAAGATTAAACCCTCTCCCATTACATTAATTGTAAGAAGGATGGTGTTTGATATAATTTGGTGCTATAAGAAAGAATACTTTAATCCTACAAGAATGGACCAAGAAGGGCAAGATGTTCTTGGGCACTAAAAGTAGAAGGCTATAAGAAAGAATACTTTCATCCTACAAGAATGGACCAAGAAGGGCAAGATGTTCTTGGGCACTCAAAGTAGAAGGGAGCACACAGAGTTGAGTTTGATGTAGAAATACCTACATTACAAGCTTGGTAAATTATGTGTAACTCCTTCCCATATGCTCCTAGACTACCACCAGAGCTGATCAATCTTTCCTGCAAAAAACTCAGGAAGATTTTTCCATTACTTTTCAATGAACTGAAAAGCCCCAATTGCCCTCATCAATAGAGCTTCACAAAAAAAAATTATCTTTGCTTTGGTTTCATGATGATGCATTCTTTGAAAAGTTATGGGTGATAAATCTGATACAAGGAGAAAAACATATGATTACTGCGAAAAAAAGTAACTTCAAGGGCAAAGAAACAGTGTAATTCCAAAGCATATTCTAGGAAATCACAAATATCAAACGTAGAAGACTTTCTTTTTGAGAGTATGCTTTACTCTCCATAGACCTTCTGAATATGGAAAAAACTGTACAAATGGAGCGTAGATACTTCAGATCATGGAACCTTCTGTCTGGATATAGTTGATTCTAATCCCGAAATATGATTTCAAAATGGCTCTGTTATAAAGATCACAACAAATTACATGTTAAACATCTAAGTTGTCCCCTCTATGCATCCATTCTTATCTACAACTCCATTTCCATAGTTCTGCCAACTAGGGTTTCAATCATTACAGCATATAATGGCTATGCCTCATGCATTTACAGAGCTAACACAAGCTCCTAGCCCAGCATACATGCTGAATTTCACAACTTCTAGCATCGATACCACTTTAAGAACAACTTACCTGAAACACTGAGAACAAGTTTGAACTCCTCAACAGACTCTGTGCTGAATACAATACTTAGTAACGCCTTGAAATTCGAGGCATCACATGCTTTTTCTTCCTGTCATGGTAAATCCGTAAAATTACAGCTGCTGTCTCTTCAATGGCTTTCCCTGTAACCTCTGTCCATTCAAAGGAAACCTTTAATCTCAATGCTCTCATTACCTCATTAATACAAATGTGATTACTGAAACAGCACATCCAGTTCTAAAGTGTGATTACTTACCGATAACAGGCCACTTTGGATTTTGAACAAAAAGTTTACTGGCATAATCCAGCTCCCTCCTTATATGATCAAGATCACTATAAGCACTTGGCTTAGAAACTCCAAGGGTTTTGTACCTGGCAAATCTAATGGCCTGTAAAAAGTTTGGATTTATTGTCAACGCATATATTCTGTTTTGATCTATTGCAAATAGCTCTTTTGGTGGATCAACACCTAGGACAAGAGGCACATTGGCTACTTTGTACCCCTTCTGTGCCATATAGGTTGATAAAGGAGTTTTGCTTGTTCGTGAAACCCCCACTAAGACCACATCTGCTTTGTGTAGGTTCTTTGGAAAAGCTCCATCGTCCTGCTTAATTGTGAAATCCACAGCCTCAATTCTCTTGAAATATTCTTTTGATAACACTACCTTGCGTCCTGATGCACCACGTGGGAGTCCCATTGGAGTGACTCTCATATGAGAACCAAGAAGCTCTGTAATTGGACCGAGCATATCAAGGTGGGACACACCATGCAACTGGCATGCCTTCTTTGCAGCTTCGGCCATAGCTGGATCTGCAAGAGTGTAGACTAGAATGGCATGTTCCTTGCCAGCATCTCTGATTATTTCCATCAAACGTTCAACATCGTTCACCTGAAAAGTGAGAAGGCCAAGTCAATCACTGCAACTTTCCCTTCATCAAGTCAAAAAGGTCAGTCCTGTGGCATTCACTGAATCATTCTTCAGGGACAATCCACCAATTGAAACTAGGAATTAGGTAATACCTTCTTCAGTATTTGAAAAGCACTTACTTTCTCATAGGTATACTGATGCATAGGTTGCATTTCACCAATGGATCAAAAGATACATATATTGTGCATATATATATATATATATATATATATATATATATATATATATATATATATATATATATATATATATATATATATATATATACATATATATATATATATATATATATATACATATATATATATATATATATATATATGTATATATATATATATATATATATATATATATATATATATATATATATATATATATATATATATATATATATATATATATATATATATATATATACATATATATATATATATATTAAGGTCCATCACAGGTCTTCAAATATAAACAACTTAGTGTTTGGAAAAGGGCCAAAATGAGATAGAATCACTATTTTACCCTGCTGCAATTTTGACCATGCATTATTGGCTCAAAGTTTGTGAATCAATCATCACAAATGGATGCTTTGGGATCACTTGGAAACATCAAAGAGATGTCATATTACAGAGCAATAGTCAAGCAAACTAAGAGTTGAGACTACAATCAGAACTAATGAGACTTACTAACCTCTTGATTTTAAATGTTAACTGGCTGGAACTTGCTTAAAACTTTGTGTATCCTTCATAACCATCGATGCATAAGGGGAAGGATACCACAATAAGGGCAAGGAGCCACATAATTGATTATCCTTCTCTCATCCCACTCTTTTATCTTCAAAGCTGCGTTCCTTGAACTTGGAAAGAGGATTCTTCACTATCCAACTAGTAGCACCATAGGCATTTGTGCCAAAGAAAAATGGACCTTCATGCATTCAACTGTGAGACAATATATTGCTGGCAGCATCTCCCTCAAAAGTGTATGAATTTGTGCGTGTTTTATTTATGCACCTTATGCACTCATAAACAGCATATCCCTCATCTATTTGAAGGACATTAAAAAGATAAATTTTAGAATACAGACACAAATCGTAATGTGATAGCTTAAGCTTCCTCTTGAAAGACCCTTGTAAAAAAATACCATCTTATTAACAAAAATGCATCCACATGCTGACTGAAGGTAATATCTCCTCAGCAATTGGTCTGCTGCGAAATGGATGCTTCCTATTTGCAAAGGAGACATGTACAGTTTTACCATTCTATGGAATTGCACTGATTCTTTGACAAATATGGTTTTCAAGAATGTGGATGCATTTACTCTGCCTATTCAGTGAATATAATTACTCAATGCAACATTCGATCGTTGAGTCAGCTGATATCCAATTATACCCCCGTGGAATTACACCTAAGATGATTGTTTGAATTCAAAACGTCATTGTGTACCATTGTTTTTCAATCAACATCTATGCGTATGAATTAAACAGACTAAAAATATTGAGATGGTTTCCCCGTACAACACTACCCATATAATAAGGTATTCCACAACGGCTCAGAGATTTCTGCAAGACTTGGCTGTCAGCCCCCCAATAGCACATATCCAAAACGATAAAAGAAGCCGCATCTATGTTTGATAAGCGCTTCTGACAAGGCCATGGAACGGAGAATGCCACTGATTTAAAGAGATGTGAAAAGCACAGATACACTGAGGACGACTTCTTCACAACAGTTCACTCAAATATAGTTCCAGCTTGGTCTAAAAACACTCAGAAGAATCGGCCAATGTATTCGTTTCAATAGTTGCGCAATGGAAACGTGCGACTGGGAAAGAGATAGATTGATGATACCTCGGAAAAAAGGTGTGTATTAACGGAGCAACCTCGATCAGCCAAACAATATTCGAACTGGCTGAGCGCGGCCTGGACTGAGTGATCGACGGTCCATCCTGTGCCATCCGAGACCATATAGATCGAGTTCTCGCTGTTGGAAGAGAAAGAAGGAACAGTATCTTCACCAACATCCTCATCAAGAATGAACGCGGAAACGACATCCTCTTCCTTATGAAGAACCAACGATTTATCGTTACGTCGACTCTCTGCTGCGGCGGACTTCCTTACGCTGAGATTTCCTGAGCGGATGCGGCGTGCACGAGCCCAACGCTCAAGCTGAGAGCTCCCCTTAAGCTTCAAGTCCTTACCAGCGCTGCTGTTTGAAGTGATTTCTTCATTTCCATTCGCTGATGCAAGAACTAACGTCGACGAAGCTAAGCGCGTTTCTGGAGAAGCAAGCAAAGAGTCAATCGCTGTTCGACAGTGTTGAAACGCAAGTGGTTGTCTGCTTGGGGTCGAGCAATCGGGGGAGGTGAGTACATGAAAACTTTTTGTGACAGAAGAAACTTCCATAAGGTTGGCTAGCTATGGCCTTGAAATCATTGTGGACACAAAATTGAATGGCACATCTCCATAGTGCACATGCAACCCTTCAAACATGATGTAGAAAGCTTGAAGAGGGAGCACCTTATATTGATCAATGTGCTGGCTAATGTAAGGTCATGCAGATAGATGTGAGATTCCTATCCATGTGTTATCTAATCGAATCAAAAGACCCACAATCTTTCTATTAATCCTAATCCCATATCATGATTAAATAGGTGTTCTTAAATTAATGGTTGAGTAATCCAAATACAAAGAAGAAAAACTTTACTTAGCTTGAAAGAAGATGTAAAACATCTGCCAATATCTAGCAGAGTAGAGGAATGTACAAGATACATACTAGACATTGGAAAATAGAGTAAACCATGTACACATTCATATGAACTAAAGAATTTTGTGGTAAGTGTGTTGCTTTCGCATTCGAGATTGTAAGAATATGTAGTCTAACATAGTGATTAGCATTGTGGTTGGCTATGGATATCCAAAAATTATGGACACAAAACTAAACCCCACAATCCCATTGTGCAAATGGAACCATTTAGCATAATATACAAAACCTAAACAAGAAGGGCCATGTATAATTGACCAATTAAGTTAGTTGATTACTATTCTACTTCATGCAAAGTGATGAAACATATGTGTGGGAGTCATATCCATGTTGTCCTAGTCGATTCAAATACCCATATCCTTTCTTGCTAGTACTTGCGATCCCATATCATGATTGAAGAGGCATTCCTAAAAGTCATGGTTACGTAGATCAAATCCAAAAGAAAAAGTGCATATCGAACTTAGATTAAGATGTAAATCACTTGGCATAATCTAGCAAAATGGAAGAGTATAAGATACATGCATACACAATGGAAAAGGATTGAATTTTGTACATATCTATTCAAATGAAGTAAAGATTGGATTATCCAATGGGTTTATATTGTTTTTTGGATTGTAAGAGCATATGATCTAATAATAAGTAGATAACTAAGAATTATCATGAAAAAGCTCGATATAAGTTCAAAGGCATGATTTTCTTACTCCCCACATGAAGGCCTCTATTGTAGCATTAAGAAATTCGAACAAACGCATGTATCTTCCTTTAGGCATGTAATAACGATTTTGATGCATAGAATCATGATGCTATCTGCCTATACCATGTCCATATTCTGTTGATTATCAACTTTTCATTGTGATGGGTTGATTCCATATTAAAAGCATTATGTACAAGCACAAGTGTGTCTTATGAGAGAAATGTGAGCTATGTCTGTAACCTAGAAATTTGAAATTACGAGAAACAAGCAATAAACTAACCAGTATATAATTATTTTTTCTAAAAAGTAATTAGGGAGTAGCAATATTTTTTGCTAAATATGTGTTGTAGAATTAACCTTGGGTTGGAGTTTGATGTATGCAGAAGCACATGAACAACGCAAGGAAGAAGAAGAAGCTTAGAGCACAACACAAGAGTGAATGAACTACCAAGTGAATGTACAAAAGATATGTAACCCATTAGGGTTGTAGGCGTATATAAAAGTTGAGGGGGGGGACCTCCTAAAGAGGCAAAAGGTGTCACGGTGCTCCTAAGTGTGTTCACACACATCACTACCGATATATATCAACAAATCCCCCTTGGGGAGTGATGCGGTGAACAAGCAGTTGACACTCATGTATAAGGAAGTGCCAAGCTATGTGGAAAGAGATCAATCCACAAAAGGAACCAAGCCCAAAGATTTATGGAAAGCTTCAAACTTCTCCCTAGGCAAAGCCTTTGTGAAAAGGTCTACAATGTTATCCTGTGTGGGAACATATGCCAAATTGATCTCTCCAGCATAGAGCCTCTCCCTGACATATTGATAACTAGCTCAATGTGCTTCGTGCGAGCATGAAACACAGGGTTCCTCACAAGTGCCAATGTGCTCTAACTGTCACTAAAGATGGTGGTGGAAAAAGACAACCAACACCCAAATCATCCAAGAGGCATATGAGCCACACACTCTCAATAGTCATTGTGAAAACTTCCCTATACTTAGTCTCACAACTAGAAGTGGCCATAGTAGGCTACTTCTTGCTCAACCAAGATATGCATGAGCTACCAAGTGTGAAGCAAAAACCACTAGTGGACACATAAGTGTCATAACAACCAACCGAGTTAGAGTCAATAGAAGCATATAAATCTCGTTGTAATGATCCCCTATTAGGATAAAATAATCGAAGTAGTTGGTTACCACTCAAATAGAGAAAGATACGCTTAACGGCCTATCAACGCTTAACACATGGGCAATGCATAAACATGCTCATCTACGAGACAACAAACTGAATATCAGGTCGAGTTATGTATAAGTAAATCAAGCATCAAATAGCCTGCTCACAAAGAACAACATCAAATGCATCTCCAACATCATGAACCCTCAATCGTAAACCTGTTTCCATAGGAGTGGCAATAGTTTTGCAATTTTCAAGGCCAAAATGCTGCAATAGGTGTCAATATATGCAAATCAGCCTCAAATTCAATAATATGCTTCTCATTAGTACCAATGAGTAGCATGTCATCAGCATACACAACAATGATCAGAAGTACGTCATCTGCATGCTTAGCATATAAGGTGCTCTCAGTTGGATTGTTCTCAAAGTCATGTGCAATCAAATAGGCATGTATCTTTTCAACCAAGCAATTGGTGCTTGCTTCAAACCATATAATGCCTTTTTCAACCTGCACACTTTGTTTTCATGCCCTTTCTGCACAAAACCAGGAGGTTGAAATACATACACTTCTTCATGTAAGTCATCATTCAGAAATGCTCTTTTAATGTCCAACTGATGTACATTCCAACCATGATGAGCTTCAACTACATAGATGCTAGGAATGTTTGGTCATTCTGCAAGTGGGTGCAAAGGTCTCATCAAAATCAATGCCTCTCTCTTGAGCATAATCTTTTGTAGCAAGGCTAACCTTGTACATGTCAAATGTTCCATCAGTCTTATGTTTTAGCATATATACCCATTTCGTTCCAATGGCCTTTTTGCATGGAGGCAAATCACATAAAGACCAAGTACCATTCTTCATAATAGCATCATATTGACATTGCATAGTAACCATCCAGTTTGAAGTTTATACTTCATCAAAAGAAACAGGCTCATTCTTGTCACAAAGACTAGAGGTAACCATTGCATAGTAATCTGATGCAAAGCAAGCACTATGAGAGCTTGAATGAGTATGATATGACACAATGCATATGATTTGTTATCTCTCAAAATCTACACCAACCACTTAAGCATAGTTTTTACCTCTTCTATATCAGCCCTCTGATCAACAAGTGCATCATGTAAATCTGCATCAGAAATGGAATGATGTGCATCATTATGTGGAACCTATAAAGTCTCATAAATTGCCTCATTTGGGCCACTACTTGATTGTCCACCTATAAAAAAAAGGTACCAAAGTTTCATACACATCTCTAGAGCTAATTGAAGTCTCCTTGGTACATGAAAATAATGATTGAATTGCATTTTTTGCAAAAACAACATCACGGCTAACCAAAATGTGTCTATTCTATGGAGAATACTCACGATAGTCCCAACAAAAATACATTTCACTACTTTATCTATCCAATTTCCTGTGTGTTGTCCAGGAACTAATGCATATGCTAGACAACCAAACAATGCAGATGAGAAACATATGGCTTTGAGACCATGCAAAGCCTCATATGGATTGATGAATTGCAGTGCTTTGGTGGGACACATGTTAAGTACATATATTGCACACATAAGAGGCTCAAGCCAGAAGCTATGTGGTAAAGCCTGACTTTTGACCATACACCTCGCAATCTCCATAAGAGACTTGTTCTTCCTTTCAACAACTCCATTTTTTTTAGGTGTATACGGCACTATACATAGATGTTTTATCCCGCACTCAGCAAAAAATGCATTAAAATCAGAAAACATGTATTCCTCCCCTCTATCAGAATGGAGGGTGTCCCAATTTACATGCTAACATATTTTTTGCCATAACCAAAAACTGTTTGAAGCACATAAACATTTTGGACTTTTCTTTTAGTGGATACACTCATGCATGCCTAGAGAAATCATCAATGAAAGTCACGAAGTAAAGGTACTTACCAAAAGAAGGTATCTCATAGGACCATAAACATCAATATGAACAAGCTACAATTTATGGAAAGCTCTAACTAAAGCATCTTTAGGGAAGGAAGAATGCTACATTTTTCCCAAAATACAACCTTCATAGACATGTTTACAAGGTGCCTCAAGTTTGGACAAAGAGGATACCATTATTTATTTTTGCAAGCATAGCAAACTAGCATAATTCAGATGACCAAAGCATGCATGCCAAAGCTTTGCATCTGAGATAGCTTGAAAATCTTGAATTGAACATGTTGAATCATTCATAGATTTTGTATAGTCTATCAACTTATATAGCCCAAGACATAAAATGCCAAAAACAATAATAAAATAGCCATTTGACATATCATGAACTATACATTTGTCATCAACAAATTTGACAACCAAGCCAATCTTGGCTAATGATGAAATCGACAACAATTTTTTCTTGATCCATGGCACATACAAAGCATCTAACAATGTGAAAGAAGTACCATTAGTTATAGTCAGAATGATCATACCAACTCCTATTATAGGATTAGAGGAGTTTTTAGTGCATGTGAAAATATTCCTTCTAGGGGTAGACTCAAGTGAACTGAATAAATTACACTACGAGGTAATATGTTTGATTGCCCCACTATCAAAGTACCAAACATCTGAGTCTACTACAGAAATACATTTCTCGTGAGGATGGTTCATAGTTGCAAACAATAATAAATTTCCATTCTTCATTCCGCACAAGTTTAGCAAACTCTGTTTTAGGTGTAGAGGCCTCTGCAACAACCATCCTAGCCTCTTCTTCTTTGCCTCTTTTGTAGCCAGTTTTGGACAACTCTTTATGAGATGATCATTTCATTTACAATATTTGCAACATTGTTTTTTCTCTTCTATTTTCTTATCATCATTGTCTTCCTTCTTTGATTGTGCATCATTAAAAGATTTCTACTTAGTAGTAGATGAGATCCATCTACATTTGCCTTTCTGATTAGCTAAAAAAGCTTGATCTACAACATGCATAATGGACATGTTCTGCTGGAATAATCTTCCTACAAAAACACAAGGAAGAAGAAGAAGAAGCTTGGAGCACAACACAACATTGAATGAAGTACCATGAGAATGTACAAAATACAAGTAACCTTTTTAGGTTATAGGCATACATATAAGGTGGGGGAAAAACCTCCTTAAATGGGAAAAAAGTGCCCCCATAGTCCTAAATGTGTTCATGCACATCACTACCAAAATATACCAACATTTTGCACATGTGAGAACCCTTAATTTGAACCCTTTAGTTATTTCTTAATTTATTTATTCATATGAGATCAAAAGTTAATGGTTTTAAGCCTTAGACTTGACTTATCCTAATGTTTGGGAACCTTAGTCTTGGAAGAAGCTTTTCCAAGTGCCACATTGGGTGTATGTGAGAGGAGAAGGTCCATTCAATTTAGACAACGTGTGATAGCCCTTGGGAAATTAGAAGGCATGAATGTCCCTTGGGAACGTTTCCACATGAGAAGGCCTATTCATGAAATTTTGGAATTATTTAAGTCCCATTTATATTACTTATTATGTTAGATTCTTAAGTTTGAGCCCAACCTTGATACCCCATTCAGAATAAAATTATCCTTAATATTGAAGTGTCAATTTCATATACTCCAATCAAAAGATAATAGCATGTTGTAGTGTGTGAATAAGTCTGAAACTAAAACATTGGGACACAAAGAATTGTCTCAAAATCCTGTGTAATTCCCATTTTTCCTGAATAGGCCTTTGAGGGACACGGATGGGCCTTAGCCCTTGTTGTAGATAAGAGAGTCTTAAGCAACCTTCTTTTATTTTGCTAAGTCCATGCACAAGTTGTGCATAGAGATGGACCAAAATAGCAATCTCGCCAAAGACACTTTGGATCTGCCTAATTCACATGTTTGAGCTATAGGCCCATAGCTTAAACAAGGAATTAGGCAAGGATGTTTGATTCCACCCTTATCATTATTTCCATACTTCGCACTTGATCTAGTTTTTCATATGCAAAACTAGGTGGAGCTTGGAATGATTAAGGCAAGGATTGGATCAAATCTGAATTCTCCTCTTTTGAGATTCAGTCAGGGTAAGATCCCCTTTCTTAATAAAGATGTTAATTAGAGAGATGAAGATCATGATCGAAGATAATGACCATGGGGCCCAGGGGAGTACCCCAAGGTAAATATCTCCACTCTTTTCTATGGACAATTTTTTTAAAGAGGGGAATATTGTATAACTAAATGGTCAACGGTAGAAACTTTGGGTTTCTAGGTGCAAAGTCCTTGGGATTTGTTGTTTATTTACCCCTATTTGAAGGGTCTTGAACCTTAGGGTTAATTATCTAAGATTGAGTACCTTAGCCTTGATTGGAAGCTTCTCCTAACTACTTGATTTGTACATGAGAGCTTTGAGGGTCTTCTTTTGGAAGGTGTGATTTCCTAAGCTTGGAAACCATGTGATCACCTTGGGAACCCATGTGATGAAAGGTACAAATGTCCCCTTGAGGTTGACTTGTCCCCCTTGGACTTGGAGCTATATATTGGAGGGGTTGATTGTGTGGATACATGTCTCTATCCCTAGTGAGGGCTTTGCTAGTTAGTTCTCTTAGTAGATTAGTTTATTTAGTTTTGGAGGCTATGGACCTTCTTCAACAATTCCCTTGATCAATTTAACAAGAAAAATGATCAACTTTAGGAGTACACCATGAACTTGTGTGCCCCTAGCACTAATTGGATAGAAACGATTCTATTCTCTTTGGGAATCCATAGCCATTTAATGTAGAGCATATGTTGAGGGATCTTCATATCCTAATACCATTACAAATACTTCTTTTTTTATGAATTCCAAGAGAGAAAGAGAGTCTGGGAGAGGCAAAAGGAGCAAGGAAGCAAGGAAGCAAGGAAGCTTAAATCAAATCCTTGAAGATGTTCTTCATCAAATCCTTAAATCAAATGGATGTTCTTCATCAAATGACTTCATGGAACCACATTTTTGGGTTTTGCTTCAATCAGTCTAATCCATCTTTGGAGTAATGTATGGAGGATGGCTCTATAAGGATCAAGAAAAGGACATAGCTTCTAAGTCAAGAATTTAATGAAAGATTAATATTCAAGAGTTGAATAGAAAAACACATAAGGATTGAAATACAATAAAGCATCTCAAGGACTTGCATGCATTCATGCACTAAAAAAATGAATTTTTGTGCATTTCTCTCTTTAAACGAATGGTTTCAACGCCAAAATTCAAGTCCAAAGATTTCTATTATTCACATTACAAACTTTTTTCCATAAAAAATGGTCTAAATGCACAAAATCATGTGCATTAGCATGATAATAGTATGAAGAGGAAGCACATGTAGTATGTTTGTGCACAAAAAGAAACACAAGAGCATGGATTGCATGAATGCTAAGTATTTTGGGAGCAACGGATTAGTCGAATCATTAATGCCACGCAAATGATGTATTTGCATGTAAGTAAATGCATTTAAATTATTCAATTTTTTATTTTCTTATGTGATGGAAGTAGTTAACTGATAGTTTACTTTTTGAATGGAAGCAAGACATTTGGGAAGAAGCTAATCTAAATTATCTTAACATTCATGCTATAGATTTTGCAAAGTTAAGTACTTGGAAATTCCTTCTCGAAGTGATACTTAGGTATCAAAACACTTAATGTAAAGTATACATTAAATAATGAGTATGTCTTTCTCTGTAAGGAAGTAATCAAAAGAAAGAAATGAGCTTGAAGCTTCATTTAAAATTTTGGATAAATTTCTTTGCCATGCCGATGGTAAAGAAGTAATCTATAACGGAGAACATTAAAATATTTCTAAGTTTTTAATGAGTTATAATAGTTATTTGAAAATATTTTCGGGTCAAGACTTTTCATTAGGATTTGGGTCTAAGGTCATTAGAGAACCTAGAAGATTCAATGCTAACTCCAACTATAAAACATACTTAGATAAGATCACTGAAACTATTCCAAAGAGAATTTCATAAGAGAAATCACAAGAGAATTCATTTTTGCCTATGCGATTTCACATTTATCCTAAGTAGGATGCTATCCCCAAGATAGTTACAAAGGTTTTGTGAATACTTTTATATAGATTTCTCATTTGATCCCATTCACGAGAAATATCCTTAAAGAATATGTTCTATTAAAAATTGAAGCTATCAGAACGCAATAATATTTTCTAGTACATCTTGTTCAAAAGGACACTTTCAAGGTTCATACAAGTATAACATTTATTGAAGATTAGAGTTCTTGGATAAGTAATATGAATTATAGCACTTGACTCATAATGTTGAATGAAGCTATATACTTCATAGTTTTCTAGGATGAAAACTCCTTGAAAGGGGGAAAGGAAACGGTACAAAACCTATCAAAATTTATGCAATTGATTCCATGAGTACAAAATCATCGATGAAGATTATGGCATATGTAAGACTTTCCGAGAAAGCAACTTGATTGCATGCTATAGTTAATGAAACTTGGGATTGCCTCAAGCTTTACGTAAGGCATGCCAAAGCTCATACTTCTCTAAAAAGAAGTAAGAGTGAGAGATACAGGTTTGAATTTTAATTTTTTAGTCTACAACCATGATAAACGACAATTAAGTCTTTGGAAGGTGAAATTTATGTTCACATATACTTAAAGGGAATTTCATAAAAGAGAAATAAAAAAGCATTGGTGGATGCTTGAACTTAAGCAATAAAGACATTCTTAAAAAGTCCTAGGGTAGATATTCATAGATTTTGATAGAAATGAATCTAAAGACACAAATAATTTCTTGTCATTACAAGATTTTTGAGTAAGAACCAACAAGATTTTGAACATAAGAAATTCAAGGAACTTGGAATTACACTTAAGACCTTAGAAAAGAAGGATGGATGTTTATTCAATCAAAATACTCATAGTTCCCAAGACAAGCATGGGACAATTAGAAAACATGAGATCATAAAACTGATCTTTCGATGGAATCACAAGAATTAATATAGTCAAAATTATTGGAGTTTGAGGTATGCAAAAGCACACAAATAGCACAAGGAAGAAGAAGAAGCTTGGATCACAACACACAATACTGAATGTATTAGCAAATGAATGTACAAAGATAAGTGCCCCTTTAGGGTTATAGGCATATATGCAAGCCGATGGAAAAAACCTCCTAAAGAGAGGAAAAAATGCCCCGAAGGTCCTAGGTGTGTTCACAAACATCACTACCAAATTATATCAACAAATCCCCCTTTGGGAGTGATGCGGTGAATGGAGCTGGCACTCACGCATAAGGAAGTGCCAAGCAACATGGAAAGAGATCAATCCACAAAAGGAAGTAAGCCCAAAGCTTTGCGAAAAGCTTCAAACTTCTCCCTAGACAGAGCTTTAGTGAAAAGATTTGCAATCTTATCCTGTGTGGGCACATATTTCAAACTGATCTCCCCAGTAAAGAACCTCTCCTTGACATAATGATAATGCACCTCAATGTATTTTCTGCGAGCATGGAACACAGGGTTCCTCGCAACTACCATTGCACTCCCACTGTTAGTGAAGATGGTGGTGGCAGAAGATTGACCAACACCCAAATCAACCAAAAGGCATCTTAGCGACACACACTCAAGTCACTGTGAAAATTGTCCTATACTCAACCTCACAACTACAAGTGGCCATAGTAGGCTGCTTCTTTCTCAACCAAGATATGCATGAGCTACCAAGCATGAAGCAAAAACCACTTGTGGATGCACAAGTGTCATAGCAACTAGCCCAATCAGAGTGAGAAAAAGCATGTAAATGTGGCGGTAGTGAACCCCCCCTTGGGATAAAACAATCCAAGTAGTCGGGTACCAGTCAATTAGCAAAAGATGGGCTTAACCACTTGCCAATGCTTGACACCTCGACAATGCATAAACCTGCTCATCTCTTAGATAACAAACTGAATATTAGGCTGAGTTATGCATGAGTAAATCAAGCATCTAATAGCCTACTAATAGAGAACAACATCAAACGCATCTCCAGCATCAAGAAGACTCAACTATAAATCTATTTCCATAGGAGTGGCAATAGGTTTGCACTCTTCAAGGCCAAAACACATCAATAATGTGTCAATATGTTTTGTTTGATACATATCTATTCCACCATCAACTTGCATAAAATGAATGCCCAACTAATGATGTAAATGTCCCAAATCTAACATCTCAAAAGGGGCATGCAAATCAGCCTTAAAATCAGCAGTATGCTTCTCCTTAGGACTAGTGAGCAACATGTCACCAACATAGACAACAATGATCAGAAACACATCATTTGCACGCTTAACATATAAGGTGCTCTCAGTTGGACTATTCTCAAAACCATGTTCAATCAGGTAGGCATGTATCTTTTTCAAGCACATGGTGCTTTCTTCAAACCATATAATGCCTTTTTCAGCCTGCACACTTTGTTTTCATGCCCTTTCTATACGCTATGTGACAAAGCCTCACTTTTGACCATACACCTCCCCATCTCCATGAGAGACCCGTTCTTTCTTTCAACAAATCCATTCTATTGAGGTGTATACGATATTGTACATTCATGATCTATCCCACATTCAGCCAGAAATGCATTAAAATCAAAAGACATATATCCCCCCCAATCAGAATGGAAGGTTCCCATTTTACATCCTGACATATTTGCAACCAAAACTAGAAACTGTTTGAAGCACATAAACACTTTAGACTTTTCTTTCAATGGATACAACCATGCATGCCTAGAAAAATCATTAGTAAAGGTATTTCCCAAAAGAAGGTGTCTGCATAGGACCACAAACATCATTGTGAACAAGCTAAAATTATTTAGTAGCTCTTATTGAACCATCTTTTGAGAAGGAGGAATGTTGCACTTTGCCCAAAATATAGCCTTCATAGACATGTTTACCAAATGCCTTAAGTTTGGGTAGAGAGGATACCATTTCAAATTTCTATGGTGTAGCGAACTAGCAAAATTCAAATGAACCCAAAGCGTGCATGCCAAAGATTTGCATCTAAGATAGCTTGAGAATCTTAAGCTGCACATGCTAAATCATTGACAAATTTTGCATAGCCTATGAGCTTATACAACCCACAACATAAAATGCCAAAAGAAATAATAACATCACCATCTGACAGATCATGAATTGTACATATGTCATCAACAAATTTAACAACCAAGTCGATCTTTGCTAATGCTGAAACTAACAATATATTTTTCTTGGTCCTTGGCACAAAGCATCTGACAGTGTGAAAGTACTACCATCAAGTAGTTAGAATGATCTTACCAACTCCCATTACAAGATAAGGGGATTTGTTAGCGCATGTGATAATATTCCCTATAGGAATAGGCTCAAGTGAAGTGAAGAAACTGTATTGTGAGGCAATATGTTTGGTTGGCCCAATGTCAAAGTACTAAACATCTAAGTCTATTACAGACATACATTGTTCATGACAAGATGGGTCATAGCTGCAAACAATAGTAAATGACCATTCTTCATTCTACACAAGATTAGCATACTTTGCTTTAGGTGTATAGGTTTTTTGCAATAGCCATTCTATCCTCTTTCTTCTTTGCCTCTTTTGTAGCTAGTTTTGGACAACTCTTTATTACATGCTTTCCTTTATAGTATTTTTAGAAGTATTTCTACTTTTTTGTTTTCTTCTCATCTTTGTCTTCCCTTTTTTACTCTGCAGAATTAGTAGATTTTTGCATACTAGTAGATGAGCTCCATTTACCTTTGCCCTTCTGACTAGCTAAGAATGCTTGATCCGCAACATGCATAATGGACCTGTTCTTCCTAGATTGATCTTGCTACAATAAAACAAATACTAACTCCTCAAATGAGAAGGCATTTAGATTGTCGTTCATCATCAATCGAAGAGTAGAAGAAAAGCTATTATATGAATCTGGAAGACCATTAAGAAGATTCTGCATGAATGAATTATCTGGTAAGACTTCATCTCTAGAAATCAACATCTCTTTCAAATCTTTGATCTTTGTCAAAAAACTGTCCATAGAATTTCCTTCATTCATATGCTCACTCTCCAACTGTTTTTGGAGGTAAGCAACATGATCCTCATTTCTTGCCCGGTGTAAAGTGGTAAGTGTATCCCAAGCATTCTTTGCTATTTTGCAAGAGTGAATGTGAGGGATAGTGGCATTTTTGATAGACAAAGCTATCAATGCATGTGCCTCAGCATGTCCACCATCCCATGGAAGTTGCTCTACAGTAGGTGCAACAAGAATCGTAACACAAACAAGAATTTGAAGATCTTCATCTTCAACACCATCTGCATTTCCTTCAATAATTCTATTTGCAGGTGTAGTAGGTCATTTTACCCACTATGGGCATATATGATGCATCATGTATTGGTCAAAAAAGGACTATGAAATATCATGTAGGTATGATCCAACTTGTCCTCAACAGCCAACATACAGAATAGATCATTGCTTTCATCCATGGCCACTGACTAAAATACCTTGATGCAAAAAAGTGACTATATCTCAAAACGTTGAGCAAAACTACCTTGTCGAGCTATGCTAAACTTGTAGCAAACTTTGAGATACTTGTATTGGTGAACTGAAACTTGTATATATGTTTGGCACAAAAGGATGCCTGCATAGGCATTATGATAGTGTGTTTGGAGGACAAAATAAGCTAAGATCAAAATTTTGACACTGGAGAATGAAACTATATTGAACTCTTAATCAGCTTGAGTGTGGTTGCCAATTTTCTTGCGATTCTGAGATTATGATAGGAGGGGTGTCAACAATGCCTTAGATGAAGCGAAGACATGCCCTCATGTCAATTGTTGGAGTTTGAGGTCTATGGAAGCACATGAACACAACAAGGAAGAAGAAGAAGCTTGGAGCACAACACACAATATTGAATGTATTACCAAGTGAATGTACAAAGATAAGTGACCCCTTAGGGTTATAGGTGTTACCATTAGTGTCCATGTGAAAGGCCAAATGGCCATCGGGCACTTCTTTGTATATGTTCTTTAATAAAACATATAGTGGCCTGGTCAGTCACAGACTGTAAGTTCCACCGCATTTGTAAGACCTAAGAAGTCTATCTTCGTGCTCCCTGTGTACTGTGTTTTCAGTGTATTTTGCAGCCTCTGTGCGGAGTACTGCGTGCGGCCTTAGGAGCTCGGTTTTCTACTCCGATCATATTGTCGTGGAGCTCTCGAGAAGGAGAGCGCACTGTGGTGCATCGCCATCGAAATACTTCACTGGTATCAGAGCAGTTCGAGGCAAAAGATTTGTTCCTTTTGTGCGAGCACCCCCCAGGCTTTCTCCAAGGCTTACGACTAAGGCAGCGACCAAGGCATAGACCTTGGCATACCTTGTCATCCGAGTCACTGAAGTCACCGTTGGCACCGTTGGCTACGCACGAGGGAGGACCTCAATGATCAAGGAATATAGAGGTTCCCAGTACTTCTCGAGAGGTCACCCATCCCAGTACTGTTCCCCCCAGAGCTCGCTTAACCGTGGCAATCTCTTGCCACTAAGCTACACTCTTGTGGTGTCTGAAGAAGGGGAAAGACTAAGGTTGACATTACCTTGAACAAGTTTTGGTCCCTCAAAGCTTCATTCTTTGCTTTCAAAGCCTATTTCTGAAGCATTTTTGGGGTGTCTTTTGGAGCCATTTTGGAGTATTTTCACACATAGTTCTCTTCACACAGGTCCAAGAACATCAAGAAGAGTGTTCTTTCTACTTCTCAGACAATAAATATCAACCTTTGGGGCTGTATTTTTGACCACACTCGTAAAACTACAGGTTTCTCAAGAGGTTTTCAGTTTTGATGGGAGCAGCCGCTGCAAATTTATGCAGGTGTTTTAAGCCTAAAACATCAGAGTTGACAGACACTTGCACGTGTTATTGGCTAGTTTTTGGGCTGTGTATTCAGCCTTTTAGTGTCATTTTACTGCATACATTGAGCACATACACACCATGTACGCTTTTGTGGATACCGCTCATGTACGTCCATGTGGTCATTGATATAGCGGTTACGTTCTTTGCATAAAGCCTTTTACGTTTGATAAAGAGGGTCGTGGTGAGGTTTTCTTAGCTGGGAGACGCCCAGATGTCGGGGTCTCTTCGGTGATGCAGGTGGAAGACTTGCCCAGCCTCGCCATAGGAGATGTATGATAGTTGTTCATAGGTGCTCGATAAGCCTAGTTGGCTTCTATTGGGTAATTGATTATATGCAGTGGAGTCAGTGATTCACTATGCAGGTAGACATGTCAGTACTTGCAGTTTTATGATACTTTGACACTGTTCATATGCTAATTTTGTAGAGGATACTCTGGCAAAATTTTTCCAGATCACTGGTTTAGTCAACTATACAGTGGTCGATTTACTCCTTGATACACTTATTTGTTGGTGTTTGGACTCTTCTAGCTCCATTATCATTCTATTCAGTTCTCTACCATCATGGCATCAGAGGTCTCAGGCACATCCGGTGGATCAAGGTCTAGTGCTAGTCTTCCAAGGAGGAGCTATAACTTGCATGGCAAAGACCATTTTGAGATCCGAAAATTTGATGGCACAAAATTTGCTCTATGCAAGAATCAGATTAAAGATGTGTTGATTCAAAGGAGGCAATGGAAGCCAGTAAATGGGATTTCAAAGAAGCTTGCTAACATGGATGAAGATTATTGGGATGAGTTAGATGAAATGGCCAAGTCTACCATTCGCTTGCATCTGGCAGATAATGTTTACTTTACAGTATTAGACTGTGAAAGTGTAGAGGAGCTTTGGAAGAAGTTATGCAATACATATGAAAAAGAGACGGCATCAAATAAAGTGTATCTGATGAGAAAATTATATGACCTTCGTATGAAGGACACAGATAGTGTTGTTGCTCATCTAAATGAGTTTGATGCTATATTCTCCCAGTTACAGGCTCAGAAAATTGATATGGATAATGAAATGAAAGCAGTATTGTTGTTATGCACCCTGCCATCATCATGGGATACGTTTTGCACAGCTATTAGCAACAGTGCACCTGGTGGTAAACTCATCTATGATGACATATGTGGAGCACTCTTGAGTGAGGAGATTCGTAGAAAATCTATGGTTGGAACTCAGAGTGGAGATGCATATAATGTTCGTGATTCTTACCAAGGAAAGAATTACCAACGTGGTAGGAGCAAGAACAAAGAAAAGAATGGTCAATGGAATAAGAGTAGAAGTAATCAAGGAAGAGGGATATTGAATGCCATTATTGTCATAAGAAAGGACACATGAAGAAAGACTGTTATGCAGTAAAGAATGCTAAAGGTAAAGGACAAAATGTTGATGGGCATGTTAAATAGTTACATGCACCATCTACTTCGACTATGAAGATTGAAGAAATTAATGCTATTTCTGATGATGGTGATGTGTTGAAACTTGATATTATTGTGCCATCTGAGGCACTTATGGCTGATTCTCTTTCCCACACCTGGCTGCTAGATTCTGGTGCTTCTTTCCATGTGACACCACATAGAGAATGGTTCTCTAATTATGCAGCAAATTCTCTTGGTACCGTGGGCCTTGGTGACTCTTACTAGTGTGATGTTGTGGGGATTGGAGATGTGGTTGTGCAGTTCATTGATGGTTCAAAATTTACTATGCATAATGTACGCCATGCACCTCAGTTATCATGCAGTTTGATGTCAGTTGCTAAACTTGATGACCTTGGTTACAAGGTGGTCTTCTATGCTCAGTCCTTTCGTATATCAAAGGGCAATATGGTTATTGCAAAAGGAAGCAAAGTTGGCTCACTTTATCCTTTATTTGTATCACAGAAAGAACACTTGTTAGCTGTTACTAAGCAGCCTATGGCTTGTATTTGGCATGGTCGTTTGGGCCATATATCTCGTAGTGGAATGGAAAATCTTTCTCGTTCTGGCTACTTACCTATGTTATCTTTCTCTGATTTTTCATTTTGTGAGCATTGTCAATATGGAAAGCAAACCAAAAATGTGCATAGAACGCACATTGACTCTTCAATTCAGCCTTTAGATCTCATTCATACAGATGTGTGTGGTCCTATGCCCACTAGGTCCTTAGGTGGTTCTCTTTACTTTGTCACTTTCATAGATGATGCTACTAGAAAAGTCTGGGTATATCATATCAAATCAAAGGATGATGTATTCCCTACTTTCAGAAAATGGCTTGCTTTAGTTGAGACTGAAAAAGGAACTAAGCTTAAGGCTTTGCGTTCAGATAATGGGGGTGAGTATAGCTCACATGAATTCATCCTTTTCTGTCACTCTAGAGGGATTCGTAGAGAGTTTATAGCTCCTTATACCCCAGTACAGAATGGTGTAGCTGAGAGGATGAATAGAACTATTCAAGATAGAGTAGTCTCTATGTTGCATCATGCAAACCTCTCACAAGGTTTTTGGGCAGAAGCAGTATTGACTGCAGTTCATGTGATTAACCTTTCACCTAGTACTGTCAAAGGTCTGAAAGTGGCACAAGAGTTATGGATAGGGAAACCACCATATTATGATCATCTTTGAGTTTTTGGGTGTGAAGCATATGTTCATATACCCAAGAATCGTAAACAAAAGTTGGACCATAAGTCAAAGAAATGCATTTTTCTTGGATATGGTCGAGAAGGACAATTTGGATATCGCTTATGGGATCCTGAAACACGGTCAATGATCAGAAGTAGTGATGTCATTTAATGAGTCTAAGATGCATAAACAGCCCATTAAGGAGGTTGAAGTGAGAAGAGTGGTGTTTGAGGATACTAGTCCTCTGGTTAGCATGCATAAAAATGATGCACATAGGGATGTTCAAGAGAATGTCCATTCAGATCAGTCTGCACATGTTCCTGTTCAGCAACCATTGAGACGTTCTGCACGTGTCTCACATCCACCTGATAGATATGTTCCAGGTTTAGATTTTGTTATGCTAACAGATGCCGGTGAGCCTTCTTGCTAGAAAGAGGCTATGCAGACAGAGGATCATGTCAACTGGGAGCGTGCTATGAAGACTGAGTTGGATTCTATTCACAAGAATGGTACTTGGGACTTAGTACCTTTGCCAAAGGGCAGGAAAGCTTTACCATGTAAATGGGTATATAAGCTGAAATTCACATCACATAGTGCTTCTCAAAAATATAAAGCACGACTTGTTGCAAAGGGTTTTAAGCAACAACATGGTGTTGATTTTGAGGAAATCTTCTCTCCAGTGGTCAAGATGACTACTTTGCACATGTTGCTTGGATTCGTTGCAATGGAGGACTTAGAGCTAGTCCAAATGGATGTGAAAACAGCTTTCTTGCATGGAGATCTTACAAATGAGATCTATATGGAACAACCAGAGGGTTATGTAGTTCCTGGCAAGGAAAGTCTAGTTTGTAGCTCAATTAGAGCTTGTATGGACTTAAACAGTCTCCTAGACAATGGTACCAAAAGTTTGATGCTTTTATGAAGTCCCAAGGCTATTCTCGGAGCAATGATGATCATTGTCTCTACACAAAGAGATGCTCTGATGGTAGCTTGATATGCTTGATACTTTACGTCGATGATATGTTGATTGCTGGGAAGTCCTCTTATGATTTGTCAATTCTCAAAAAGAAGTTGAGTCAGACATTTGATATGAAGGATTTGGGGGATGCCAAACATATTCTTGGCATGCGCATTACTCGTGATAGGAGTAAAAGATGCATATAATTGTCTCAAAGTGAGTACATATCCAAAGTACTTCACCGGTTCAATATGCAGGGTGGAAAGGCATTGAGCACACCTTTACCCACATATGTGAAATTGAGCAAGGATGACTGCCCCAAATCAAATGAGGAAAAGGCATTCATGACCAAAATTCCCTATCAGTCTATTGTTGGTAGTCTCATGTACGCTATGGTAGCTATGAGACCAGACATTGCATTTGTAGTGGGAGTTGTGAGCAGATATATGTCTAATCTTGGCAAGAAACATTGGGAAGCGGTCAAGATGATTTTGAGATATCTGAGTGGCACTAAGGACAAGTGTCTATGTTTAGGTAGAGGGAAAGCATCCATTATTGGTTACACAGATTCTGACTATGCTGGTTGTGTAGACAATCATAAGTCTACATCAGGGTACATTTTTCATTTTGCTGGAGGTGCTATCTCTTGGAGATCTCATCTTCAAGAATGTACAGTTGTTTCCACCATAGAAGCAGAGTATGTTGCAGCAAGTGAGGCATGTAAGGAAGCATTGTGGCTTTCTCTTCTTGCTTGTGATATGGCTTTACCTCGGCATGTACCTCGCTTGATCAATGATAGTCAGAGTGCCATTGCTTTGGCTAAGAATCCGGTCTATCATGCAAAGACCAAGCACATTGAGGTGAGGTATCACTTCATTAGAGATTGCTTAGCCATTGAGAGCATTATTCTTGAGAAGGTTCACACTCGAGATAATGTTGCAGATGCTTTGACTAAAGCTCTACCACAGGATAGCTTTCGACATTGTTGTCACTTGATGGGGGTTACTTGATTCTTGATCTTACGCAATCACTTGTATACTGCGTAACATGCCCATCAGGTGGGAGGTATAGTTTGTATACTTACACTCAAGTATTCTTTATCATTCTTTATTTTTCTCCCATAGTTACTCTGGCCATATTGGCCTTTAGTGGGAGATTGTTACCGTTAGTGTCCATGTGAAAGGCCAAATGGCCACCGGACACTTCTTTGTATATGTTCTTTAATAAAACATATAGTGGTCTGGTCAGTCACAGACTGTAAGTTCGACCACATTTGTAAGACCTAAGAAGTCTATCTTCGTGCTCCCTGTGTACTGTGTTTTTTGCGTATTCTGCAGCCTCTGTGCGGAGTACTGCGTGCGGCCTTAGGAGCTCGGTTCTCTACTCCGAGCATATCATCGTGGAGCTCTCGAGAAGCGCACTGTGGTGCATCACCATCGAAATACTTCAATAGGCATATATACGAGGGGGGGAAAAAACCTCCTAAAGAGGGAAAAAAATGCCCCAATAGTCCTAAGTGTGTTCACACACATCACTACCAAAATATATCAACAAAAATAAAATCATAGAGGTACTTTCTTGACTTCACATTCTTGTAAAGAATTTGACTAAAAGGTATTCTATAAATAGAAGTAGTTATATATCTAGACTTTAAGACAAATATCATCTACACATTAGTATTGAATATGAAGTTTAATGGTATGGGACATTACATTTTATATTCATATGGATGTAGATATGATGGTATGGGACATTAGACCTTGAGATGGTAGGTATCGTTTAGTCACTAGTCTCATTACTTAAAGTGAGACCAGGTCCCAATGGGAATCAAAACTTCATAAATAAATTCTCCAACAACCCTACAATATCTTGCTCCCTATATAGGAGTAGCTATCATCAAAAACTTCATGTATCGTGAACAACATGCTCTAATTATCTATGAAGATCTTTCCAAACAAGCCCAAGCTTATAGATAGATTTCTTTGTTATTGAGAAGACCATCTAGACATATATGATGTTCAAAATTATGATTTTTTAAGTTACTTCAAGAATGCATATATAAGAAGATAAAAGATGATGAAGGAAGTAAACTTCAATGATCTTCCTTAAAGACTAAGTAAAACAAACATAGTCTTACTAGAGTTGTGAGACTTCAAAGTAAGTACCCAATGAAGATACATTTTTTTGCTTTGGATCAAGCTTTGTTCTCAACTCCTCTAGAACACATACATATGGAATACAACAAAAAACTCTCATATGCAGTAAGTTTGGCTTTTTACTTGTAAACTTCTCTTCATGTGTAACTTGATGTACAACAACAATCAGTGTTCTATTCATGATGTATACAACAGTGTGCACAACTTCTACCGAATAACAATGAGGCATATTCTTCTCAGCCATCAAGGCTCTTGCTATTTTGGCAATATGTCTATTTTTGTGTTCAGCAACACCATTCTGTTGTGATGTGTACATGCATGAAAACTGTTATTGAATTCCATGAATTTTTAGGCTATTGAAATCATTTGACATGTATTCACCTCCTCCATCAGTCGATATCCACAACAGAAGAAGCAACTATAACAGGTATAAAATCTCTATTCATGCATCCTAGGGTGAAGCTCTCTGTCAATTACGATAGATAATAAAAGTTATTATTTGGTAAAATAGAGTGCACCACAATAGAGTAGAGAACCTGCACATCACAAACATCTAAAAAAGTCAAAAGAATTCTTGTTTTTGTGTCGATTATGATAGAAAGATATCAATCTTGATAGGCATTGTCCATTGTGATAGACAGACCCCGAGGGGAAAACTATCAATCATGACGGACACCTCCCACAATAGACACGTATCAATCATGATGGACACTTTTCATAATAGATAGGTTTTTCAAAAAATTCAGTCAATCGCGACAAACACTTTCCACGACAAACACAGCCCATCGTTAACCTTTGTCCATCGGGGCATGTTGGAGTTAGACGTCTGCAGAAGCACGCGAACACAAAAAGGAAGAAGAAGAAGCTTGGAGCACAACACACAATGCTAAATGTATTGCCACTAGAATGTACAAAGATAAGTAGCCTGTTAGGGCAATAGGTGTATATACAAGCCGGGGAAAAAACCTCCTAAAGAGGGAAAAAAGTGCCCCGATGGTCCTAGAGTGTTCACACACATCACTACCTAAATAAATCAACAAATCCCCCCTCGGAGTGATGTGGTGAACAAGGAGCTGGCACTCATGTATAAGGAAATGCCAAACTATGTGGAATCAATCCACAAAATGAAGTAAGCCCAAAGCTTTGCGAAAAGCTTCAAACTTCTCCCTAGGCAGAGCCTTTGTAAAAAGGTCTGCAATGTTCTCCTGCGTGGGCACATATGCCAAGCTGATCTTCCCAGCAAAGAACCTCTCCTTGACATAATGATAATGCACCTCAATGTGCTTAGTGCGAGCATGGAACACTGGGTTCCTTGCAACTGCCAATGCACTCTGACTAACAGTGAAGATGGTGGTGGTAGAAGACTAACCAACACCCAAATCAGCCATAAGTCGTTCGAGCCACACACACTCAACAGTCGTTGTGAAAGCTCCTCTATACTGAGCCTCACAACTCGAAGTGGCCACATAAGGCTGCTTCTTGCTCAACCAAGATATACATGAGCTACCAAGCATGAAGCAAAAGCCACTAGTGGACACACGAGTGTCATAGCAACCAACCTAATCACTGTCAAAAAAAGCATGCAAATCTGGCGGTAGTCATCCCCCCTTGGGATAAAACAATCCAAGTGGCCGGGTACCACTCAAGGAGTGAAAGATGCACTTAACCGCCTGCCAATGCTTGACACCTGGGCAATGCATAAACCTGCTCATCTGTGAGACAACAAACCGAATATATGGCCGAGTAATGATTAAGTAAATCAAGCATCCAATAGCCTGCTGATAGAGAACAGGATCAAATGCATCTCTAGCATCATGAAGACTCAATCGTAAACTTGTCTCCAGAGGAGTGGCAATAGGTTTACAGTCTTCAAGGCCAAAACGCTTCAATAATGTGTCAATATATTTTTTTTGATACAAAGCAATTCCACCACCAACTTGCATAAACTGAATGCCCAAATAATGATGCAAATGCCGCAAATCAAACATCTCAAATAAGGCATGCAAATCACCCTTGGCTTAACATATAAGGTGGTTTCAGTTGGATTGTTCTCAAAACCATGTGCAATGAGATAGGCATGTATCTTTTCATACCAAGCACGTGGTGCTTGCTTTAGACCATATAATGCCTTCTTTAACCTGCACTCATGCCCTTTCTGCACAAACCCCTGGAGCTGAAAAACATACACTTCTTCATGCAAGTCTCCATTCAGAAATGTTGTTTTAATGTCCAACTGATGTACATTCCAACCATGATGAGCTCTAAGTGCACAGATGCTATGAACAATAGTCATTCGGCAAGTAGGAGCAAAGGTTTCATCAAAATCAATGCCTCTTTCTTGCACATAACCCTTTGCAACAAGCCTAGCTTTATACCCATCAATTGTTCCATCAGGTTTACGCTTCAGCTTGTATACCCACTTAGTGCCAATGGCGTTCTTGCCAGGAGGCAAGTAACATAAAGACCAGGTACCATTTTTCATTATCGCATCATATTGAGATTGCATTGGAGCCATCCAATGTTCAGAATTTTGTGATTCATCAAACAAAACAAGTTCAGTCTCATCATAAAGACTAGAGGGAGCCATAACATAGCAATCTGATGCAAAAGAGGCACTATGAGAGCCTGGCCAAGTGCCATATGATAGAGGTGCATCTAATTTGTTGTCACGCAAGGTTTGCACCAGCCATTTTGGCATAGTTTTTGCCTACTCAATATCAGCTCTCTCATCAGCAAGTGCATCATGTAAATTTGCATCAGAAATTGAATGATCTGCATCATCACATGAAACCTGTAAAGGCTGAGAAGTTGCCTCATTAGGACTAGCACTAGACTGCCCACATGTAAAAAGAGGCAGCAAAGTATCATACATGTCTTTGGAGCTAGCAAATGTCTTCTTCGTACATGAAAGCAATGGTTGAATAGCATCTTCCACAAAAACATCATGGCTAACTAGAATGTGTTTACTCTATGGATGATACAGATGCCTTTCAGAACTATACCCAACAAAAATACATTTTACTGCTTTATCATCCAATTTTCTGCGATGTTGTTCAGGCATTAATGCATATGCCAGACAACCAAAAACACGCAGATGAGCAACAAATGGAATGACCATGTCAAGCCTCATATGGAGTAATAGATTGCAGTGCTTTAGTGGGACACCTGATCAGTACATATGTTGCACACATAACAGCCTCAAGCCAAAAACTATGTGGTAAATCTTGACTCTTGACCATACACCTTGCCATCTCCATGAGTGACCTCTTCTTTCGTTCAGCAACTCCATTTTGTTGAGGTGTATATGGCACTGTACACTGATGTTTTATCCCACGTTCAGCCAGAAATGCATTAAAGTCAGAAGACATATATGCCCCCGCTCGATCAGAACAGAGGGTGCACATTTTACATGCTCACATATTTTCAGCCAAAACCAGAAACTGTTTGAAGCACATAAAGACTTGGGACTTTGCCTTCAATGGATATACCCATGCATGCCTGGAAAAATCATCGATGAAAGTCATGACGTAAAGATAGTTCCCAAAAGAAGGTGTCTGCATAGGACCACAGACATCACTATGTACAAGCTGCAATTTCTTACTAGCCCGAACTGAACCATCTTTTGGAAAGGATAAATGCTGCATTTTGCCCAAAATACAACCTTCACATACATGTTTACTGGGTGCCTCAAGTTTGGTCAAAGAGAACACCATTTCAGATTTCTACAGACATAGCAAACTAGCAAAATTCAAATGACCAAAGCATGCATGCCAAATCTTTGCATCTAACATAGCCTAATAATCATTTACTGCACATGCCAAATCATTTACAAATCTTTCATAGTCTATGAGCTTATACAGCCCACGACATAAAATGCCAGAAGCAATAATGATTTCACCATTTGAGAGATCATGAAATGTACATCTGTCATCAACAAATTTCACAACCAAGCCAATCTTGGCTAATGCAAAAACTCATAATAGATTTTTCTTGATCCCTAGCACAAACAAAGCATCTGACAAAGTGAAAGAACTACCATCAACAATTGTCAAAATGATCTTACCAACTCCCATAACAGGATAGGAGGAGTTTTTGGCGCATGTAACAGTATTTGTTGTAGGGGCAGACTCATGTGAAGAGAAGAAACTGTGCTGCGAGGTAATATGTTTGGTCGCCCCACTATCAAAGTACCAAACATCTGAGTCTACTATAGACATGCACTGCTCATGAGAAGATAGGTCAAAACTGCAAACAGTAGTAAACACCCATTCTTCTTCGTGCACAAGATTAGCAGACTCTATTTTTGATGTAGAGGGCTCTGCAACAACCATTCTAGCCTCTTTCTTCTTTGCCTCTTTGGCAGCCAATTTTGGACAGCTCTTGATGACATGATCATTTGCTTTACATTATTTGCAAACTAGTTTCTACTTTTCTGATTTCTTCTCATCTTTGTCTTCCTTCTTCGAATGTGCAAGATTTGCAAATTTTTGCTTACTAATAGAAGAGCTCCATTTACCTTTGCCCTTCTGACTATCCAGGAAAGCTTAATCTACAACACGCATAATAGACATGTTCTGCCTAGACTGGTCTTCCTGCAAAAGAACAGAGTATAACTCCTGAAATGACTAGGCATTTGGATTGCCTTTCATCATCGAATGAAGAGTAGAAGAAAAACTCTGATATGAGTCAGGAAGACCATCTGGAATAACTTCATCAGCAAAAATCAACTGTTCTTTCAAATTCTTGATCTTTGTGAGAAAATTATCCATAGAATCACCTTCATTTATGTTCTCACTCTCCAATTGTTTTCGGAGGATGACGCATCATATAAGCCCACAATCGGTAGTTGGTACCATCCAACTTATCCTCAACAGCCAACATACGGAATACATCACTGCTTTCAGCCATGGCCGGTGACTAAAATACCTTGATGCAGAAAATTGATTGTACCTCAAAAAGTTGAACAAAACTACCCAAATGAATTCTGCTAAACCTCTAGCAGACTTCAAGACACTTATATTGGCGAGCCAAAATTGGTATATACGTTTGGCACAAAAAGACGAAATTGCCTGCACAAGCCCTGCAATCTGCCTTCGGAGGCAGAAACGAGCTCAGATCGCGATTCTGAGACTGCAATCGGAGAGATGTAGACAACACCCTAGATCAAGCAGGGACCTACTCTGGTACCAATTGTTGGAGTTAGACGTCTATGGAAGCACGCGAACAACACAAGGAAGAAGAAGAAGCTTGGAGCACAACACACAATGCTAAATGTATTACCACTAGAATGTACAAAGATAAGTAGCACATTAGGGCAATAGGCATATATATATAAGGAGGGGGAACCTCCGAAAGAGGGAAAAAAGTGCCCCGACGGTCCTAGAGTGTTCACACACATCACTACCTAAATATATCAACAAGGTAGACACCCCCCCATGATATCCATCGCAATAGACATTGTCCATTGCGTGACAGACAACTGTCCATCACGACAAGCGTGTCCATCATGACAAGCGTGTCCATCATGACAAGCGTGTCCATCATGAAAAGCGTGTCCATCATGATAAACAGCCATGATGGACACTCTGTCAATCACGACAGACAGCCTCTATCGATGGCGATAGATGGTCATTTTGGCCAAAATTTAGGGTTTTTAATTTCTTGAATATTTGAGATAAATTTTGACATTTTTGTAGGTAATTGAAGCTTTTGGGCAAGGCAAAAGCTAGCTAGCATACAAGACATACTTGGGAGCATGTTTCTTGAGCATTGGAGCATCCATAAGAGCATCTGACTTAAGGTTGGGAGTCCATTAAACCCTCTCATTCAGTTTCTAGCATAGGCTGAGAACGAATAGATAATCGGAGTAACATAGGGTTACGACATGAACAGAAGAATTCAAGATCCTATAATTTCTCAAGTCCAAAGCTAATCTAAGATAAACCTAGATAACCCAAGAGGGAAAGGACATAATCTGATTGAAAATGATAGCAAATACAACAAACTTAATTGATTCTATTGATGCTTCTTGAGACAAGAAAATACATTCCTAATATCTAAAAAGAACAAGTGCTTGACACAAAAGAATCTGCAATGTGATTGTGCTTGGGAAATTAGGTTAATCAACAAAGCATATGAACCTTCATGTAGGCACTTAGATCCGGATAGCCAAAGCATCAGATCCTCTGAAGCTAGTGTCAATCATACTGCTAGGTCATGGGCTCAATAGCTCAACGATTATCCTTAGGTGCCAAGCTCTGAGACTAGTGATTCAAAATGTCATTTAGTTAGGAAAGAATAATAGGTAATTCAAGATAGCCTATTTACAAGCACCAAAAGGTCCTTATAAGACTCAGTTGGAATACATTCAAACCAATCAATTAGGTGCTCGCATCTATGAGGACGATCTGAGAAGATCAGTGGTCCAACTCAAGAACCCTGATCAACCCTTTGGACTTGAACACTCAGAGGTCAAATTTGAAGAAGGTTCATATATCGATAAACAAGGAACTATATAAGTGGTTACTAGCTCGCCAGATAGCAAAGATGAGTTTGAAACCATTGTCCTCAAGTCTGAAATAAGAGATTTAGACCATGATAACATTGTAAAAGAATCTAGAACACCTCATGGAAAATCAATCTTGTCTATGATAATTACACCAGAATGGATTCTCCAAGATAACAAAGTATTGAGCTTTTTTGGAATAGGGACATGGATGAAGGCTTTTGGAGATTAAAACCAGATCAACCTAGTGAGATAGGCAGAGTCACCATGTATGAGTTCAAAAACTGTGAGACTCTAGGCAAGGTTGACTACTTTGACAACATGTCGGAGAGAATGTTCTTAGTGATGGAGCACGGCAAACATGCATACACTTGGAAGGGTGAATTGGTTTCCCACCCAACAAGATCTAACATTTCCCATGGTCAACACGGAGCTAGGTCATCTCAGAACCATGGTAGCCATAAGGAAAGAACTAGAGAAAGCCCAAAGGTAAGCTTTGCAAATCTCTCAAGAAGAGATAGATTAGGATTGGAAATAGAGAGAGTCAATCGAGAAAGGTAGAGATGTTCGAGACATCAAAAAGGCATGGATGAATTTCCACTACCAAGACTTAGAGAACACCCTAGGATATTGTGACCCACTTAATTGGTAAATTCCATGGAAATTTATTTTGATGGCACTAGAGACCCGTATGATCATGTAGCTAAGTTTATACAACTTTTGAGAGCGGATAACGTTGATGATCTATTCACTCAATACAATGCTTTTGGTCTAACTCTGAAGAATATAGCCTTTCCATGGTTTTGACCCATTGCATCAAGGTCAATTCAAGAACATTGACCATCTATTAGAAGCATTCATCACTGCATTTTCTAAGAGTGGCATTAGGCACAATACCTCATCCTTGATACATATCTTTAAGCAAACAACTTAAGACAAAACTAGGCTAGCAAGACGATGATTTAGACACTGGAGAGATGCCCCATTTTAGAGCCACCCACACCAGCCAAACAAGTGGCATTATTTTTGGATGGTCCTTTAAGTGAAAAATTATGATTTCATGTCTATCTACTTGAAGGAGCCTAGGAATATATAACAATGTGTACACATGTGCATAGATATTAAGGACAATTAGGTGATGAGCTAGAACTTTCAAAGCTCTATAAAGGTTCAGATAGTTCTACTAGTGTCACTTCAAAACAATCAACTTCAATTGATGAACTGGCTGAAAAAGTAGGTAAGAAATTAGGTGTTTCAAGCAAACATACCCCTAGAATGGTCTTAGTAAAACAATGTTACAATTGTGGAGGAGAACATATGGCCAATGTGTGTCCAATCATGACTCAAACCCAAAGGAACCCTAATAGCCAATATTATGCTATAGAGAGAAGATACCCTAATCACATTGCATAGGATTACCCTTACAACAAACAAGTGGTTAGACAAAATTATCAACAGCCATATCAACATCCAAGGAGATACCATAATCCATATCAACAACCACTATACTTTAGGCCCCTGCAATCTTATCAACCTCCATACCAAGCTCAAAAAATACCTCAACCGGTGTGAGGTCAACAACCTCCACCCCCTGCCAATGTTATCCCAACCAAGTATGCATTAGCAGAGGATAACTTGAGCAGCACCATAGTGCCAGAACCTCCGTTGATTTCAAAAAGTGATCCTAATGCTCAAAGATTTGATTCGACACACATAGATAGCCCACGCGCTTACTACATGGATTCACTAGAGCATGCTGACATCTATCCTTATGAAACCCCTCGTGAACTTGATTGGGAGCTAGAATATTCAAATGTGATGTACACCAATCCTAGCCCTAGACCCCAACTCTGATAGATGAGACCTCAAGCACCTAGAGGGCCATGCTATTTTCAAGGTGATCATTTCATTCGTGAGTGTCCGCTTCCTCCCCTTGGACCCTCCTAGTTAGTGACTATTCAAGGCTTTGCCCACATTGCAGTAACGAACACCTCTTGAGATACTACCCTAAGAATCCAACCAATATACAAAAAATTACATCGATGAATGTTATTGGCTTGATTGTGGACTCTAATGGAAGTGTGACAACTACACCCCCATGCAAGTAATAACTATGGCTTGGGCGCTACAATAAACTCCAGGCATAGGTCAAGAGAAGAATTCAAAAACCAGTAAAATTGAGAGTGTAGCTAAGAAGAGAACAAGAACTTGGAAGGATAGCCATGAAAGGATGAAAAGACAATGGACGAAAAAGATGAGTGAGCTAGAAGAGAGCTTAAAGGAAACAAAAGCCACGTTGATAAGGACTGCTTCCCACATGCACTCTCAGACCCCACCCACATCGCACCTACACCACCCCTTGGTACCACCAATACCTAGAGTCAGATGAGTCCTAGCAGATCCAACTCCTGAAGATCTAGACATGATGTTCAAAGCATATCAGGCTAGAATCCAAGAAGGGCCAAATGTAGTAGTATTGGACATGTGTTATCTTAGAGCTGACCTAGAAATTGAAAGGACCAAGCTTTGTGCAAAAATGGTAGAATTGGCTCAGATGATGTTTGAGGCAAGCCGTCTTTTCAATTGCACTAACTTAGTCAAGAACTAGTTGCATTTTGATAGGTTGTTAGAGATATTCGAGAGGATGATAGTCAAACCTAGGAAGTGAGCTACATCAAAGGTAAGTAATGGTGGAAGTGAAAGGTTAAGCATGCCCCCCAAGGAAGTTTACTCTCCTAACTCCACAAACATGAGAATCTTGTCTTCTGTAAATCGATATTCCCAAGAATTTTTAAGAGCGATTCAAGAGGAGAAATGGGTCAAGGAGAGTGAGAACCCTCCTCCCATTGAGATAATGGATGATCTCCATGATCAAATTCCACAGGACATTCCCTCTATCTATGGGGAGTAGGAAGATGCACAATCCAATGAGCGATTAGACTTCAAATCCAATTCCTTGCAAGAACTACCTCAATTCACAAGCCCATCTAAGTTTGAGTCTATTCATATCCACCAAAGAAATCTTGGACTCAGGTGTAAGAGTGGCCATTTCTACCACCTCCTTATGGAAGCGTTGGGACAAGCCATCACTCAAGCCAACAAGGATGAAACTACAAATGGCATATTGTCACATTGAGAAGCCGTTAGGACTACTGGAAGGAATAAATCTAAGCATTTGTGGCATAGAGTTTGAGCACACATTTTTCCATATGTGATTTTGGCAAGAACCATGCCTATGAGATGATTTTAGGTAGACCTTTCATGCAACAATTGTAGATAGTGCAAGATTGGGGAACCAATTCCTTGTACTTACAACAGTTAGGTGTTAGTGTTGGTGCATTCCATAGGATCAGAATTCTCATGGATGCATGGACACCCATTTATAGATGTGTAAAGCTACAATGGAGGAAGAGAAAAGAGTAACCATTGGAGATGTAGGTGCTAAGGAGAATCCTCGACTAGTTCAAGACCTAGCCTATGCACCCATGGTGTTCCCATACGAAGAATTTGAGCCCCATGGTTGGGCAAAAATTCTAGTCAAAATGGACATAGCCATTAGTGAAGAATAGTGGACTCCCCATTGTGATGAGGATGGCTGCGACATTTCAGTTTTTACTATACAACCACTCATGTGTGATTTGGTTATCGAGAAATTTGAGCCTAGTATAAGCAAACTTAAGGAGAATAGTGATGAAGACAAAAGTGTCCATCCTCATGGAACCTCTCTGTGCCTCTGAGGAAGAGTATTTTTACCTAATAGAAGCCAAGAACATGAACGAGAAAAGAATACGATAACGATAAGAAACATTCAAACAAAGAAGAAGAAAGAAAAGAAACCAATCATCAACATCAGCCCAAAGAGGAGAAAACATTTGAAGTTCTAGAGAACTTAAAAAAATATGAGATCAAGGATCGAAAGGTCATGATATGAATGCCTAACAGGGAAGCACTCACTGGAGTAGCATACGATAATAAAGAGAAAACCAAGAAAATTGTAGTTACCATAGAAGATGGTGAAGAAACATGTATGTACATAGGACGTGATTTGATCGAAGAAGAAGAGTAAGAGTTAACCGCACTACTAAGAAAATATAGAGATGTGTTTGCATGGATTTATAAAGATTTGAAAGGAGTAGACCCTGATATGTGATCTCATAGAATTCCCATGTCCTTAGAGGCCAAGCCCTCTAAGCAGAAATCGTACACATACAATGATAACTATGCAAAAAAATCAAAGAGAAAATAGATCGCTCGATAGAAGGTGGATTTATCTATAAAATTGGGCATACTGAATAAGTATCCCCATTGTGATTGTGCCCAAAAAGAATTCAACCTACATGTGTGCATTAACTTGAAAAAAGTCAACCACCAGACGGGATAGTTATCCGCTTCCTATCACCAAACATTTATCAGAACGAGTAGTAAGAAAGGAATTCTATAGCTCTCTTGATGGATTATCTGGCTACAATCAAGTAGCCATTGCCCTGAAGACCAACATAAATTCGCCACAAAATGGGGTATCTTCGCATTTCATGTAATGCCTTTTACGCTCACCAAAGCCCCCTACATTTCAAAGGTTGATGTTTCACATGTTTAAGGAATTCTTGCGAAAGAATTTAGAGGTATATGTTGATGATCTCTGCTCTCATTCCAACATTAGACAAACACATATCCCTAAATTGAAACAAATCTTTGACAAATGTAGAGAATATCAATCTGCTTGAATCTAGAGAAGTGTATCTTCATAGTCAGGCAAATCAAGATTCTAGGACACATAGTGTCAAAGAACGGAATATCTATGGATGAGGATAAGGTTAGAGCCATTGCCGAGCTACCTAAACTAAAGAATGTTAAGGAAGCATAGGCTTTCATGGGACATTATTGATATAACCAATGCTTTATTCACATGTATGCGATAATAGCAAAGCCTCTGTACAACCTTTTGGCTAACTTTGAGTGGAATAAAGAATGTAAAAACTCTTTCAATGAGCTTAAGCAATGATTGTGTTCAACACCAATTCTAACTACACTAGATCGGACTAAGCTATTCCATGTTCATGTGGATGCTTCCAATTATGCTATTGGGTGTGTGCTAGCACAAGCTACGAGTGAAGGAAACATTGATCTTCCTATTGCTTATGCAAGTAGGTAGTTGAACACAGCAGAACAAAATTATACAACTACAAAAAGAGAGGGATTAGGCATGGTCTATGCGGTTAAAAAGTTTAAACATTATTTGCTCACAAATAAATTTAAATTTTTTACAGAACACCAGGCGTTACTCTACCTTGTAAAAAAAGCCTTGCAATAGAGGTAGATTATAAGATGGTTTCTTTTACTAATGGAATATGATTTCAAGCTAGTTGTCAAGAAAGGAAAGACTCAACTTAGGGCAGATCACCTTTCTAGACTTACTTCAGGAGAATCCCCGCAAGGAGTATCGGATGAATTTTTTGATGCTTACTTATTCAACTTGGAGATAGTGCCTAATTGGGCTAAAACTATAGTGCCTATTCTTACTTTTGGATCTAAACACCCCCTGATGAAAGCAAAGGAAAGAGAAGTAGTGAAATCTCAAAAGTATAATATAATGGTAGGAAGTATATACAAGCACACAAATCAACGAATACTAGCTTGTTATGTGGACAATGAAGAATATGCAAAATGGTTGCAATTAGCACATGTAGGTGCATTGGAGCAACATAATTTGAAATACACTACAAACTCTACAAAGATTAGGCGTATATTGGCCAACAATGGAGGGAGACATCCATAGGATGCGTAAGGATTATCCAACATGTATTAATAGACATCTGATGCAACATGCAACTTTGTATCAAGTGTCTTTAATACCGGATTGGAGCAACCCATTAGTTGAATTCTTGAGGGCGAAAACATTCCCTCAAGAAATGATCATAAAAAGGAGAAGAAATCTAGACCAAGAGGCTTAAGACTATGCTCTCATTAGAGATAATCTATATAGGCAAGGAAGAGATGGATATCTTAGACTTTGTGTACATGAAAGCAAATATCTCAAGATATTAGACACTGCACACGGGGTATGGCAAGAGGACATTTCCAACCTGATCGAGTGATCAAGGCTATACTATTTGTAGGTCTTTGGTGGCCAACCCTTCACATGGATGCACACTCTTACGTGAAGAGATGTGATGTATGTCAACGAACTCAATATCCGATATGTAAGGATGAGATTCCACTGAGACCCATGATGGTAGGATGTGCATTCTCATGCTGAATATATCATTATCGCTACAGACTATCTAACCAAATGGATGGAAGTAAAAGCAACTAGAAAGAAGGATGCGCAAACCACGTCTGAGTTTCTATTCGAGAACATATTTACCAAATATGGATTGCCAATAGAGCTAGTAAGCAGTCGTGGCACACAATTCTTCAATGAATTCATCGAATACTTGTTACAAGAATTCATGGTCAATCAAAAGAAATCTGCCTCGTATCACCCCCAAGAAAATGGACAAGCTAAGAGCACTAATAAGATCCAATAAATGTTTTGACTAAGGTGATGAACAATAGATTATCTGATTGGGACAAATAGCTAGATCATGGTCAAAGATGATCAAAAATGAGATTATAAGCTTTTGGAAATGAATCACATATTCATAAAGTACTTGAAGAGGGTTACCCAACCATATATAACATTTTGCTAAATAGCTTCATTTTAATTAAGTCAAACTAGAAAGCCAAAGGTTGTAAATCCCTACATGTCAAAATGCTAAACCATGCTCTTCCATCTCTTTTCACATCATACTAAAATATGCCACATCACCTAATATGCCACCTCATCTAAACTTATTGCATGAAAACCTACACCTAGCTTTTACTTGGCTTGCATGAGCTCTCTCATGGGGAAAGCATAAAGTTTTCGCCCTCAGAAGATCTATGTAAGGACATACTTGGCTTCACTTCTACATCCACTCAAGGATGGAGCTGAACTTTCTTGCTCATCGTGCCATTTGTTCTCTCTCACACATGCAAGTGATCTTCATAACGAGGAGTTGTATTCACAAGGAGTCATATTACAAGGCAGAGTGAACCATGCTCTCTAACACACTTGAAGGTGGAGCTTACTCGGAAGGTGGAGTGTGAGTGCTCTCACATGCACTCTTGGCGGTCTTGAAAAAGGAGAGTGCCTACACTCTAGGAGGACTCTCGGAGGTTGGCTTGGAGTACTTAGCCCCTTCATAACCTCTTCATCCCTTACCCACGCATGCTCTCTTTGGTGCTATATGAGTTGAGAATATGTCTTTTGTATTAGTTGGAGCATATCATTATCATTGTATTATTAATGAAACATTGCAATTTTTTACCATTCTGTATCTCTTATCATTAATGGAGCATCTTACTTTTTCACCATACTTCGTCTTATGTGTATGTTCTCTTGCTAATGTGTGTATATTCTCTTATATGGCATGTTTGTATTTATCTTGGTTAACATAAGATACACACATTGAAATAGACACATTTCACGTAAAAAAAAAGAGAATATTACAAAATATCAAAATAAAAAAAAAGGGGGGTAGGAAACGCGAGTCATAGACGAGCAAATGAGAATATACAAATATAAATAAGTAACAAGGAAACAAAAGGTTCGTATACATAACAATTTTAAAAACACAATAAAAACGCAACTTTTGGTCAGACTTCTCAAACATTTCTAAGGATTTGATCTTGAATCAAATTTCCCTGTTCATATAAACTTACAAAATGTCACCATTATATCATTTTGAAAATAGCCTAATTTAATGCCAACAAACAATAAGATGTATTCCCAAAAAAAAAAAGAAGAGAACACCAAGAAATCCATGGATCACACAGTTTCTGCGCCATCAGCATATTTGAGCCAATTTATCACACTAGACCAAGTTGATAAACATGGGGAAGTATGCCCAATTCACAAAGAAGAACACATGAATACATACATATAACAAAGAAGATGGGAGTGAAAGAACACTTCTAACATTTTTGTTCTTACAAACAAGAAGGGCTCACATCAGTTATTTCCATTCTCATATTGTGTCCTAGAAAATCTGCACATTCTCCACACCTTTATACTGAAAGTCATTTTCCTCTCAGAAAAGAAAAACATGCAAAACCATATAAGGGCTCGATTGTGCTTTAGGAATCTTGTTCCATAGATAAAAGAAGTTTCCAAAAGAGAACAAGATATGTATGATTTGGCCCTATAGGGGGAAGAATCACAAATTATGTTTGACACCATCTAAGAGTCCCGGCAAAAATTGATGTGAGCTCTTTACTGTATAAAATTAAGAGAATATGTTGCCCATTCAATCGACCACTTGCTTCCAAAGCAGAAAAATCTTATATTGCAGATCCAAACAGTTACACTTTGCAGAAAAGAAAATGAACATTCAACTACGTCCTTCACAAGATGGGATGATGTTCTGCATTAATAAATAAGTAATACACATTTACAAACCATTATCCGAAATAAAAATATCATAAGAAGACAAACTTACACAAAGCGAAACTTGTTTGCTTAGGATGTAATTGTTAACGAAAGATGAAAACAAAGTGAGCGCTGAATTATAAGCAGCTTAAAAAGCAAAAATAAAAGCATCGATCCCCACATCCACAACTACACATCTCCAGAACAAGGATAAATCCATTTACCAGAAAGTTTGATTACTTAATGCAAAAGAAGATGTTAAGATCATAGTGAATGGATAATATATGGCCAGCTGTGATACAAAAACCATAAAATGATCAGCATATACACAATGAACCAAACAACAGTTGCAAGATCAACTTGCTTTTAACCTCTGAGCCAACTCTTGTTCCAAATTAAGTTCAAGGTAATGCCTACATCATCTGCATTTAAAAATATGACAGCACATGTCCAAAGATACTAATAGCCTTGTTCTATTAGATAATCACCAAGCTTTTCGACAATGGTGTTGCATTCAGGAGGAGCAACTGGTTCATCATATATGCCAAATATCAAGGAGAAACCTGTCTTCTTTATTGTCACACCTCCTGGACCCTTTCATATCAAGCAACAGTTCAAATAATTTAGAAGCCATGTTAACATGCAACTTGCAAGCTCAAACAACCATTAGTTAAATCAACTACAAGCAGCAAACCACTTTTTCTTTTGCGTGTTCAAGGCAACTCTTAGTTCCTATAGCATCAGTTTTAGGGACACAATTATATCCACATCATTCAAAGAAATATGATGCTTCATGTCCAAAGAATACTTTATACCAGACCCTTTTGCTTATCCTTCAAAAATGAGTATGGATTCGAAATTACTTATGCTTCATGGCCTTTTACTTAAGGGATCAAAAGCAATCAAATGCCTATATTATCGGAATTCAAAACAAAATATTTGGTCGTCTTGACTTTCTTTTGTGGAGGGGAAAGGGGAGGGCAAAGAGTCATGATTAGGAGAGGTGTGGAGGAAGGAGGACTACAGAAAGGATCCATAAAGTGATTACCTTCTTTCCACGAATGACAACTCCTTCTTCACCCTGAACAACAAAATACTTTGTCCCACCAATAAAGAGCCCTTTCTGTGCTATTGTACTAGAATCCTCAAATGCTTTTATTATGTCATCAATTTCTTTAGCTGAAATCTGCGATTGGAAAGTTAAAAGCACCAAATCATTTGTGAGCTCATGACTTGACAGATGTTTCATAATAGGCAAGAAGTAAAAAATTGATCTCTATCATAATTGACAAATACAGTAGAGAAAATAAAACAAAAGCAGTGGAGCAGCAGCTGCCCTTACAACACATCAGAAAAGGGGGGGAGAGAGAGATAGAGAGAGAGACAGACAGACAGACAGAGAGAGAGAGAAAGAGAGAGAGAGAGAGAGAGAGACAGACAGACAGAGAGAGAGAGATATATCATTTTCCATCCTTCCTCAAACTTCAGTTAATCCTTATTCAGACTACCCATACACAGGTGCATATGGTTGTAAACAGAGAGCAGACATAATCCATTGCCTCAAATGGGAAGGCCTGACTCCTTCCACTGAATCACCAGAATGTGTGACTGCTTAGTAGACCCATCTGTTCTATTCCTTCCATTAGTACACATGTAAGCAGCCACCCAAGAGAGAACTGTCCCTCTCCAATTCCTGATACTAGCTCTCATGCACAGACAGCTGCACATTGCTAACTTCCAAGAAGTGTCTCAAAAGCTTGGGCCCAAGACCTTATTAAGGCACTTCCACTAGGCAACCTTCATTTAACCATGCACCCACACCCTCACCCAACCCACACACCTTCACCTTTCACCACACCCAACCACCCACAGCAACCAGGCCACTCACCAACCCACAGCCACCAGCCCACTCACAGACCCACACCTGCCAACACAAGCATGCAGCATGCCCACCCCACACCCACACCACCACCCCCACTCACACCCCACATACATCTACATATATACATGCACATGTTCTTCTTGTGTCCACTCAATTTTCCTACAAAGCCTCTCTCTCTACTTTGTCCCCCCCTTGTGGCTTGCTATCCAGTAATACTCTTGGCCCAAATAGCTTTGAGAAGCTACTACTCTTCTACTTCAAGTCGAGTTATAGCATTTCAGTTTCCGCTCTCATTGTATGTCGCAAAAATCGATGAAATCTTCAAATTCATAATGCAATATCCAACCTCTTCAAGGAGTTCCATCAAAATGAATCTCTCTAGGATGTTATTTTTCTCCCAAAATACTCTTGCAAGTCTTCTGTAGCTAACGACTGCATTTTCGAAAAGCACCTTCAAGAACATACTAAATTCGAGAGGGGTATTTTTTATGCAAGAATCCAAGACTATCACAAAAATTTGAACATGAGAGACTTTCTACCTATTTGCATGAAAAGTAAAAGTCCCTATTTGCATGAAAATTTCAAAACTTTATATTTTTTACCTAAAGGCTTGTTGGAATTATGGTAGTCCCTCACATGTTCACAGAATCTTCCACACCCTAGAATCCTTGCTCATGTACACAACTTGAACCAAATAAGATGAAAGAATATAAAGAATAGAGAAAGAGACAAGAGATATAAATGATCAGCAAGAGCCTCTTGTGGTCCTCATATAGCTCGTAGCTGCCTTTACGTAAATTTTAGCACCAAACTTGCGAAAAGCCAAGAAAGTGCTTTCCTTTTTTTGCTTTATTATGCGTTAATCTAGGCGTTGGAAGCTTTTTGCTTTATTCCCTAATTGATCTCAGCCATCCAAACTTGTTTTACTTTTGATAGGATTTGAACAAGTGCCATATGAAAAGCTAATTAAAAGCTGAGAATTAGGGTTTGTAAATTGAGGGGCTTATAAAAGTCAGATGGCCAAGTATCAAATACAATGAGATAGCTCTCAAGGAGTACTTTAAGAATGTGCAATAACAATTATGACCATTTTTTACCAAAACGATTTCTAAAAAATGGTGTCTAAAAATTAGGTCTTGCTGAAAATTAGGGTTTAGTGCTCACATGATGACAACAAGGCTTTCACAAAACCTTGCTTTTTAAGTATTCTATTAGTATTGTGCACAAGTTTGCACCTCAGTCTTTCCGAAATCTTTTTGAAATTTGTCAGTAGCTTACAAATTTCACCAAGTTAAATTTCAAAGATCAATCCCTTTAATTTTGTCCTTGTGGTGCATGAACAAGTTTGACCTCTCCAGACATCGAGATTTTTTTTGGATAAGAATCTTTGAGGGTTCAAGCTTTACATATGTAGAAGAACAAGAGGCATTTTAATCTTCAGGGATTGTGTTAGATCACAGTTCACTAAAGGAAACAAAACTTGACAACATATCAGATGCCACATGGAATATTGCAAACAAGAAGGCAACTGCTCACATCAAGATTGTTGGGTGAATTGATATCATGCAGATAAAATATATAGGATCTTAAAATCTGCAGTTTGAAAGAAAAACATAACAGAAGAGGTAAAATTTGTAGAGAAAAACAGAGAATATTCTGAAACTGTGATATATTAATGAGAAGTATGAGTTACAAAGCATTATATGATTGAAAAACAGCAGCTGTGTATACATGTAAGTTACCTTAAAATCTTAGATAAAACATGAATGATGAAGAGGCTGAGAGTAGACTGAAATTACAGGTTTAGGCTTAGAACTTGAGGCTGAAGGTTATGACAACATGAGAAAACGGTTGAGAATGGAGAGTTCAGACTGAGCAAATGTACTATGCAGAAAAGCAAGAATTCGGGCTGAAAATGGTAACACGAGTACTTCGTGTGGGATTCCCTATAATTAGTGTTGATTGATTCACTTTTTGTACAAAATAGACAGTGACTTTTAAAAAAGTCAACTTCTAACCTTGATGCATAAGTGAAAATAGTTGCACATGTTAGGCACACCAATTAGGTGCACAGACTAGGTGCACATTTAGGTGCATATGCACAAAAAAAAGACTCTGAAATTTGGGTTTGTTTACACTTAGTTGGACTTAGATTTAGCTCTCTACTGAGAAGTTACTGTTAGATATGCTCGATACTCCACCCTCATGTGACCACATATGATCCATGGTAAGGCCCCCATTATGAGGAGAAGCCATTATGAGAGCCCGGACATTTGTGGAACCCTAACTTCCAAGTTAGATGAGGTCTATGTGTGACCGTTGATGGTTATGGATGATCTTTGTGAGCCTAGCCATTAGGTTAGGTAGGGCATAAACTTCCAGGCCATTGGGTTGCCATTTAAGGTGAAAATAAAGGCCCTGTGGCGCCGCGCGGTTTCCCCATAGAACCTTAATGGGGGGAGTGCAGAGGGGGGAGTGCAGAGGGGGGAGTGAAGAGGGGGGAGTGCAGAGGGGGGCTTGCCCCCTTCTGCGGGGTCCGGGGGGCCTATCCCTTCGGCCTGTAGGGCCGAGACAGAAGGACTTCTGATTGTGGAGATATTGTCGGATTGTATATTTTAACAACTATTTTGTATCTCCCAACTACGTTTATCTATACCGAACCACCTTGTAAAAGCTATATAAGCACGGCCAAGGTTGAGTTTTACATTGCATTGCGCACTAGTAAGCCCTTAATTTAGAGTCTGTCTAGATCACCATCTAAGCTCCACATTGGGGGCGCACGGGTGGACAGCACCATTGTTGTAACTGCATTACACTCGGCAATCTGAGAATTTGAGTTCTCTATCTCTCAGTCAGCATCTATCTTTGTCCGCGTTTTTCTCTCAACTCCGTCTATTGGTCTATTCCGCTGTGCTGTTATTTTCTTACAGTTACCCCAGAGCCCACATAATGAATATTGGAATACTTTAAAGTGTGTACAAAGTTCAAACTCAAACAAAGAATTGATTCTAATAAAAATAAATGTCATCATGAGAAAATAGAGACATCATGAAGAGAAAACTACACAGGAGAAAGATGTAAGCAGCCATGCTCCAAATATATTTAATACATTCAATGATAGAAGTTACAAGATAGCATAGAAGATATACAAGATGATGAATACAGCTGTCCCATAAATCCTAAAACCTCCAAAGCTAAAGTATGATATCCTCCACAATATATATAATCTACTACATACCTTGAAGTTGATGAAGAAACACAACTCCACCTCCTCCAAGTTGAAGAAGACCATTGTCTCTCAATCTCTTGATGAAGAGAGCACACAAGGGTAATGATTACAAGTACCCTAAGGATTTATTTTATATAGGCTTTGTGTACCTTGATTAACAAGCCAAAAATAAAGCATAAAAACCCCTCTCGCAATTAACAATGGAAAATCCAAGCGAGGATTTTTCAGGTTGTTTATACATGTTGACATGGCAAAACACTAGCCATTGGATCTACTCCATCTAATATTACAAGATGTTCCAAGTTTTAAATCTTCTTTTCATAGATTGACCTGAAATTAGGGTTTGACTTTTTATCTACATATTATTGCCAAATACCCAAGTGTTATATATAGTTGTGTAGTTCTCATTGAGCTCTTCAAGATTATGTAATAAAACTTTTAGTTAAATTTTGACCGTTCAGCCATTTGACCAATCTTTGACCATCCATTTTCAATGTGATGAGTCTAACCTAAAAGTTAAGCTCCCTAGTGGAAGGTTGCTCATTTTAGACATACTTTCCAACAATCCTTTCCTAACCTCAAACTAGAAGAACATACAAGGTAGGTATATTTGTTTGTTTGTTGTAGTTATTTGTTTCTAAGTACCCGAGTCTAACAATCCTTTTGTAAGAACCAAACCCTAATTTTAGGTTGTGATGTGAAATGCATGTTTTAACTTGAAAAGCAATGTGACACTTGTCAAAACACATATAACATGAAGATTATGATCCTATGGATAATAATGTGCCACTTGGCACTTCAAAAATATCTAGAAAAGTCTGAATTTATTGTTTCCGCTATTTACTACAAAAATCCCCCAAAATTACGAAACCAAGCTTTTATGGAAGATTTTGTTTTATTATGCTTTGTTCTGAAGGTCTATATAAAGAAGAACCTTTGGACACTTAAAATAAAAATTGGAGTGGTTCTCTTCATATGCTAGCTTGGACAAGTAGTGTTTTCTTCACTTGGAGAAGATGGAGGTATTTTCTTCATCAAATTCAAGGTGTGAAGAAGTTTGAATCTTTATAATTGTAAGTATATTCAACATACTTCAACCTTGGAGAAATCTATTTGAAGGAGCATCTACTTCAACTTCGGAGAGTGTGGAGTTATGGACATGTATTTCATGCATGTTCTCTATGCTATCTTGTAACTTCATGTGCTTCAACATGGAAAGTCATGGATATATCAAGAGCTTTGCTCCTTTCTCTCTCGAGTCTCATGAATTGTCTATTCTCCATCTTGTCTCTATTTCTTGAGTCTCTATATTAATTGTGGGCCTAAAAAACCAACAAATATCCCCCACTTTTCTCAACCAAGTATTGCTTGGAAGTATAGAGACAAGTGTATGATGCTATGTAATTAAATAAGATATAGAATCAAACATACTCCCAAGATTCTCAACATTTGCATGCTCAAATCTATACCTATTACACACATACAAAAAGGTGTTACCATAGTGCAACAAGAGATTTAAAAACAAGATTTAAATTGAGATTTATATCGTTTAAATCACAGAGGTTTATAAAATCCAAAAATAAATTGGGATTTTTATTCACTTTGAGAGATTTTTATTTTCTGAAACATAAAGCTATGTACCAATGCATATTTAACACCTTTTTGATATACCTGACGTGACGTAAATAGCATATAAAAAGAACTAATCTATTTATTATGTATGTATTGTACACAGTAGTAAGTACTATGAAAACTATTCCTATTCCCGAGTCTTGACACTTGATTCTTGAGTCTTAATATTCAATATCCATTCTAACTTCAACGTCTAAGTTCTATCATAATACATCAATGGAAGATTTTAAAATTTTTAAGGCCACATTTAAACCATACTACTTTCAATTTTCAAATCTCAACTTTCAAACGCACTTTAAATAAAGGAGTCAAGAGTCGAGACAAAAATGTAAACAATGAACATACATGACACATGAAAGTGAACAGTGGAACTATGGATATAATCAACTACTAATCAATCAATGAGTCATGACTATACCAATCAATCAATGAGTCATGACTATACCAATCAATCCATGATTCATGTCAATGAGTCATGACTACACATGATAAAACTGCTAGCAATGTCAATGATCAGTGATCATGTCCAAGATCCAAGACTAGGTGAAGTCTAAAGACTAAGAAGACTCTCCAATGTCAAATGTACACTCATCATCTATGGTATCATTACTTGCATCAAATATGCTAGCCAATGACGATGTACTATCTGACTCTAAATGACCAAAGTGTGTTGCATGCATGGGAGCATCTCCTCCCAAATCACCATCTTCACTAGAAGAGGAGGCTTATGCCTCTTCCCAATCCTCAAGATCAACTCAAGAAGTGGAAGCCTCATCATGCCTTCCACAATCATGTCCACCTCACCTCGAAGCACACTTCCATTGCCACATATGAGAAGCCTTCTGACTAGTCGAAAGTAATGATAGATTATCTAAAAATAACACTAAATAAATGATGTTTGAGAAAACATTAAAATTCAACATCTACTTAAAAGTTGATAGTATCCAATCTCAACATAGAGTCATTATTCATACCTAGAGCATGCCTAGCTCTCCTAGTTTGGCTATGAGTATAAAGCATATTCCTGAGTGACTACGTAGCAAGCATAGCAAAAATATCCCTCTCTTTCTCGTGGATTTGAGGAATATCTTTAACTTTTCCACTATGATTTCATCAGTATTGACCTATAAATTATAATTCATATAAGTAAAAGTTTACAAGCTTAAAATCATGAATATTCAATTTGGATTGTAAATAGCAAACATAAAAATTACCTGAAGAGGAGCTATGTTTAGACCTTTTGACTCTAGCAACTTGAGATTGCAATGACATATACACTAACTTCTCAAGTTGTGATGGCATCAATCGATTTCTTTTTTCGTGTGAAATAATTCCCATGTGCTCCAATTCCTCTCTGCAAGGCTTGTGCTACAATCTTGTGAAAGAACCTGCAATGCCAATTTAATGATTCATCATTAATCATGATCATTCATAATTTTATATAAATATGGAATCAATTATAAATGCCTTAAAAAAATATATGCTTACCAATAGTGAAGTACTCAGTCCATACATTTCCCAGCATGTCACGGGTGTGATCTGGTTCTCTCTTACACATGCAATGGGCTGCCCAAAATAACGCTGATGGGTACCGAATTGAAGCCTTTCTCTCTCGAACTATGTATGCAAAGTCATATCTCCGTCTGTCCATCTTTTTATATAATCTATCCAGCTATCCTCAAGCTCAATGACAGACTACCAGTGTATATTGTTGCTCTATTCTCCACAATGGGTGGAGAATGTGACCAACTACATGGATTGATCTATGAAACCAATCCATATCCGCTTCATAGCATCACATAAAGTTGTCTGTCTATTGAAAATTAAACAAAACTTTGTAAATTATAAGTTTAAATTGTAAAATCTATTGGAGAACACATCACCACTTATAAACATGCATGACTATCAATAGCTAGTTGGCTCTTCTCTCTTCCTAGACAACACTAGATCAGACATTGCATATGCAGTTGGTGTTCTTAATCAATTTGCCCATCAGCCTCATCAAACATACTGGCAAGTTGTTCAAAGGTTACTTTGTTACCTTGTCCTCACACAACATCATGGTCTTTGCTACAGAGGGGGCATTGATCTCATCGGATATTTTAATTCGAATTAGGTTGGTGGTCTTGATTCTTGACATTCGACTTCGGGGTATATATTTTTGCTTGGCTCCGGACCTATCTCTTAGGCAAGTAATAAGTAGACTACAATTTCTCTTTCATCCACAAAGGTCGAGTATCGAGCATCTAATTTTGCAACATGTGAGGATATATGGCTTTGCCATTTATTATCTGAAACTTGTATTTTGAAGGATACTCCTATAAGCATCCGCACCGATAGCCACTCGGTTTGGGTCATCATCAAGGATCAAGTCTTCCACTCTCAAACCAAACACATCGAGATCCAGTACCACTTCATCTGCGAGAAGATCATATCTCAAAAGATCACTCTGGAACCAGGTACCTCTCAAGAGAACTAGGCCGGTATGTTCACGAAGGCTCTACCTCCAGTTCCGCTGAAGCACTTGGTGGACCTCTAAAGCATTAAGGCGCTCCAAAATGGAGCTGCAGAGGGGGTTTTGATGACGCGATTTCATCAACAAACTACTTCCATTTCCTATTGTATCTGTATGCGTGCATCTCCATTTTGTATCTAAGAGGTACTCCTTTTCATATTTATTTAGTTGTATTTGGGTACCTTACCATTTGCTTCTACCTTGTATTCATTCTTCTTCAAGGGAAATGATCCCACATATGATCTACTTATGATGTACTTCGAGATCCTTGTTCACATTTATATAAAGAGACCTCTCCCCCACTTTGTACTTGATTAGAAGCTTGAAGAGCCCCCTTCATGCTCTTTGCAAGCTCACTCTAATCCATGTGAGTTTTCTCATTTCATATAGTCTAATCACTTTTGAGTTTCACACTCTTTTCCATTTTGTGAGTACATTGTTCATTTCATTTTGCTATTGCATGTGTACTCTCTACAATATATACATTGATATGAGCAAAATGATGTTCAAAACATTGGGTACCAGTTGTTGAGCAAATTTTTAGTACCATTTGAGCTTGCTTCACTGGAAATCAAAAAGGAGGGGTTTTGCGCGAGTGCCACTTCGTTTGGAAAAGCAAGGATGGAGATTGACCAAAGAAAACTTAACTTCGACGCCGAGCAAGGTTCTTTCTATCTATTAAATGGGTCGAGAGACTTTTTCCATAAATGTAATATACAGATGTACATACATACATACATACATACATACATACGTACACATGTACAAAGTATGTACATACATTCATACACACACATATACATACTTACATACATGCATGCATATAATGTACACACACACATATATACATACATACACACATATAAATATAAAGACATATACACACACACATATATATACACACAAATATGTATATATAAATATTTATATATACATGCATGCATATGCCATACATACATACATACATACATACATACATACATACATACATACATACATACATACATACATACATAAATACATACATACATACATACATACATACATACATTACATACATACATACATTACATACATACATACATACATACATTACATACATACATACATACATACATACATACATACATACATACATACATACATACATACATACATACATACATACATACATACATACATACATACATATATATATATATATATATATATATATATATATATATATACACATACATATACATATACATATACATATACATATACATATACATATACATATACATATACATATACATATACATATACACACACACACACACACATATATATATATATATATATATATATATATATATATATATATATATATATATATATATATATATATACACACACACACACATACATACATACATATATATATATACCAAAGTAACATGGGGACACGTCCCCAAGTCCTAGGGACACCGGAACGCCGTCGCCAAGCATGAAATTGATCGGACGGTTGTAGGGGACGGGGGACGTCTCAGATGCTTCCTCCAAACATGCTGCCATCCCGGTGACATACTCAAACGGGGACGGGAAGGCAGTTTTGGCAGGCAGATTTGAGGCCGATTTCAAATTTGAAAATCAAATTTTAAATTCGATTTTTCGAAGTTCAGATTTAGCGCCTTTTTTAGAACCTCTAGAGGATTGTTTACAAGCATAAATAGGCCCTATTTCAGCTTTTCAAGCCACAAACTCACTTAGAGCCTTCATTGCAAGCATCTTGTGTGTGTGAAGGCTTGAGTTATCTTCACCCTTGAGGCTTGCATACTCAAGGGCTGAGTTATTTCTTCTCCTATGGCTTCTTCATCGCGAACATGTGGGTCAAACACCAAGAGGAGGCATGCTACAAGCAAATGGACATGGTGGGAAGAGGTGGAATCTCCTGTATCAGCCGGAGAAGGAGGTGGTGCAAGACCATGGAGTTGCAAGCTATGTGGCTACAAAAGGATGGGTGGAGCAAACAAGGTGCGTGCACACTTACTTCATGAGCGTGGACATGAAGTAAGATTTTGTTCCGCAATCACTTCGGAGAAGAAGCAAGAATTACTCAACAAACTTGCTATTAGTGATGCTCAAGCTCATGCTCCTCGTGCTTCACAAGCTCCTATCGACCCGGCATCGTTTGTGAGGCCTTCTATGCCATCCTCTTCAAGAGCATCATCTCCATCGGCTCCGGTTTGTGCTCCTACTCCTACTCCTACTTCCGCTCCTCATCTTACTCCTACTTCCACACCATCGAGAATGCCCTATGTACATCAATCACAACAACAAACACTCCATGAGAATTGGAATCCCGTATTGAAGGAGGAGGTGGACACTCGCACGTTTTTTTTACCATGACCACATAGCTTTCAATGCGGCTCAATAAGAACTGAATCTTCATTCTATTTCAATATTTGGTGATTTATTGTTCAAACTTCAAAAGTTCACTTATATGTTTAACTTTTCCATAGATCACCATATTTCAAAGATATGGTAAAGAAGATTGGTGAATATGGAGCACACTATGTGCCTCCTCTTCCGAGAGCTTGCGCACCACTTTATTGGAGAAAGAGAAGAAGCTTGTCGAAGCCGCATGCGAGACCATCAAAAAATCATGGAAAAGAAATGGAGTATCATTGCTTGTGGATGGATGGAGTGATGTCCAACGACGCTCTATCCATGGAGTGGTGGCTTATTCTCGTGGGGAGATGTACTTTATCTCATCACATGATGCATCCGACACAAGAAAGTCGGCTGATGTATTTGTTGCAGAGTGGGCAAGTGCCATAGAGATTGTGGGGCCATCAAAGGTGGTTTGCATTGTAGCAGATGGGGAGCCTGCAAATAGAGTTGCAAGTGCAATTATTGAAAATTTGTACCCTCACATGATTGTTTGCTTTTGCATCGCTCATTGTTTAAATAATATTCTCAAAGACATTGGGAATTTGGATTGGATTTTGCCTCTAATCAATGAGGCAAATTCATTGGTTAGCTTCATCAACAACCATACTCGAGTGAAGAATGAGTTTAGCAAGAGATCTACTCTTGCTTTGCTCGAGTACTCAGATACAAGGTTTGCATATAACTTTACCATGTTACACCGAGTAGTGAAATGTAGTGGTGTCTTGAGAGGCCTTTTATTGAGTGATGAATTTGCGAGGACGCCAGAGGCTTCTACTTCGACAGGAAGGCAATTAAGAAGATTAGTAAATGATGCAGCATGGTGGGAGAACATTTCCCACATCGTGGATATTGTTCATCCACTTGTGCACTTATTGAAAATTGTGGAATCCATGGAGCCATGCATGGGTAAAGTGTGTGATGCTATCGATCGCACAATTGAAGCACTAAAAACATTGGTGAAAGACAATGACAGATATGAAGAGATTTCAGCTATTTGTGTTAGCAGATGGGATGCATACTACTCCCCACTTCATGCAGCAGCATACATGTTGGATCCAAAATTCCACGATAAAAAGCAATATGCAGATCCAGAAGTGGCTAATGGATGGAGGTCATATTAGAGAGATTCGTCCCAGATAGTGCAGCTAGACGACTTATCAGAGATCAGTTATCCAAATATAGGACAGGGAAAGATGCTTCATATGCATGTGCAGATGCCCAAGAGGATAGGTTACATGTTGGTGCTTCACTGGGAGGA